>CM077505.1:61638409-61949774 GCA_039654745.1 Houttuynia cordata | reverse complement strand
CGGATCAGCTGCACGTCTGTGCAAAGGAAATCCTATGGACGTACGCTTTTTCCGTACGCTTGTCCCTGACAATGATTTCATAACGCTGCGTTCCGTCTTGGTTTCTCAAAACCAAACCCGGTCTGAACTGCATGCGCATCAAGAAAACGATCCGCTCTTTTATCTCTCTTGTGGGATTTGGGGGAGGGGGAGAACCCAAACAGAGGGGTCTGGCCCGCAGGCCCGATGAGTCGCCGGGGGGGTGGGGATCTGCTGCCTTGTGGAGTCACCGGAGGGGGGGGATCGAAAACACGGGGGGGGGGGGGGGGGGGGGGTCGACCAAGCGGCAGGGGCTGAGCTCGGGTTGCCGGGGGGCAACGGAGAAAGAGGGAGAAAAGGGGGGGGCTTTGGCACGAGGCGGCCGTGCCGGTGAGAGAGGAGGGGGCGGGCGACGAAAGGGGGAGAGGGGGGGCTCTGGCTGCCCCAAGAGGGGGGGGGGGGGATCGAAAAACCGGGGGTGGGGGGCGTCGACCAAGCGGCAGGATGGAGCTCGGGGTGCAGGAGGATCTCTAGCGCGAGGCCGCCGTGCTGGAGAGGGGAGGGGGCGGTGACGGTTCTGGCGAGCGGGGGGGGGGGGGCTCTGGCTGTGGCGATGCTAGCGAGGCGACGGCGGCGGCGGTGCGGAGCGTCAGGTGAGGAAAAAAACTGTTTTTTTTTCATTCCGATCCGTCACCGCGATTGGCGTGCGATGGCATCATAATCGGTGCCATTGCCGACGACACCGACGACACCGACGAGGTGGGTAGTCCTGCGCCGTCGGCGGTACGGCTGGTGATACGCCGACGAGCTTATATGGCTCCGATACCAGCTTTCAAAACTCACGAGCCGACCTCGAGCTTGGGCCGAGCCTTGCTGTATTAGGCACTCGAGCTCGAGCTCGAGCCGAGCTCCAGAATCCTGAACGAGCCGAGCTCGAGCTGGGAGGGACCGAGCTGTAAACGAGCCGAGCCGAGCTCGAGCTCGAATTTAAAATTTCGAGCTCGAGCTGAGACATGCCTAAGCTCGGCTCGTTTACACCCCTAATTTTATCACTTTGAAGGTGTGCTAAGCCATAGCATGCTAAAGTGTAATGGAGATGGGAAAAGAGGAAGAAATTGAGATTTTGGCGTAGCTGGTGACGCCCTCAAATGTTGCGATGCGGGCAGTTCAAAGCTGGACAAGTTGAGGGCATAGCCCTACTCAATATTAGCTTCGATTCCAACGCTCATGCGCGCAGTAGAGCTTTTTATCTGGTGCTAGGATCGCCCACCTCATCGAATAAAAATGAATCAAATTTCAAAGCTCTAAATTTCATAGTATCTGAATTGCTTCTGGCCATTGAAATAGATAACACACACGCAATGCGCCATATCAATCCCATCCTCTTTTTTTTTGGATAAAGTCCTTTAATACTCCCTCTGTTTTTGTAATTCAATTTGAAAATCAATTGCATCTATTAAAAAAACGGAGGGAGTATCTTTTGGCAAACTTGATGAGCAGATAAAATGGGAAGCATACTGACTATTACAGCATACTTATAGACAGGTCTTTTTCCTTTTTTCTTTTTAACTAGCTATACATTGTTGAATCTATTCTAATTATAAAATGGTTAAGCATACTAACTATTGGTTGTTCATGCTCTGCAGGTGAACAACTAATAGGGGAGACCCCTTAACCACACACAGGCTCTCACACCAGAAGCCATACACTTCAACATGATTGTGATAAACACTGGGAGAAACAGAGAATAGGGGAACATAGCCCAATAATTCGCTGTCTGCTCATGGGTACAACAGCCGAGACGCAGAAGTGAAGATTTCCACTAGTCACTGAAGGTGGGATAGGATTGAAGCCAAAGATGTGGAAACCATCACTTTGCCATTTGCATATTATAATCTTTCCCTAAACCAGAATAGCAAAGGCACATGTGCAATGTAGGCCCTTCCTAGTTGGGTAAACACCACCATATTACCACCACCTGGTTTGGCAACCTACCTTCTTCCTCATTCTCATGACCGTCTGCTGCATGTGAGAAGGTGATTCTCATCCACCAACTTCCCATACGGGGCATTACAGCTCGCAAGCAGCCCAGAGAGCCGTCAAAATCGGTGCTTTCTCTTTGTTAATTTCTCACTTCGCATGTTGTTTGCCCAAAACAGCTACTACATATAAGAAAGAAGGATATCTTCACCATTTTAATAGCAAAAGAAGCCAATAAAAGAATCTTTCTTCTCCATACCACTAGTGACAACCAGGCTCGCACTGCAGTGAGCCCAATTTGCCTCAACAGGCGTTACAAACTACATAATTGACGCATTACAGCTAGCAAACAGCCCAGACAGCCGTCAAAACCAGTGCTTTCTCTTTGTTAATTTCACACTTCGCATATTGTTTGGCCCAATCAGCTACTACATATAAGAAACAGAAGGAATATATTCACCATTTTAATAGCAAAAAAAGCTAATAAAATAATATTTCTTCTCCATACCACAAGTGACAACCAGGCTCGCACTGCATGAGCCCAAATTGCCTCAACAGGCGTTACAAACTACACAATTGACCCAATCATACCCCTACATATCCAATTCACCATTTTAATAGCAAAAAAGCTAATAAAAATAATATTTCTTCTCCATACCACAAGTGACAACCAGGCTCGCACTGCATAAGCCCAAAATTGCCTCAACAGGCGTTACAAACTACACAATTGACCCAATCAATACCCCTACATATCCAACCCTATTACAACACACCACCATAATTTGTTACCTGTTACAAACTTGGTTTGAAAATGAATGAGATAGAAATAATGAACAAATGAATAATGCCCCCCCCCCCCCCCCCGTCAGTTACAGACTTGATTTGATTGGCAGTTGTCTGGACAAAATTGCACTCTGTTTGATGGACGAGCCAATCGAACACATTAACAAAGCTAGCTGTCATCTACTCCCTCCGTTCACTTTTAATAGATACAATTTTTTTTCAAATACACTAAAAATTTAGTTCATTTAAAAAAAATTTATCAAAGTGACCAGAGAGAGTAGCATTTTAGAGTCACCGAATCCAGTTGATTAAACTAATCACATTGCCACAGCATCACAGGACAACTACAGCTTTCTCCTTCGAAGCAATTGGAGCTGCACGTGCTATCAAAGGCTCATAATGGTCAGCTCCTGCTCCACACCAATCTGTCCTCCCATAGCCAAAAAGTCAGAAAAAGTTAAACTTTAGCTCTACTAATAAGATGATTAACATTACATAAAACATCATATCTGCACTCATGTATTACCTGTGCCTCTCATTAATAGGAAAAGAGGGGGGCCAACGATCTGGCCTCTTGGCTGGTGAGGCAGGAAGAAGAGAATCCCATCCTCATCCGGGGAGGCATCTGAGCCGTGCACTTGAACCTTCGCCAGCCATTTTTTACCCAAAAGGAAAATTCAATTATGGTGTTGATCAAATTGCAATCCATGATTAACTGTGTTGGAGTTTTTGATGTATCGGATAATTACCACAAAAATCTCCCTCTGAAACTCGGTGGCCAGAGCTTCAATGGCGATGTCGTCTCCAAAGGCGGCAGCTTTGCCACTTCGGTTCTCGTCGACGGAGAGTAGTCCCTCCTCTGTGTAATGCAGCGATACGATATCATATTCATCACTTGGATCGCCGGATAAAGACATGTACTTCGCCCACGCATTTCCATTGACGACAAGGAGGCACTTCTCTCTGTAAATGCTCTCTGCAGCAGCCTCTCTGTACACAACAAAAATACTATGAGGTTTCAGAATTTCGATTTCTGTGTAGAAAACATATTGAAAGATCATTGATATCTATTAGCATTGTCAATTGAGCATCACTGGGATGTTAGAAAAATTGTATTGAAGAACCCAGATGTCAAAGAGTAGAAATTAACCTGGAGAGGCCACCCCGGACCAAATCTTCAATGGACGAGTCAAGGCTCAATCTGTCTTTCTTCAGGACCAAAATCTTCTTCTCCTGGATGAAATGGACACCCCAACCCAGCTCCAAATCTGGATGGTACAGATTTCGGATTGCAGCATCCGTTTCCCTCCTGGGAAAAGACTCTGCATTATAGTCCTCCAGAAATCTTCTCACCACCCTTCTTCTGAGATCTGCAGGGGACCCTTTAAGCCTCAAAGCCCGATTCGCAGCGGAGAACAGGCAGTTACCGTCGGCTCCCACGTCCCCGCCATGAAAGAGGAGAAACAGCTCGGAAATGGGTTTGGAAGATTGCTTCCAGAGCACACCACGAGAGGCCAGGCTCTTCAGTGCCCGCTTCTGCGGCGCGCACAGACCCTCCACGGAATCCCAGTCTTGAAGCTCCTCTTCGGACTCATGGGATGAGATCTTTTCATGGTGGGAGTGGGATAGAGTCGGCCATGGGAGCGATGGGAGGTGGCTGAGGAGGGAGGTCTCCAGGAGCTTTCCCATGGAGGAGAAGATGCACTAAGATTGGCAACCAACTCTCGTTTGTCCTTCTTCTTAGTCTTCTGATACTGTTTGATTTGCTTCTTCTGAATAGGAATTCGAAGGGCTCAGAGATGGAGATTGGAGACAGAAAGGAAACGAGAAAGGGGATTTTAGGCTCTGGTCTCTGCGTAGATGAAGGTGAAGATTGGGAAAATGTTACCGTTGGGAATTTTAGTGGGGGTAAACGGGAATCCAACGGTCAGATTTAGGGCCTAGGTGGCATAGTTGGGCTGAGCTGCCGGCCTCCAGCTAGAAAACAAAACAATCGTTTTTAATTCTTTTTGTTCTATTTTTATACTCCAGCTGTCCTGTTTTAGATGCTCTATCTAAAGAATGTTGATTTTTATTTGATGGTGAAAATCCAAAAACTAATAACTAATGAAGGGAAGAAGAGGTTCAAAATCTAGTGGAGGGAATATTCTGACGTCCATTGGATGGTCCATCGCAGCATCAGAAACATATCTGGCCAAAGGCAATTGCAGCTGGGCATGGTGGAGTCAGAGCACTTGTACATAAGGCACTAGATAGTGCATTGCAAGCGAAGAGAGAGCTGGCACTTGCCATGCCATGGAACATCCAAGGATTGTATGGGTCTCAATGGGCATGGGGCCCTTTTACTTTGTCATGGCTTTTACGGACATAACAAGTGGAGGTTTGATGGGGAGACTATAGCATGCAGATTTGGACAACAGACATGGTGGAAAAGCAGATGATAAACTACATTTATGTGACGTAATAGCTCCTTCTTGAGTTCCTTGGATTTGCCACTTAGTACAAACAAAGCCTTTAAGACAAGCATCTTGATGATCATAGGAAAACACATTGTGATACCTTACTAATGTGCGTTCTTTGCGTGAGTGTCTTGAACAGCTTGCTTTCCTTTCTCATTTCTTTCAGTTTTTTAGGCCCCTTAGCGTCTCAATATTGTTCTGGCAGGCTGGCTTCGTTTTCTTGGCTACTGAATGGTGCTTCTCATATATATGATGGAGAGTAAAACATTGGGCTTTTGGGAGGCCACTATAGATGGCTCTCCCCTATGAGTATTCTGCTGCATGGAAGTTTTCTTTTTTTTTGTTTTTTTTTTAAAAACGTCAAGGAATTTTATGTATCTTAGCCAAGGAATTCCGTATCGGATATCGGTAAAATATGGGTTGGCCTAAGAGATAAAATATCAGAAATATTTGTAAATCGGTGGTCGAAAACTAGTTTTTACTATATATTTTCACAATCTAACTTCTAAAATGAGTTATACTAATTTAGACAAAACATAGATTTCAAAATATGCATAAAAATACATATTAGGATGGGAAACAAATGGGAAAGTTGCAATTTGTTTTCCTTTTTTTTAAAAAAAATTCCAATTTTTTTTTAAAAAAGGCGATATATCGGTCCGAAACCGAATTGTAAAAAAATTTGAAAACCGATATTATGCCAAATCGTTTTCTTGGGTGAGGCCCGAAATCGACATATCGCTGATATGGGATTCCTTGATCTTAGTTTGGGAGCACATGGGGCTTCTTGTTAAATATAAGGAGGGGAGCATTGTTCTTCCAGCCTTTCTAGATTGTCACTTTTGACCCTTTTTTTTACGATTAAAGTCACGTTTGACATTACTACTTTGTTTGATGAACCGACTTGATTAGGAGATATGAGTGACATTTGCGTAGTTGAGACTGCTTCCAATGGGCAATGCTCTTAAATTTCTGAAGGCTATGACTGTAAACAGCCAATTAGTGTTGATCTTAATATTTGAGGAAATTTTCAAAATGAATGTTCGTAGTCAACATTGATTAATAGCTGAACTTCGTAAATATGCTAATTTTCCAAGTACTAAATCTATAAATGCATCCTTTTGTGCGAAATTATATCCATCCAACCCTAAATATGGAAGAGTTAATTATTAATACTCAATAATTCGAGACATCTTTTTTTGTTTCTTAAAGCTTGTGTTATACTGAGTATGAGATAACATGGATTACGTATAGATTCAAACGAATTTTTCATTCTCTTTTGTGATAAGAGAATGAAAGATAACATCCACTATGTATGGATGCAAACGAGATTTTGCATGTGATATATATTTTGTATGGTGATGATAAAATTGATGCATATATAAGAATATCAAAATATTGGGCAAGATGATCACCTTTCCACATGCATCATCTCCCTCCCCACGAAAAAGCACCCCAAGAATAAACAAAATGGAGGTGAGATTCTATTGACGTGAGATGATGTTGACTTATTTTGTAGTATATTGAAAGAGAAATTACAAGGAAAAGAATAGGCAAGTGTGATGTAGGGTGGTCTTCAATGTTCTCTTTTTTGTACAAAAGAAGTTCTCTTTTTTTCTTGGGTCAGTTACTAAGGGGCCGTTTGGGGCGTGATTAAAAGCAAAACATCCAGATGGGATGTTTTGCTACACTGTAGCATCTGGATATTTTATATATCCAGCTGAAACTCCTCCTGAGGTGTTTCAGCTGGATGTAAAAATCCACATGGATGCTACAGTATATATCCAATATCCAGTCTGAATATTTTTGCAATAATCACGCCCCAAACGGCCACTAACTATTTCTTAAACTGTAATCTTAGCTTAAATGGTTTATCTTGTGCCACCATATGCTTCTCAATGCAACTCAGGCTTCCAAGCATATATATGTAATAACTAACAGTATTCTTCTCCATTGCTACTTACTAAAGAAAGTTATTTTGCAATTCTCATATGGTAAAAGCTCCACTTGGCTTCCTGGCGTGGCCCCAACGCCAAAGCAACTGATTTCGACATTATTATCCCAAACAACCGATTACTCATCTTGTCTGAGTTGTGCACATGGAAATATAGCTACGGCAAGATTTCCATTCTCCTTAACAGTCAGCAAATGCCTCCAATGCCTCTTGGAACTGCCACAGACCCCTCACTGGATCTATAATCGCATTTTCAAATAATTTAAAACCTTAAATTTTTGCTTAGCTGACGTACCCTTAAGCTGTTGTAATGTCAGGTTTCTATGTCTTTATTAGAGAAGATGATTACCACCCTAAACTAACATATAATTATTCCTAGAGATTGCTTCCTAGACTGCACTACACCAACATAGTAGCCGCAAAACCAGCTCAATCATTTATGTCTTGTTGAAGCTGTTTAGCTCATGATTTGAGGCCTTCTTAAGCCTTAATGACAATATGAACAATAAAAGGTCACTTCCTACGTACAATACAAAATTTCACTTAACTTTTGCTGGAAGATACCGCGGACATATGCTGGCTCCTAAAAGCGTGTCCTGCTTATTTCCTCGTTTTTTCATGCTCTCCCTTCTTCCTCTATATAAGCACAACAACTTCTCCCCCGCCCTCCTGATCACCTTATACCATACAACATTAACAATGCTGGGATGTTTCGGGGACAGAACCAAGCCAAACGCTATCTCTGTAAGTTCTTCACATAATCATCAAAACCCATAAACCAGCACAATCAACTCTCAGTTATTTAAGTTCATTAACCTGATTATTCATGTTCTTTAGATTGTGGAGCTTGGAGTTCATATGGACTGCGAAGGCTGCGAGAGGAGAGTCAAGAAAGCAATTGCCAAATTAGATGGTAATAACTAATTGATAATCCATTTATTAACAGCTAATTAAGATCTTATGAACAAGGGTTATCTTAACATGTAGCATAAATCTCAGGGGTTGATAGCGTGGAGATTGACATGGACAAACAGAAGGTAACAGTGACGGGCTACGTAGACCAGAACAAGGTGCTCAAGGTGGTGAGACGCACGGGCAGAAAGGCCGAGTTCTGGCCGTATCCCTACGACGGGGAGTACCATCCATTTGCTCATGAATATTTGGAGGATTCCACCTTCTCCTCTACGTATAATTACTACAGACATGGTTACAACTCAAGTGTCCAAGGCTATTTCCCGGACTCTGCATACACTACCATTGTGGATGATCACACGTTTGCCATGTTCAACGATGAAAATGTCCATGCATGCACTATCATGTGAACAGAGAAGTGATTTACAGAAACATTGGGCATGGCTGTAGAGTGCAGCCTGTAGAGCTCATAAAACAAAAGATTTTTACTACTTTAGGGGTTTATGGGTGACAGGGTTGCTTGGTAGCTTCTAATACTTGGTGCAACAAGCAAAGTGCAATTGTATAAAAAAAACAAGCAAAGTGCAAACTGAGTAAATGAAGTAGTGGCCAAGTAATGTTGATTGTCAAAGGAACCTTGCTGTCTGGTAGTTGCTTTCAACATAGCAGATGCCTAATTTTTTCAAAAACAAATAAAATAAAGGAGGATTTACCAAATTAATTCTCTCTTTTTCTTTTCTGTCTGCCAGCAATCCTGGATTATGATTGGACGAGAAGTGTACATAATTATACTCCCATGTAGAACAATATTGGGTGGAATATATGCCAATACCATACGGAACCCATCAATGAAAGTTCAGTGACTAGAAACTTGCAGTGTCTTTGATTAGAAAATGAAATTTTATATTAGGAGTCCTTTTTAACGGTAACCAGAACTTTCCAAGTTTCCACGAGAAAAAACCTTAAATTGTGTATTCAACATCCCATAATTCTCTTATAGAAAAAAAACATCCCATAATTCATGAATTTTATGATCTCAAAGGAAGAAATCTATTTCACCTTAACAAATATTTTTCCACATGAACGTCACGAAACAGATTGCTTCTATGACAGCAGTCCTCTAGTAGGTACTATAGAACAATTGTGTAAAAACTACTCAGAAATAGCGTCAGATATATGTGCGATTTGTTTGTTGTCAAAGCATTCTGCACGGGTCTGATATATTTACTCTTTTTTAATCTTATTTCATCTTGTCCAGATAGTTTAAGAATAATAAAACATGTCATTCTTGCGTCAAAGATGTTAGAAAAAGTTTTCAAAAGTTTTATACACTAATTTTGATGAGGAGTTTAGATGTTCTTTTATGCTGCATGCTGTGTTTTTGGTTCCATATGATGTTTACTTCAAATGGAGTTACTGAGTGTACGTAGCCATGTTAATGCAAACAAAAAAAAAATTCTAAAACTGTTGATGTAAAAGGTATCATTTAGAGAAGTAGGAGACCATAATTATCACCAACAATCAAATGATCATTTGATTCGCTAGCTGTGCCTTGACCCTGCTACGTATTGAATGGATAAGAGCATATGGGCGATTTGCTGTTGGGTTGCTGGTCCCTCTTCTCAATAAGCTTGGAAGAATCCTATTCTTTTGCACCAATATGAAAATTGGAGTACTTGTAATAAAAGGCAAACAATGAAGTACTCCTGATTTATCTATATGAATAGAAATAACCAGATCTGAACATGATAGAAATCAAGAAATGGGAGACCACAGAAAAATGGGAAGCCCTTTTTGGCATCGGACACTTCTCGAGGACATATTTGGTTATTTAATTTTTATGGATCGGCGAATTGTATAGTTCTTATATACTTTGATTGTATTATATCATATATATGTGTGTGAATATGATAACCAAAAAAATTGGGCATACAATGTGGTTGCAGGATCCACATGATGGAGTAATCATGTGCCCCAGCCAACCTATAAGAGTGTATCCAATTCCTGACAATTGGGGTGTAAGAAAGCAATTGGAAGGCATCTGAACTTTTGAATAACGGTCAGGACAAGGATTGTTATGGCTTGGTTACCAACTGGATGGGACAATATTCTCCAATGCTATATCAAGATGATGCTCATGATAGAGTGATGCTCTTCCAATTGGGATATGGAGAATGAAAGAAAAACAAAAGCACAAGACGAGTGAAAAGCAGATATGATTTTATAATTAAAGCACAATATAATTAATTACAAAAAAATGGACACTAGAATTATATTTGTCACATGTGCATTCTTGCAAAAAGACACTAACCTCAGTTTGTCGACTGAGGTGTTCCTTAGGTGATCCAATGAAGATAAATAATGTAACATGAGAATAATCTGATTAACTTAAAAAAACGATGCAATTCATCCCTTTTCAATTGCACTCTGCGATACTTTCAGAATTCCCATTTAACTACATGAATCTTGACGTTTGAGTTAAATAAAAATATAAGTTAAATATTGGCTGCTAGTAAGGAGTAGTGAATATTAGTACATCTTATTAACCTTGCTTAGAATTTCTCCTTAGCCCTTACTTCGATCTCTAACCTCTAGCCATTAGTGAGATGTTGGGCATTATTGAGAAAGAGTTAGTTGTCTCTTGTGTTAAGTAAATTAATAATGCCACTTGAAAAGTTAATGTGGATTTTACATTTACCTGGTTAATTTATTTTTTGACAAAAAATTTCATCTACTTGGATCTAATGGTGTAGAAGCCTTAAGTGACAAAAGCTATCTAGTTTCCTTCAATATTATGAGAATTAGTCTAGGTAGAAGCCTTAAATGAAACCTTACTACAATATATGCAAGGTAAGTTTGCTTTTATGTTCTACCATTCAAAAACAAAGTACTTAATAAAACTTAATTAACTTGTTATTATAATTTTATTTATAATTGAACTTTTCTGCATCATTATCATACACCTTATCCGAGCTATCTGAGTTTTGCGGCATGGATTATATATCGTGTTTGACTCTTATCGGAATCAAAATAGTACAAAGTCTATATAAAGAAAAATAGTGACAAGTTTTTACACCGGATGCCCTTCTTGACGCAACCGTCTGAAGTGGAAAGGATGATAAGAAGATTCAACGTCATCATATACCATTCCAAATATATGGATTGGCTTCATGACATGATGGTTGCACATGAATTTTTTTTATATATAATATTAAAATTCTTATATATGATTTTAAACAAGTAAAAGAGATTTTACACTAAATTGGTGGGATTCTAATCTACACTAGTATTGTAGTAGAATCCTGTTGCCAAAAAAGTGCATTGTAGGAGAACATTTATTAGTTGTAATGTCACGCCCCGAAATTTATGGCCTCGACAGAGTGCGGAAGACATCCAATAAAAGGGTGTACTTGAAGCCAGAAACCCTGAAACATGACCGAATACTTGATCGATCCCGCCAATTACGACATCTCAAAAGAATGTGTAATTGACACCATGTGTTCATTCATTCAATTACATCATGACGAAAGGATGTGTAATTGATACCCTTCAGTCTTAAGAATCAACATCATTAATATGAAATAAGAATCCATAAAAGTCATTACAATATCCAATAATGAAAATCACTAAAAAAATTCAGCACACATGTCATAAGTATCACAACTTATTAAATAAAGATAGAAGATAACTTTAAGCCTTTCCAACTACAGTCTTCAAGTTTTTCCTTCGACTACAACTTGCTCAAGTCTATCCCTCTTTCACGCCTGCATCAGAGGATGCATGAGTATTCCGAAGAAGTACTCAGTAGGATGCAAAAACCACATGAAATAGAATACACAATATAGGACAAGAAATATGGTTTAACAGAAGACAGTTGGATAATCAAGAATATTTGAACTGAGCATCAAGAATTCCATTACCAGATGAATAATATCATTCATAAAGACTCCCAAACATCAAAAACGTAAGGAGAGAAGTTACCATATTTCAAGACTCCAAACATCAGAAGTGTAAGGAGAAAATATCAAATATTACTGACTCCAGACATCTATAGTGTAAGAAGATTTCAATTTCCGCTCGCTGATCTTACCACTCATAAGTGGCAACTTACCAGAACATCCTAGATATTCTCTCTTTGGAACCCGACCATGCGTCTAGGGATGTTGGCCCCATCAGTGCTTAAGGATATAATGGGCGGAGACTGCAGACCTTCCGTAGTATCTCACAGTCTAAACGTATGTATTTGCCTCCCTTTGGGCAGGAACATTAAGTTTCAAAAATAATCGGAGATCACGCAGGATCTAGCAATGGCTCTCTGAGCATACTATGATTCCACCTTTGAGACATTCTTGTAAAATCTCTAGTGGAGAAATAATCAATATTTATCTAAGAAATCTTTTATAAGATAGAGGTCGCAATGCTCTGAAATTCAAGGTATAATTTACCAACGGTTGACTCACCAAAGGAGTACCAATGAGATTTCCATATCTCAATCACCAGATAGCTCATAAAAGAGTATCAGTGAGATTTTAATATCTCTATCAACATAATACTCACGAAAGGAGTATCAGTGAGATTTCAACAACAACTGTGTTACATATGCATAGCTCTAGATAAGAACTCACAGAGAAAGATTTGATCAAGAGCTGCCTTTCAAGACTTCAAGAAAACCCGAGTTAGGTGGTAAAAGTATTAAGTTCCGGTTTCACAAGAAGACTAGAATCAAACAGACTCAATAACAAGTTAATTGAAGTTTCTCAAAAGAATGGAAGTCCTTCGGTCAAACACTTGATGAAAGGACTTGTGACTTAGACAAACTTTGCTGAAATTGTTATCTAGAGTTTATTATCATTCAATAGATATGTCATATACTTAATTATACAACATGTGTTCAAGAGACACATGTTCAAATTCAAAAGATTAGAATACAGAATAATAGGGATTGAGGGTTTGGATTCCAAATGGAAGCTCGAACCTGATCAACAATACAGGCGGACCTCAAAGGACTTATTAGATACTGACGCGCCCTTGGTTAACCCGTGATACTACTCCTTATAGCTTCTTTGATTATACTGTATTTCTTTACTTACCTGTCTCAAAATATGTTTAGGATACATCATGTACTTATATAATAATATAATATCTTATATTAGTCACTTATTAGCACCTTGTAGCCTAGTTGCAATGTCCTATCTTTTACATATTAGTTGATTTCCAATGGTTCCCACCGTTAGCACAATTCTTCTTTCACTCTAAAATTTTTACTGTGATTACTCCTATGTGTCTAGTTTCCAACTCAATAGACACATATTTTTAAAATTTTTCTAGAATTAGTTATACATGTTTTAATACAAGTCGTCGGTGTAAGAACAGTTTTGGCCGAGAACACTGTTTGATTCTAATTTGATTAGTGAGCCTAATTAATCATCAACCCTATTTAATTCCTAACACTTAATGATTCCATATACTTAATAACAGTATAACATTCCATTATTACTGTAACATCCGGAAAATTAGTAAGTATTTTAAAACTGAAATTTGACCCTCTTAATGATTGATTTGACCATGTGGTGCTTCGTTTAAATTAAAGTTGGTGAGAAGAGCTTTCCAACGACACCAATTTTGTGTGATTTGGAGTTCGGAGTAAAAAGATATGGGAAATTGAATAAACACGATCGATCGCGCTAAAAACTATCGACCGGCTTATGGAACACGATCGATCGGCTTCGATCGGCTACGATCGGCTACGATCGGCGCCATCGCGCAGTTTGTAAACAGCGCAGGACGATCGATCGCCGTATTGCACGATCGATCGCCAGTTGCGGTTTGGCGAATTCTAACCTAATTTTGAGGCGGATTTGATTGGGAAAGATGTCATATCCTAACTAGACTTGTATTGCACGTTCCTAGGGTGATTTAGGGACTCTCCCATTGGTGGAAAGTGCCCAAGATATAGTAGAATTGATTGGGCAAAGATCTTCTAAAAACTCTATATAAACCCATAGAGTCTAGGCTTGTGCTTTTGAAAACTAAACCCTAGAACGTCCAGAGGCTTTCCCCTCTCCTTCCCACGTTCATCCATCTCTTAGAAGACCTCTTCTAGTGGGAATTGCTCAAGAGCTTGGATCGGGAAGCTTTGAAGGAAGCGGAGGAGACGAACATCGCGTAGAATGGCGACGTCTTTTGGTGATAAAGAGTAGGATGGTTTTTCCCTCTCTTCTTATTCTTTTCTCACATTATATGATGAGTGTTCTTACTGATTTCCTTGAAGTATTGCTTTGAATCTTGCAAGATTAATGATTTATGTCTTGTTTTCCATGTGTATTGCGATACATGCATATATGCCTTCATGCTTCATGTCTAGATGGTAAATCAGATCAAAGTTGGATGCTTTATTAATTTTACAGAAGATAAAAGTTCTGATATTGCTTTGATTATGATGTCTAATGATTGAGTCTTATGCCTTAATGATCGTTTTGCTTAAATCGACTTAATTGAAAGATATTTGGTCTAAGATTGTGTTATATGGGGAGAAACATGATAAAAAGGGAATCTTTTGGTAATTCTAGTTAATTCCAGGATCTGTAATTAATCTAGGAGGGGAGTACTATCATCTATCATGAGTAAATTATCATCTATAAGTGGTTCGGAATAAGAATATTAAAGTTTAATCATGTGTTTCACTTTCGGCCAGAACTGTTTCTGCACGGACAGTCGACAGTAAATAATTCATAACTAATTCATATGATGTTAGAAAAATATAAATCCGGTGGGGTTAGAAACTAGACCCACAAGGGTATTCTCAGTAAAAATTTCAGAAGATAAACTCAACTGTAAAGTGTCTGGGAGCCGCCGGAAGGGGACTGTTGTGCAAAAGACAGTGAGCAGAATCTAAGTGAAAATACTAAGTGTCACGCCCCGAAATCCCATACCTCGATCGGAGTGCGGAAGCCAATCAATGATATACATTTGGAGGTAGAGAATCTCGGGCGCGAGACCGAACAGTCGATTTCACCACCAATTACGATCATCTCAAAAGGATGTGTAATCGGTCACGCCCATAATCAGTGCAATACAAATACAAACATTAATGAATACTATGGAATGGAAATTTACTTAATAATACTGATAATGATCCATTTAAGAAAGTCAAATCAAATAAACCTATAAATCTATGGCACACAATTGCCATTAAATGTCATAAGCATCAAATAGGCAAAGCAAATAATATAAACTCTAAGTCTTCACGGCTCCTGCGACCGCTTCACTACTGCAACTTCCTGATCTCAATTTCCATTTGCGCCTGCATCAGAGGATGCATGAGTATTTCATAGAAACACTCAGTAGGATGTAAAAACCCACTGAATAAGGACAAACAATATGAATAGGATAAGAATAACAAAGGTTTATGAAGATGCCGTGACATCTGGACTAATCCAAGGATTTATACACCTGAAAGGTTAGTCGATAATAATTCCAACCCGCAAGTAGGGAAAACAACAATAGGGCTCCTACTACACATATGAGTAAGGAGGGAATGATAATCATATTAAAAAGCTCCAGACATTAAAAGTGAAAGGAGTACAATTTCTGCTCGCTGAACCGATCACCCGCAAGTGATTATACCAGAACCACCCTAGGGGTCCTCTTTTTGGAACCCTGCCATGCGTCTAGGATGCTGGCCCCACCAGTGCTTACGGACACGATGGGCGGAGATTGAAGACCTTCCGTAATGTCAACAATCTAACGTACGTATGTTGCCTCTTTTTGGGCAGTATGGAACCGCAGTACCACAAATATTAGTGACCCCGCAAGATCAAGCAATGGCATAATATGAGCATACTATGAATCCACTTCCGGAGAAGTCCCGCAAGACCTCTAGTGGAGGAATCAATCAAATAATCATGATGAATAATAATTCAAAGAAATAGAGGCCGCAACGCTCTAACCACATAAGGTATCAATCACCGGAATGGACTCTCATACGGAGTATAAGTAGAAACGTCACACAAAGAGAATAACACAATCCATACATACGTTCATGCTCAGCCCTAGATGGAAATTCATATAGGTCTTATTGAAATATATATATAAATCAGAGACAAGGTGTTAATGGATCCTAGATGATTTGGATTCCAAATGGAACCTCAAACCGACACAAGCGCTTTATCTTCAAATACACGATTACAGTTTTCTTGACATAAGTATTACCCATCTATCATATTAACCATAACCCAACCTTACTGTGATAATCATAAGGATATAGTCTAGTATTAGTTACTAGCACGTCATATCATCTTCACATCTTATTAAGTGGTTTTACTTAAGTACATAGTATTTTCACTTAGATTCTGCTCACTGTCTTATGCACAACAGTCCCCTTCCGGCGACTCCCAGACACTGTACAGTTAAGGTTATCTTCTGAATTTTTTACTGAGAGTACCCTTGTGGGTCTAGTTCCTAACCCCACCGGCTTTATATTTTTCTGATATCATATGAATTAGTTATGAATTATTTACTGACGACTGTCCGTGCAGAAACAGTTCTGGCCGAAAGTGAAACACATGATTAAACTTTAATATTCTTATTCCGAACCACTTATAGATGATAATATACTCATGATAGATGATAGTACTCCCCTCCTAGATCAATTACAGATCCTGGAATTAACTAGAATTACCAAAAGATTCCCTTTTTATCATGTTTCTCCCCATATAACACAATCTTAGACCATCATATCTTTCAATTAAGTCAATTTAAGCAAAACGATCATTAAGACATAAGACTCAATCATTAGACATCATAATCAAAGCAATAACAGAACTTTTATCTTCTGTAAAATTAATAAAGCATCCAACTTTGATTTGATTTACCATCTAGACATGAAGCATGAAGGCATATATGCATGTATCGCAATACACATGGAAAACAAGACATAAATCATTAATCCCGCAAGATTCAAAGCAATACTCCAAGGAAATCAGTAAGAACACTCATCATATAATGTGAGAAAAGAATAAGAAGAGAGGGAAAAACCATCCTACTCTTTATCACCAAAAGATGTCGCCTTTCTATGCGATGTTCGTCTCCTCCGCTTCCTTCAAAGCTTCCCGATCCAAGCTCTTGAGCAATTCCCACTAGAAGAGGTCTTCTAAGAGAGGGATGAACGTGGGAAGGAAAGGGGAAAGCCTCTGGACGTTCTAGGGTTTAGTTTTTCAAAAGCACAAGCCTAGACTCTATGGGTTTATATAGAGTTTTTAGAAAATCTTTGCCCAATCAATTCTACCATATCTTGGGCACTTTCCACCAATGGGAGAGTCCCTAAATCACCCTAGGAACGTGCAATATAAGTTTAGTTAGGATATGATATCTTTCCCAATCAAATCCGCCTCAAAATTAGGTTAGAATTCGCCAAACCGCAACTGGCGATCGATCGGGCAATACGGCGATCGATCGTCCTGCCCTGATTACCAATCGCGCGATGGCGCCGATCGTAGCCGATCGATCGTGTTCAAAATGCCGATCGATCGTTTTATTGCGATCGATCGCATCTACGGGTATATTTATTCAATTTCCCATATCTTTTTACTCCGAACTCTAAATCGCACATAATAGGTGGCGTTGGAAAGCTCTTCTCACCAGCTTTAATTTTCACGAGGCACAATTCGACCAAATCAAACATTAAGAGGGTCAAATTTGGGTTTTAAAATACTTACGAATTTTCTGGGTGTTACACTAAGTACTTAAGTAAAACCACTTAATAAGATGTGAAGATGGTATGACGTGCTAGTAACTAATACTAGACTATATCCTTATGATTATTACAGTAAGGTTGGGTTATGGTTAATATGATAGATGGGTAATACCTATGTTAAGAAAACCGTAATCGTGTATCGGTTTGAGGTTCCATTTGGAATCCAAATCATCTAGGACTCATTAACACCTTGTCTCTGATTTATATATATTTCAATAAGACCTATATGAATTTCCATCTAGGGCTGAGCATGAACGTATGTATGGATTGTGTTATTCTCTTTGTGTGACGTTTCTACTTATACTCCGTATGAGAGTCTATTCCGGTGATTGATACCTTATGTGGTTAGAGTGTTGCGGCCTCTATTCCTTTGAATTATTATTCATCATGATTATTTGATTGATTCCTCCACTAGAGGTCTTGCGGGACTCTCTCCGGAAGTGGATTCATAGTATGCTCAAATTATGTCATTGCTTGATCTTGCGGGGTCACTAATATTTGTGGTACTGCGGTTCCACACTGCCCAAAAAGAGGCAACATACGTACGTTAGATTGTTGACATTACGGAAGGTCTTCAGTCTCCGCCCATCGTGTCCGTAAGCACTGGTGGGGCCAGCATCCTAGACGCATGGCAGGGTTCCAAAAAGAGGACCCCTAGGGTGGTTCTGGTATAGTCACTTGCGGGTGATCGGTTCAGCGAGCAGAAATTGTACTCCTTTCACTTTTAATGTCTGGAGCTTTTTAGTATGATTATCATTCCCTCCTTACTCATATGTGTAGTAGGAGCCTTATTGTTGTTTTCCCTACTTGCGGGTTGGAATTATTATTGACTAACCTTTCAGGTGTATAAATCCTTGGTTTAGTCCAGATGTTGCGGCATCTTCATAAACCTTTGTTATTCTTATCCTATTCATACTTTTGTCCTAATTCAGTGGGTTTTTACATCCTACTGAGTGTTTCTATGAAATACTCATGCATCCTCTGATGCAGGCGCAAATGGAATTTGAGATCAGGAAGTTGCAGAAGTGAAGCGGTCGCAGGAGCCGTGAAGACTTAGAGTTTATATTATTTGCTTTGCTTATTTGATGCTTATGACATTTAATGGCAATTGTGTGCCATAGATTTATAGGTTTATTTGATTTGACTTTCTTAAATGGATTATTATCAGTATTATTAAGTAAATTTCATTTCATAGTATTCATTGATGTCTGTATTTGTATTGCACTGATTATGGGCATGACCGATTACACATCCTTTTGAGATGATCGTAATTGGTGGTGAAATCGACTGTTCGGTCTCGCGTCCGGGATCTCTACCTCCAAATGTATATCATTGATTGGCTTCCGCACTCCGATCGAGGTGTGGGATTTCGGGGCGTGACAATTACGGCACCTTATTCATCCAAATCATTGGAAATCTTAGTTGAATTTGGTTCCTTTTATCACATAACCATTAAAGCATTGTTATTACTATTGAATTAGACCATCATACAATTGGACAATAAATCCTGGACACTCTAGAACGTACCAGCGCTTGATTAAGGAGGACATGACTGTCTTCTCCACTGATCAGTAAACCACATGATCAAAATACAATTCCAGGGTGACAACAAACCTAATATAACCTAATATTGGATGATATATCACATAACCAAGGTATTAGACTATTAACCCTAACTTAGGACTCCCAAATATGAAATAATAAATTTTGGACAGAACTGACATTAGTCAAGAATGCATCAACAAATGCTTCAAATCAAGAAATTTCTTATCTAAGACTTGCATATGCAACATAGAGATCAAACAAATACATAATCATAGCAAACATCAATTGATTCCATACATCTTCACATATAAGAGCAGACCATAAATAGCTCATGAATAGGAATATCACTCATATTAATTCCAGAATAAGGTCAATATATTTGACATCCGAATTTGAATCATAAGACATTCATATGATCAAAAGAAATCATACAAAATAATGAGAAAATTATCCTACCTGTGTTAAACATAGTCTTTAATTGCTTCCTTGCAAAGTCCCTTACTTCCTCCTTGCAACACCGCCCTTAACGCTTGAATCGCACAACTCTTTGGACAAGAAAAGAGAGAAGAAAGGTGTTGGTTTTGGTGGAGAAGGAGAAGGAGGGAAAGTAGAATTCCTAATTCACACTAAAGGGAAGGTCGTCCAAGTGGAGAGACCGGCATTCAATTTTGGGTTTTTATAGGTAATTTCCTAATCCAAGTTGGCTTAACTTTTCTCCCTTGATACACCACCCCTACTAATCTTTGCTATTGATCCAAAACACACTCTCAATTAGCCAAAGAAGTCCTCCTATAAAGACTCCCAAATCAGTTGGGATTTGGAATCAAATCTAGAACTAAATATCTTTGTTGATTCCATCACCCGATTAGGAAATTGCCTAACCCTTTCCTTGCTTCACTTGGATGCCCCAAATAATTGCTTGCCTACTTTTGATTGGCTGATGTTGATCTTTAATTTGGTATGGACATCCAACACATTGGTTTCCCTATTTAGTTAGGATTTCAAATCTCTAATAAGATTTGTTCCCTATCTTAATCCTAGTTACAGCACACTGTCATACGCGTAACAGTCCACTTCTGACTCTTACCATAGTCAGTACAGTTGGACTTAGACTCTAAAATTTTTACTGGAGTTAGACCTATGAATTTAGTTCCTAACCCAATGAGTTTTATTTTTCTAATTTTTTTGAAATTAGATATGATTTTTAAAGT
Source organism: Houttuynia cordata (assembly GCA_039654745.1). Lineage (NCBI taxonomy): Eukaryota > Viridiplantae > Streptophyta > Magnoliopsida > Piperales > Saururaceae > Houttuynia > Houttuynia cordata. The sequence goes on along the minus strand of CM077505.1, from coordinate 61,929,158 downwards.
ACAGACTGTCAGCGCATAAATAGTACTGCCCGATATTACAATTCTTAATCATATCTTGTTCCAAACTAGGAAACTACCACATATTGCTCAATTCACTTGGACGTCCAACCTAATGAGATGCTCCTCTCTGATTGGCTGATGAGGATTGCCCTAATATTCTTCTCAAATTAAAGATTCACATTCTTGTTTAACCTTAACCGAATCAGGTAACTTCCTAATTTACCAAAATCTCATCCTGAGTTACCATTAGGAGTCCAAATATCATTTTTCACTAAGATTTTGTCTAACTTCCAAAACTAGGCCCTGTGTCCACGTGGCTCTGGCGCCCAGGTGCTCATGCTTCTATTGTATCTCTTGCGGTTGAGTGACTCTGATGTCCCGCGTGCATGTCACGCTACTCTGACTTGCGTAGACCATGAACCGAACGTCTTAGCCAACTCGTATCGCATACTCATGACCCCATATGAGCCACGTAACCCTCTCTGGCGCCTGGTTCCTTGTCGATTTTTCTCGATTTTGAATTTGGCTTGATCGATTACATACTAAAACAATCATAAATTTTTGTTTAGAACTCCGAATTGCGAATGGTCGGTGGCATTGGAAAGCTTTCTTTGTGAACTTTAATACCAACTCCTATTTTCTTATTGATCTGAAATCCATATTTTTTATCCGATTTTTCGGGTGTTATATGTTACTATTTCTAGAATCAAGAAAATGAGAAAGTTCGGTGGCTGTTCCTCGAGTTTCACATGTTCTCTCGAGCTCTCCCTCCCCTCTTATTTCCACTTCCCCCCTAGGCCCTTGATCCACATCTCTTTTTGGGTTGATGCTCGGTGGTCCCTCGATTTTGCTCTCTCTTGGGTTAAGGACTGGCTCAGGCAACCATGGCCAACAACAGCAACAGCAACAGGTCTCATCTGCTTCCTCTCTACATCTTCCCAAGAAAAGAAAAAGAAAAACTACTTTTTTAACAATTAAACACTTGCATAGTGAGTCGACGTGTTGCCTTTCCCATTTTTTTTGCTCACCTTGTGAATTTATCATTTGAACATAATGACATATGCAATCAGTCCAACAGACCTGATTCTTGTTTTCTTTGATGATTTTCCACATTGATATTGTGAGTGTGACTAATGAGGTCTTGCTTTGGCAATTAAATATATGATTGTATGTGCACTATTGCTTTGTGGTAAGTTTCACTGTTTATGTGAATATGTAGGTATTTGATTTAACTAGCAAAAAAAAAAGCTATTTGATTTATCATTGTTTTATAATGTGCCAAAATTTTCTATGAATTTTACATAACCAAACCAAAATGGCCCCTTGTCAAATTGAAGCCGAATCCCAAACTCGTCACTATGGCATGGATGGGCAGTGATGCACCCGGCGGAACCTGGCCTTGGTCTGAGATTCTTCATTCTTTTTTCCAACTAAAAAAAAAATACATTCCTTTTTATCCAACACTAGTCAAACTGCTAATAGAAACTACTCCTACATAATTCGCATATTATTGCTAAAAATACATTTTTTAACCAACATTAGTACATTAAAGTCAAAATGACAAAGCAACTACTTGATTAGTACATTATTAACTCTTAAAAAAACATCAAAGCAACAAAGCTTTGGTGTGTTTCACGTTCTAGAGTTCCAAAGCTGAGTCACATTACACTCGAGACACTCTGCCGGCCTTATCACCAGTGAGGGTATATCAGCCATTTGGTAATTCTCTGTCCTTGAAGCAACAAAGATCAGAGACTTCTAATCCAACCACCGTCTTCTACCTTGGGCTCAATGTCGCCGCCACCGCCTCTCACCTCTAATCAGAACTAAAAAAGACTCAAAATTTAGCAAAAATGGAAGCTTTGTCATCAACCTTCAAGTCGCCACTCTCACTTCCTCGTCCCGCCAGGCCCCTCAAGCCGAAATCCCATTTGCTCAGCTTCAACAGTAAGTCAGCTTCTTTTCAATTACTTTCTTTTCTACTGCATTTTTGCTGCAAAAATTTGATGTTTTTATTAACTGAATTAGGCTCTCTAGACCATTTTCGGCGTTTTCCAATACAACCCATGTCTGGAAGGGATCGAAGTTTTGCATTCTGCAGTCCCCATAATGGAATTTTGCTCCTAAAGCAATGCAACACACAAAGAATGGTCATTGTAAGATCGCAAGCTATTGGCGCTGCGTCTTCTGATGCTGCTGCTTCTCATCCTTTACCAGGTTTCTAATCCCATGCCTTCCTTATTTATATGATTCATTGTTGTGGTTAATGTAAATCAATTGTTGACTTTGTCAAATTTATGTATTTGTGATAGTTTTTGCATCTTTATTAGTGTATGATTCAAGAACGGTAGTGTGTACTTGCATCTTGATTGAAAGATATTGCATTTGTTCTTTTTGGAAATCTGATAGATATATTGGACAATCACCGAATTTGTTCAGATGAAAATTTATTGCAGGAGCTCAGCTCACTTCGAAGCTGCGGGGAATCTGCTTCTATGCTGTGGCTTCCATTCTTGCATTGTTACTCATTGTAATTATGTTTGTTGAACACCCATACGTCCTTCTATTTGATCGGTACAAGAGAAATTTGCACTACCAGGTGGCGAAAGTTTGGGCTTCCTTAACGGTTAAGCCGTTCTTTCGAATTGATATTGAGGGGGTGGAGAATTTACCCCCTTCAGAGACTCCAGCAGTGTATGTTGCCAATCACCAGAGTTTCTTGGATATCTACACGCTTCTGACTCTTGGCAGAAGTTTTAAGTTAATCAGCAAGACTGCAATTTTTCTCATTCCTATAATTGGTTGGGCGATGTATATGTTGGGAACAATCCCTTTGAGACGAACGGACAGTAGAAGTCAATTGGTATTGTCATCTCTTCGTTTCATTGATTCTTGAACCCCTCCTTCCTCTTCATTGTCATGAACATCTGATGTGGAACAACTTTAAGAATTAATTATTTGAATTATTGTGGATGAAGGTGTGTCTAAAACGCTGTATGGATTTAGTAAGTAAAGGAGCCTCAGTATTCTTCTTTCCAGAAGGGACTCGGAGTAAAGATGGTAAAATGCGTTCTTTTAAGGTGAGGTGCTTACACGAATCATTCTATCTGAAATGAGCTTTGCGAGCTATGATGTTAATCATATTTTTCTCCATATAATGTTTTTTTATGTATTTTAATTATTAAGCATCGGTATGCAGAAAGGTGCATTTACTGTCGCAGCAAAGGTTGGAGTACCAGTAGTTCCTATAACGCTCATGGGAACTGGTGAGATGATGCCTCCAGGAAAAGAAGGAATACTGAATACAGGATCTGTTAGAGTGGTTATCCACAAGCCTATAGAAGGAACTGATGCAGAAGCATTATGCAGTGAAGCAGAGAAGATTATATCAAGTGCTCTAAGTCCTCATGGTAAAGAAGGAGGGTTGAGTGAGTAACAAAGATCTTGCTTTGACGTAGAAAGACCTATCAGATAGTAGATCTTGGCTAACCACACATTTATTATAAGGTAAATTTATTGACCAGCCTCCTTATTCATTTTCATTGCTTTACCCACATTAGCGGCTTTACTATATGAGCAAACAGCATCTGAAAAATAGGGTCCAGAAGAAATTTCAATTGAATGTACTTTGTTCAATGAGCTTTAGATTTCTTTTAACTGATCAGAGAGTGTATGCATTGTTTCATTATTTTATATGATAATTATTCCTTAGCCTTGAGTTTTTGCTTTTCTAGAATTAATTCACCAACTTTCAAGGCCGTTAGTTTACACTTGATAGTGAGTAGCTCATTATACTCATTCTGTTGAATACCACAATAATATATTCCTTCTCCAAACTTATGGGATTGGTGTTGGAGATTTTGCATCACCATTTATTCAACATAGTAAAATTAACGGATGTCAGAAAGAACAATGGCAAAGACTTATCCATCTTCCCTTCCGTTGTTGTAGTATGGAATAAATAAATAGGGGTTCCGTTTTCCTAAAGCTGGGGCTGTTAAGAAACGAAATTCTTATTTCTTTGTTTTATATTCTTAATATAGCCATCTTTGTGATGAAAGATGGCTATATTAATATTTCATGTGCAACCATCATGTCATGAAGCCAATCCATATATTTGGAAAGGTGTATGATGAATATGATGATGTTGAATCTTCTTATCATTGTCCCCTCTTCGGAGGGTTGCATCAGGAAGGGCATCTGGTGTAAAAACTTGCCACTATGTTTCTTTGTATAGATTTTGTACCATTTTGATTCCGATAAGAATCGAATGCGGTATATAATCCATGATATTCTTAATAGCTGGGATAAGGCGTATGATGATGATGACGATGATGATGATGATGATGATGATGATGATATTCTTAATGTATATTTTATATGCACTTGACCAGAAATATCAAGTGTATATAATTTTGCAAACAAAAAGCAGCATTGCTATTATACAAAAAGGGGATGAAATAAGTGTGCATCTACTTCAACTCTGTATGACGTTGCAAAATGTTTCTCTGGTATCATAAGACTAATTTAATATAAACCCCAAGATACTAATCTGTACGTACATAAAGTAATGAGTAGGCAGATCTTCTTTCCAAGCAGTGTCATTACCATTTTCTAGGTAAGAACTAGCCTGGGAACATGATATGCATGATTAAACTGAGAAAACAACATTTTGTTGTATGCAAATGCTGAACCAAGAATCATTTCCTGATCGACGAAGAATCTTAATACTGTATACCATGACAATCGTTGGAAGGTTGGTGAATTGATTATTCTGTTATATACAACAAAAAATTGTCTTTTTTGTTTTGCTTATCGAATATTTAACAATTGTCTTATGTAGCGGTTTCTGGCTATTAAATTTTCTTCAGAAAAGTGAGGCAAAATTATTCTTTTCCCTTGTATATTGACTCAAATACAAACTTGGAAGTATTTGTATCATTGACATGGCTTTGATTATCTTCTTGTATCACATGATAACCTGTTATTCTGCAGGAAATAGCACATACTTTGTAACTGTGTTGTTCGGAAGATAATTGTCTGAACTGTATACGGTCATACAAAAAGTGGTCCATGCTTCAAAAAGGTTGGCTTCGTTGAAGCTAAGAACTGAGATGGCATCTTTTTTTCTTACCCCAGGCCTCAGTTTTTGACAAATTCCTTGCTCATTGACTGCATGCACTTTTGTCAACCCTTATGGTTACACGATAGAAGTTTGTATCTGTTTTATTTTTGTCCGTATTTTACCTCTTCCTATTGAACTGATCTTAATTTGGTGCCTTCATGCACTGATCTTAAAACTACATGTTTAATATTCAACATTTTCAGCCAATACAAATACGTTTTCTTTGCTAAGTGCAGTAGTTCACTGAATGCAAATGCATCAGATTGTGGCTTTACATGGAAAGTGCAAAGCACATAGGTGCTTTTGCTCCGGCCCTGGTATTCCATTGGCCGCCTACAACGATTATATTTTCCGTCTTACCTGGTGCTTGGTGATGTGTGGGTATTGCACGTGCCTGCAGGATGTATTCCTGGTCTTTTCTTGCCTGTGATAGATATTGTATCTCGTTGCCTGTCATGCTTTTGTTGCTTTTGAAAGAACGAGACACCATTAAGTATTAGCCTTCCCACCGGTTGAATCATTCCATGTCTCCAAAAGCAACACCTCACTTCTAATTTCCATCTGCAATTCTTTGAGCCACTAATATCAAAAGGTGCTAAGGAGCCCTGGTATAATTGGCATACATGATGTCTAAGGTAGCATGTAGACTTTGCTGACCACCCCTATCTCTTCTCTATATTTGTGCAACATCGCTAGAATCTTTGTCTAACAGGACTTGCACATTTACATTTGTTTGGATGAGTTTCCTTTCCATTCTTGTTTCCTCTTGTAGGCCCAACTGAAATATTGTAGTTGCTTTGATCTATTGTCATGGGTGAATCGAAGGCCACCTGGCCATCAACCTCCTATGATCCTTCTGTATCATCAGAGGGATAATGCATTTGATACTGTGTTTCATGCAAACTGGGTCCATGCATATGTAAGTTTACTATTTGAAAATTTTGTATTAGAAATGTTATCAATCGGTAAAGCTTGGCACTTCAAAAATGGGATAATTGTTCCTTATAAGGTTGATTCATTCTGTTGTTGTTTTAATTAATCTCTTAATTTTATTCGCAAGTGTACGAATCGTATTTTAGTACAGTTGCACAATTTTACGAGGTCGAACCCACAGGGACTTATATGGCAAAAATCTAATCGAATCATAACTAAATCCTTGAACTAAGGGGCTGTTTGTTTACACTTATTCAGATCTGAACTGAATAAGTGGCTGAAAAGCCCAACTTTTTTGGGCTTTTCAGCCCATTTGTTTGGGTGTCTGAATTCAGGACTGAATTCAGCCCATGTAAGGAAAAAAACAAAAAATTTCAGATCGGAAAACCCATTTGAAATTTTTTGAAAACTTTTCGTGGGATCCTCGGCTGCTTGGCCTCGACAGCTGCTTGGCAGAAGAGTGGATTGGAGCTGAGGAACTCGGCCTGATCTTGAGTGTGGGGAATGGGGATCCGGCACCCGAACGTGGTGAGGCTGAGGGCCTTCTACTGGGCCTCGGACGAGGAGCTCCTCATCTCCGACTTCATCTCCAACGGCAACCTCGCCGCCGCCTTTCACGGCCACGCCGGCCACAAGCCCCAACCGAGTCTCCCCTGATCGACTCATCTCCACGGAGGCTAGATGCCATGGCCTTGTGGTTCTTGGCAATGCCGAACCAGACTTGGGTCTCGACGGTCATCTGCTGTACCTTCTCCTCCAGCTCTGCATTCCGCCTCGCAGTGAGCTCCAGCTCCACCTCCTTATCCCGGAGCCTGGGCGTCACCCGTTGCTCCACGGCCGCCATCAGCGACTGGCAATGCCTCTTCCACGCCTCCTCTAAACCATTCAGTAGCCTCTCACTCTGCAGCCGGACCAGCTCCTCCATCTCCTGAGTCTGCTGTTGGAGGCACATGGCAAAGTCCTCGGATGCTATGGCGTGAGGAGAGTGGCCACTGGTGGATGTGGAGGAATCCAGCAAGCGGGCCTGGTCGAGGATCTGGCGCTGGGATGTGGGAATAGAGGAAGTCGTGTCGAGGCGGGACCGCTTACGGGAGACAGAGAAGTTGCAAGAGAGTTCGCTCTCTAGGTTGCTGAACGCGGTTCCGTTCACAAACTGCTGTTGTTGGTGGTGCTGAAAACCAGAAGCTGGAGTTCAGTTTTTTCAGATTTTATTTTTCTAGTAAAGTCTGAATCTGACTTTTCAAAATTTTCAGATTTCAGTTTAGAGAATTTCAGACAGGTGCCTTTTCAGAAATTTCAGTAGGCTTTTCAGATTCAGATTCAGACCAATCAAATGGACCCTAAGTATGAAATTTGTAAAAATTGATTAACTAACAAATGATTAATTAAATTAATTAACGGAATAAAAATTTGAACTTTACCAAATTAACAAAATACTAAGGCTTTTGAATCGGCATGCAATGAATTATAGAGAACCATAAACTTTCAATCATTTATCATTTTCCAAAATACTCGTAACAATCTAGAATTTTATTCACACTGTTATGGAAGATCTTACTTTAACGCACAAATATTCATACAAAAATCATGTCCTCTGTACTATTAAAATTAACAATTCAAATTACTAGATATATCCACTTACAAGAGAATCATAACTACTATCTAATTCGTTATTTAATCAATTAAAACAAGCATGCATTAACAATAGTAATTTCAAATCATAGCAAAAACCTTATTGATGCTATATCTGCAATTAACACCGGAACGCATAACATTAACGCACAATTCTAGGATAAAAATATCAATTTTCATAAATCAGGTAATCTCTACAATTACTAAAAATTCATCCTAGCCTTGGCAATAAATCTAGCCTCTGTGTTTGCTATGACCTCTATTAAGCATGAAAAATACACATTTTTATATGCCTTTTTACCTATTTGTTAGTCATGTTTTCTAATTAAAATGAGGAATAAAGTGAATTTTAGTCATTTGTTCAGTAATTAGGGATTAATCGAATAAGGCTCTCTAAATTGCTCAATTTAACACTATTCCGTAATTTTATAAATATTTAGTGCGTCTAATTTGGGACATGTTTTATTTTGTATAGGTTCGCATGCTCGTATTGCTGAACAGCCAAAAGTGAAGCCATTAGACGGGCCCAGGAGCTGATATCACTCGCAGAAAAGATCGGAACCGTTGATGTTCACTAATGAGGAAGACGGGTGTGGAATTAAATGAAGAGCGTTCAGATTTGATCCGACGGACGACATTTCTATGACGGGTTACAGCTCAATTAAAAAAAAAAAAAAAAAACAAAACAGAAGATAACCCGATCAGAGAGCTCGGGTGTTCGGTTTCTGAAACAGAGAGCGCTCGAGCTCTCATGGCGGTGAATCGGCGGCGATGGGCGGCTGGGTCCCGGTGGAGATCGACGACGGTGGTCCGAAGGCCGACGGCAGAGGAGATTGACGGCGGCGAATCAGCAAAAGGGCGACGGCCATGGGGCGATTCCGAGGTCCCGGTGAAGAACCCGACGGCAATGAAGAGCAGAGCCGACGATGGCGGCGATGGAGGCTCGAGCTGAGGAGGAGTCGATGACGGTCGGCGAGGAACAGGGCGTCGACAGCGAGCTACAGAAGGAAACTGACTCATTTGGAAAGAACGCATGCGATAGAGCTAAATCGGGAAGTCAAGTGTAAATCCGGATCACAATGGTAAAGGCTTCCATTTTCATTTTGATTTGAGATTTCAAACGGGGTAGATTTGTGCTGGATTTGGCTCAGTTAAGAAAGTTTCAATTTGGGTGTTTGTTGGCTCTGTATTGCGAGTTCAAAGTTGGTATTTTTATTCTGCAATTGGACGGGATTCCATGTCAATCGAGCTGCAAATCCACTGATTTGGAAGGCGTCCTCAATTTGGGGTCTTTATAAACAGAGCGCTGGTCGGACAGAAAGGAGAGTTCTGGAACTGCCACAGAGAAGACGACCAGACATTTTTTTACAGTTCAAAGTTTCATTTCTTTTGACAGTTCTTTCTGTATTTTTTTCATATCAGTGTTTTATTGAGTTGAGGCTGTAATGACTTTATTATGAACAGTAAATTGCTCGAGGCTTCCGGTTGAGGTTTTCATTTCACAGTTCATAAGTTTTTAGTTTTTTTTTCAATTTTTAATTTCAGTTTTAGATTTTTATTTCCCAATTGTGTAATTTTAGTTTGAATTGTAATTCCGGAGATTCAAGTGCAAGGAGTGACACTTTGTGGCTGATTCAAAGGAAGATCAAAGTTGACATTTTTATTTATTTCTTCAAGTCAAGTAAGTTAATTTTTTATTCCAATGAGTTTAATTATGAATTTTGCATGTGTTATAGTTAATATGTGTGGCTAAGTCAGTTGCTAAGGCTAGGATGAGGCTGCAGTAATTGTAGGGATTCCCATATTCATGAAAGTTGATATTTTTATTATAGAATTATGCATTAATTGTTTATGCGTTCTTATGTTAATTGCGTAGTTAGTTTCGGATATAGCATTAATCATGTTTTTGCTATGATTTGGAATTACTATTGTCAATGCATGCTTATTTTAATTGATTAAATAACAAATCGGATACTAGTTGTGATTTACTCGTAAGTGGATACATCTAGTAATTTGAGCTGTTAATTTAAATAGCATGAAGGACGTGATTTTTATATGAGTAATTGTGCATTAAAGTAAAATCTTCTGTAACAACGTGAATAGGATTCTAGATTGTTACGAGTATTTAGAGAATGATAAATGATTGAAGGGTTAGGGTTCTCTACAATTTATTGCATGCCGATTCCAAAGCCTTAGTATTTTGTCAATTTGACAAAGTTTAGATTTTTATTCCGTTAATTGTTTTTAATTAGTCGTTAGTTAGTTAATCAATTTCTACAAGTTTCATAGTTTAGTCAAGGGTTTAGTTAGGGTTCGATTAGATTTCCGCTACACAAGTCCATGTGGGTTCGACCTCGTAAAAATTGTGCGATTATACTGCAAATCCGATTCGTACACTTGCGAGTAAAATTAAGAGATTAATTAAAACAACATCAAGTTTTTGGCGCCGTTGCCGGGGACTTGTAGGAAATCAAATTCTAAGACTAATTTTACCCTTGCAGTTAATTTTAGGTCAAAAAATAAAAAAAAAATTCAAAAAAATTTAAATTTTTTTTTTAAATACGTTAGAGTTGATTGACGGTGGATGACCACGTGGACACGTGATCACACACTGCGTCTGGTTAGCAGTAATTCCAATCTTTTAGAGAATAGTGAAACTAAATTTGATCTTTCATTCAAAATGGAAGATCAACCTGAGAAATCTCTGAGGGAGTTATTTTCTCCGATCACAATCAACCCTCCATCTTGCATAGTGTTGCCTGCAACCTCGGCAAAGCATTTTGAACTAAAACCTCAGATAATTCAACTTTTCCCCAATTATCATGGTCTTAACAGAGAGGATCCTTACATGCATGTAAAGGATTTTCTAGAAATTTGTGCAACTTTTAGGTTCACAGACTTCTCTGATGAGTCTGTTCGTCTGCGCCTTTTCCCCTTCTATTTGAAGGACAAGGCCAAGGCATGGTTAAATTCTCTTCCTGCTGACTCTGTCACAACATGGGATATGTTGGTGAGCAAATTCTTGTCCAAATTCTTCCCAATGGCAAAAACTAATGAATTAAAGAGAGAAATCACTGACTTCATGGAAGATGAAAATGAAAAATTTTATGAGAGTTGGGAAAGATTTAAAGACCTTTTACTAAAATGTCCGCATCATGGGTTTGAAACATGGAGGTTAATACAACACTTTTATAATGGCTTAACTCAAACACACCGCAATATGATTGAATCAATGAATGGCGGTGCGTTCTTAGACTTAGGAGGTGAAGCAGCTTATAATTTCTTAGAGCGATTAGTTGAAAGGTCCCAACAGTGGGATTTTGCAGGTCATAGGGAGAGACAACATCAAGCTCCTAAGAAAGGAGGTCTCTACGAAATCAAAGATGACGTAGATGTTAAGGTCAAACTCGATGCGTTAACCAAGAAAATAGATGTCGTAAGTTTGAACCGAAGCATCAATGCCCTCAACATGAATGAAGCATGCTCTGTGTGTACTAGTCCGATGCATACATCTCTGAACTGTCCTTCCATGAATACTTATCCAGAGTGTTATGCAGAACAAGTCAATGTTCTAAACAATTATGGGAAGCCGACAAGCAATCCTTTCTCTGAAACTTACAATTCAAGTTGGAGAAATCATCCAAATTTCTCCTGGAGACAAAGTCAACCACCTATGAATGTAGGTGGGCAGCCTATGCAACCCATGCATAATCAGTTTAGGCAGAGCAACCCACCTTATCCAGCTTTGTCTCAACCTCCTACCCAATATCAACAACCTGTCACTCAATCTCAGGGTCTTACACAAAAACAATCCTCTTTAGAGGACACTCTCAAATCTTTCATCCAATCCACAAGCCAAGTTATTCAGTCAACTAACCAAGCTATGCTTGAAATGAAAAACTCTACACACATGAATACTCAAGCAATTGCCAAGTTAGAGACTCAAGTTGGTCAATTGGCTACTCAATTAGCTGAAAGAGAGAGAGGGAGATTCCCTAGTCAACCTGTGCCTACCCAGAAGGGCCAAATTTTTATTGGTAGTAGCTCTAATTCTTCACAGAATGAGGAACATGTTCAATCAGTTATTACCCTTAGGTCTGGAAAGCAAATTGATAATAAAATTGAAACTCCTGAAAAAGAAGAAAGTGAGAACACTAAGACTGAAATAGAGACTAAGGATTCTTCTCCAACTGTTGACAGTGATTCTCCACCTAGGAATTTTGTACCTAGGGCACCTTATCCGCAAAGACTAGTCAATCCTAAAAAAGGTGCACAATATGGAGATATTCTAGAAGTGTTTAAACAAGTGCAAATAAACATTCCTTTTCTAGATGCAATCCAACAAGTGCCTTCATATGCAAAATTTTTGAAAGATCTAGTCTCTGTCAAAAAGAAAAATAATGTTCCTAAAAAGGCATTTCTAGCAGAACAAGTCAGCTCTGTCATTCAATGTAAATTTCCTATCAAATATAAGGACCCTGGTTGTCCCACAATTTCATGCATGATAGGGAAACATCAGATTGAGCGAGCCTTGCTAGATCTGGGGGCAAGTGTGAATTTATTGCCCTACTCTGTGTATGTGCAATTAGGTCTGGGAGAGCTAAAACCCACTTCAATGACACTTCAATTAGCTGACCGTTCGGTTAAAATTCCTCGAGGTGTTGTTGAGGATGTTTTGATAAAGGTTGATACATTTTATTTCCCTGTGGACTTTGTTGTCCTTGATACTCAACCTGTTCCAAACATAAGTGGGTAAATACCTGTCATTTTGGGTCGTCCATTTCTAGCTACATCTAATGCTATCATTAATTGCAGAAATGGAGTGATGCAAATTTCTTTTGGGAATATGAAGGTGGAATTGAACATTTTTGACATTAGTAAACAACCACCTGACATGGATGATGTGAATGAAATAAACCTGATTGAAACACTTGTCCATGAAACATTTCTTCAAACACATTCCCAAGATCCTTTAGAGGCATGCTTAACACATTTTGGTTGTGAATTTGATATCGATCAGTCAATTGAACAAGTAAACTCATTGCTTGAGTCTGTACCTCTGATGAGTACTGAACGGTGGCAACCAAAAGTGGAGCCTCTTGCCTTATCATCATCACCAGTAGTTCCATCTAGTGTTGAGCCACCTAAATTAGACCTGAAACCATTACCTGATACTCTGAAATATGCTTATTTAGGTCCTGCTGAGTCCTTACCTGTCATTATTGCATCTGACCTAGATGTGGCTCAAGAGCGTAAATTACTTGATGTTCTTGTAAAGCACAAAGAAGCCATAGGGTGGACCATTGCAGATATTAAAGGCATCAGTCCCTCTGTTGTTATGCACAGAATTCATTTGGAGGATGATGCCAAGCCCTCTCGTGAATCCCAAAGGCGTCTTAACCCTGTAATGCAAGAAGTTGTTCGAGTTGAAATCCTTAAGCTTCTAGATGTAGGAGTTATCTACCCGATCTCTGATAGTAAATGGGTAAGTCCTGTTCAAGTTGTGCCGAAAAAGTCTGGCATAGCTGTAGTGAAAAATGATGCTGATGAGTTAGTGCCAACTCGAGTTCAAACGGGTTGGCGTGTCTGTATTGATTATAGGAAGTTGAATGCTTTGACAAGAAAAGATCATTTTCCCCTTCCTTTCATTGACCAAATGCTGGAAAGGTTAGCGGGACATGAATATTATTGCTTCCTTGATGGTTATTCTGGTTATAACCAAATCCCCATATCCCCTGAAGACCAAGAAAAGACCACTTTCACGTGTCCTTTTGGTACCTTTGCCTACCGTCGCATGCCCTTTGGCCTATGCAATGCACCTGCTACTTTTCAAAGGTGTATGTTGAGCATTTTCTCTGATATGGTAGAGCGATTTTTAGAGGTATTCATGGACGATTTTTCTGTATTTGGGTCCAATTTTGATGAATGTCTGCACCATCTATCTTTAGTGTTAGTGAGGTGTAAAGAGAAGAATATGGTGCTTAACTGGGAGAAATGTCATTTTATGGTTCAAAAAGGAATTGTTCTTAGGCATATTATATCTAATAAAGGCATTGAAGTTGATAAAGCTAAAGTTGATTTGATTTTACATCTTCCACCACCACGAACTGTGAAAGAAATCAGATCATTTTTAGGCCATGCTGGATTTTACAGAAGATTCATTAGAGACTTTAGTAAAATTTCAAGACCTTTGTGTAATCTTCATGCAAAAGATACACCATTTGTCTTTGATGATGCTTGCAATAATGCCTTTCAGAAACTCAAATCAGAGTTAACATCTGCACCTATTATTCGGCCACCTGATTGGAGCCTACCTTTTGAGATAATGTGCGATGCCTCTGATTATGCTATTGGTGCTGTGTTGGGGCAGCGAATTAATAAACTTCCCCATGTGATTTACTATGCCAGTACAACATTGAATGATGCTCAACTTAATTATTCTACAACTGAAAAAGAGTTGCTGGCAGTAGTCTTTGCTCTAAATAAGTTTCGGTCTTACTTATTGGGATCAAAGGTCTATATCTATTCGGATCATGCTGCATTGAAGTATCTTTTATCTAAAAAAGATGCTAAACCTCGTCTTCTCCGATGGATATTATTGCTACAGGAATTTGATATTAAAATTGGGGATAAGAAAGGTTCCGAAAATGTTGTAGCCGACCACTTATCTAGGTTGATAGTTGATTTTACTGATGAATCATTACCCCATACCATCCTCAGACAAGCGGTCACGTTGAGATTTCTAATAGGGAGATTAAGCATATTTTAGAAAAGACAGTCAATCCTAATCGCAAAGATTGGTCACTGAGACTCACCGATGCTTTGTGGGCTTACCGTACTGCATTTAAAACTCCCATTGGAATGTCTCCATACCGTATTGTTTACGGGAAAGCTTGTCATCTTCCTGTTGAAATTGAGCATAAAGCTTATTGGGCAATTAAGCACTTGAATTTTGATTTAAATAGAGCAGGAATTCAAAGGAAACTGCAGTTGAATGAGTTGGATGAGCTTCGTAATGATGCTTATGAGTGTGCAAAATCATACAAGGATCGTATGAAAAAGGTTCATGATCAAAATATTCTGCGAAAATCTTTTACATCGGGGCAGAAAGTTCTTTTATACAATTCTCGTTTACATCTGTTTTCGGGTAAATTGAAGTCTCGATGGACAGGACCTTTTCTAGTTCGTGTTGTTTATCCTCATGGAGCAGTTGAAATAGAAAACCCCAAGAATGGTGATATATTCAAAGTCAATGGTCATCGTCTTAAACCATTCTTGGAATTGCAGCAACCTCAGATCGATGAATTGAGTCTGGCAGACCCGACTTATCATGACTAATAATTAATAGCTGTGTCTGGCTGAAGACGTAAAACTTAGCGCTACTGGGAGGCAACCCAAGTTTTTAGAATTTTTATTTTTGTGCTTATTTTTCTTATGTTATTCTTGTGCTTCACTTGTTCTTTTCATTTTGATAGATACTATAGCGTTTCAGTGGAGTGCAGGTACTATCTTTCCTTCCCTCGTCTATTTATTTTCCTCAGTATTTATTTCATATCTTTTTACATTGAGGACAATGTTTCATGCAGGTTTGGGGGTATAGGAAGATATTTGTTTAGGATATCTTAAGTTATTTTCTTGCTTGTTTTGAATTTAGTTTAAAAAAAAATTATTAAAAAAAAATCAAAATTTTGTATTTTTTAGGTTGTTTGTTAGTATTTTTATAGGTTTTGGTAGTTTATCCCTTCGTGATGCATACTTCAATTTTTAAGAGACTAATTTACATTGGAAGTGTGAGTAAGTATACTGGAGGATAGAGACACTTAACTGAGAAATAGCATTCTGTTACAATCCTCTTGGATCAAATGCTTGAGCTAATAAAACTCACTCACACACACCAGTTACATAAAGTAATACCTTCTAGAGATTTGTTGAATACTAATCTTCAGTGGGATGTCTTTAGTCAGAGTCATTGGATGATGTATGGTTATCTGTTGAGCTTAAACGATCATGATAGACCATTTACTTGGCTATGGCAAGGGCTTGGAACCGGAAATAGGTTGAGAGTATAATACAGCCTGGACAGAATAATGTGTTTGAAAATATATATGATGAAAATGAAAAAAAAAATGGAAACGAAAATAAAGAAAAGGAGCTGCTTGACTATTATAGGATTAACTTAGGCTGATGCTCAGGTCCGAAGCGGTCCATCTTAAAACCTAATACCCTAAGCCAACTGGCTGGGAGTCATTGGCCTGAGTCATTGATAAACCTAAGCATCTTGAAGTCAGGCCTTACACAGTCCTAATGAAAAAAAAAATGTCTATGGTGTATTTTCCTCTCAAATCTAGAATGTTGGACCCGAAGGAGGCGCGCAAGCATCTGTGCTATCATGAACCTAAAGATTACGATGACTATGTAGATTTTGATGTTCTTTGGTTAACGGGTAACACTGGATCTGTGTGAAACAGAGATTTAGAGTGTATTGCTACAATGTTCTACACTTTCTATTATTTAAAGTATCATGTTATATCATATTGAGCAGAAATTTCCAAGATGAAGGTGTAGAATAAAACCACTTACTTGAGCGCTTCTATATTCCAGTTGATTATAAATGCAAGTACGTGTGGTTAGTTTTCTTAAGTATTGCAGTGTGTATTTGAAGGGATAATAGGTTTTGTGTTTTGAAGTGTTTAGTTGACTTATTTCTCATGTAGATAAAGAATAAGGTTAATTTTATAAATACATGTTTGTGGGTAGCATGGCTGCAAACCCTCACGAGACTTCACTCGTCCAGCCAGGGACACCTGAGGGTTTAAAAGGCTTCTTGCATATGCTAAATGCAATCGTGATTCCCTACGACAGTGGCATTTATTTTTGAGTAGTTTTATTATTTTTTCTTTTGTGTTTTGCTTGAGGACTAGCAAAATCTAGGTTTGGGGGTATTTGTTAAGCATGAAAAATACACATTTTTATATGCCTTTTTACCTATTTGTTAGTCATGTTTTCTAATTAAAATGAGGAATAAAGTGAATTTTAGTCATTTGTTCAGTAATTAGGGATTAATCGAATAAGGCTCTCTAAATTGCTCAATTTAACACTGTTCCGTAATTTTATAAATATTTGGTGCGTCTAATTTGGGACATGTTTTATTTTGTATAGGTTCGCATGCTCGTATTGCTGAACAGCCAAAAGTGAAGCCATTAGACGGGCCCAGGAGCTGATATCACTCGCAGAAAAGATCGGAACCGTTGATGTTCACTAATGAGGAAGACGGGTGTGGAATTAAATGAAGAGCGTTCAGATTTGATCCGACGGACGACATTTCTATGACGGGTTACAGCTCAATTAAAAAAAAAACAAACAGAAGATAACCCGATCAGAGAGCTCGGGTGTTCGGTTTCTGAAACAGAGAGCGCTCGAGCTCTCTGCTCGAGCGCTCATGGCGGTGAATCGGCGGCGATGGGCGGCTGGGTCCCGGTGGAGATCGACGACGGTGGTCCGAAGGCCGACGACAGAGGAGATTGACGGCAGCTTGGGCTCGACGGCGGCGAATCAGCAAAAGGGCGACGGCCATGGGGCGATTCTGAGGTCCCGGTGAAGAACCCGACGGCAATGAAGAGCAGAGCCGACGATGGCGGCGATGGAGGCTCGAGCTGAGGAGGAGTCGATGACGGTCGGCGAGGAACAGGGCGTCGACAGCAAGCTACAGAAGGAAACTGACTCATTTGGAAAGAATGCATGCGATAGAGCTAAATCGGGAAATCAAGTGTAAATCCGGATCACAATGGTAAAGGCTTCCATTTTCATTTTGATTTGAGATTTCAAACGGGGTAGATTTGTGCTGGATTTGGCTCAGTTAAGAAAGTTTCAATTTGGGTGTTTGTTGGCTCTGTATTGCGAGTTCAAAGTTGGTATTTTTATTCTGCAATTGGACGGGATTCCATGTCAATCGAGCTGCAAATCCACTGATTTGGAAGGCGTCCTCAATTTGGGGTCTTTATAAACAGAGCGCTGGTCGGGCAGAAAGGAGAGTTCTGGCAGTTCCACAGAGAAGACGACCAGACATTTTTTTACAGTTCAAAGTTTCATTTCTTTTGACAGTTCTTTCTGTATTTTTTTCAAATCAGTGTTTTGTTGAGTTGAGGCTGTAATGACTTTATTATGAACAGTAAATTGCTCGAGGCTTCCGGTTGAGGTTTTCATTTCACAGTTCATAAGTTTTTAGTTTTTTTTCAATTTTTAATTTCAGTTTTAGATTTTTATTTCCCAATTGTGTAATTTTAGTTTGAATTGTAATTCCGGAGATTCAAGTGCAAGGAGTGACACTTTGTGGCTGATTCAAAGGAAGATCAAAGTTGACATTTTTATTTATTTCTTCAAGTCAAGTAAGTTAATTTTTTATTCCAATGAGTTTAATTATGAATTTTGCATGTGTTATAGTTAATATGTGTGGCTAAGTCAGTTGCTAAGGCTAGGATAAGGCTGCAGTAATTGTAGGGATTCCCATATTCATGAAAGTTGATATTTTTATTATAGAATTATGCATTAATTGTTTATGCGTTCTTGTGTTAATTGCGTAGTTAGTTTCGGATATAGCATTAATCATGTTTTTGCTATGATTTGGAATTACTATTGTCAATGCATGCTTATTTTAATTGATTAAATAACAAATCGGATACTAGTTGTGATTTACTCGTAAGTGGATACATCTAGTAATTTGAGCTGTTAATTTAAATAGCATGAAGGACATGATTTTTAAATGAGTAATTGTGCATTAAAGTAAAATCTTCCGTAACAACGTGAATAGGATTCTAGATTGTTACGAGTATTTAGAGAATGATAAATGATTGAAGGGTTAGGGTTCTCTACAATTTATTGCATGCCGATTCCAAAGTCTTAGTATTTTGTCAATTTGATAAAGTTTAGATTTTTATTCCGTTAATTGATTTTAATTAGTCGTTAGTTAGTTAATCAATTTCTACAAGTTTCATAGTTTAGTCAAGGGTTTAGTTAGGGTTCGATTAGATTTCCGCTACACAAGTCCATGTGGGTTCGACCTCGTAAAAATTGTGCGATTATACTGCAAATCCGATTCGTACACTTGCGAGTAAAATTAAGAGATTAATTAAAACAACAACAACCTCACCCATGGCCGCCGTTGGGTCCTTCTTTTATCGCCGTCGTCGTATGTCACAGAACCTCCACCGTGAGCCCACTGTCTTCTCTGCTCCCGAACCCAGCTTCTTCTCCTGCTGTTGTCGTCGCCTCACCAATCGTGACCGCCGAGCTCAAGTCCCAGTTGTTGACCCGTAGCCGCCATCTGCTTGATTTCGTCATTGGCGCTCAAGCAGAGAGCTCAAGCACTCTCTGTTCTTCGACTGGAAAGCCCGACCGAACGAGTGTGGTTTGGTTTAGTTTCCTTTTTTTTTCAATTGCTTGATTAAAACCCATTGTAAGAATTTTATCTGCCCGAATCTGAACGCCAGTTATTTAATTCTACGTCCGTCTTCTCTTGAGTGTATCATCAACCGTTTAGGTCTTTTCTATGCACTTGATTGCAGCTCTTGGGTCACTTTTGACACTTTAAACACACGCGCGTTTGCTTTACTTTGGCCGTTCCACAGTCCGAACACTTGAACCTATAAAAAATAAAATATGTCCCACATTAGAAGCACTACATAATTCATAAAATTACTGAACATATTTAAATTGAGCCACCTAATTACTTAGCTAATTACTAAAATTCACTTTATTCCTTATTTTAATTAGAAATTACATCTAACAAACAGGTAAAAAGGCATATAAAAATGTGTATTTTTCATGCATAACACAATCATACGCCAACCCTCTATGTCGTTTCTCTATCAGGGAACTGAATGTAATTCTCATGTAAATCAGATTTTTTTTTAATCTAAAATTTTGCTTTAGAACATTCCAGAACTTGTGAAATTTGGGATTGTATGAAACTACTAGTATTTTTAATGAAGATTAATTGATTATTCCATCTTGATTGAGAGAGAGAGAGAGGAAAAGAAGAAGAGAATAATAACTATTCGTTTATAGTTAACACAAGCAACATTTCATAAAGAAAATTTGTTGTTTTTCGAAGAAAAAATCATCTATATAATGGAAATTGTACATTGCTTTGACTTGGCCATAATGCGCAAAATCGCAGATCTGAAACAAATCCCAAATGATAGAGCGGTTGTTACGAGATGATGAAGATACATCATAGTTAATTGGAGGAAAATAATATTTGTATACCAAATCCATACACTTGTGTTTTTGTAGGACAATGAAGCCCTCACTGTCCTGTACGGATTTGGTGTGGACATTTCAGTGTACTGTTTGTCATTCTTCATTCAAGGAAAAAATTGTATGATTTATATGGTAGTTATATAACAACCTAACTACCCAGAGGCCATAACCCTCTTGTGAATAGCATACATTCCATATGAACACAGATGCTATTCACAAACAAGATCGCCATGATACAATAGTTAGGTAACAGATGGCACCTCATTCGCCCGTTACCTAAGCATGCTGGCCAAGGTGAATACTATATACACTCCTCTTGTGCCAAGTCTTCAATTATTTCTTGGCTTAGCTATTCTCTGACCAGAGGAAATCTCTCTCTAGCCTCCATAAAACTCTACCTAGCTCTCTTGCTTCTGCCCTCTTTTTGCTTGTAGAAGAAAAGAATAAAGGAAGCAAAGTGCAGTTTTGGGACTGTTCCCTTCCACTGATTGGCCAAATGAGCGAAGCTAAACCGGTATTCAATCTGTTTGTATAGATACTTTGGCGAAATATATTACTACATGAACCTTTATTATTCTATATGGATGGTTTTTTTCTCCAGGTAGAGGATAAGACAGCAACCAAGTTAGAGGAGAAAACTGAAGAGAAGCAGCAGCCCCCATTTCCATCCATTGTCCTCTCCGTGGACATACATTGCGTAGGATGTGCCAAGAAAGTAGAGAGATGCTTAATGAAGTGCAGAGGTCTCTCTCTCTCATTCATTCAAGAGTTTGTTCATAGAATGAAACACTATTTTCTGTCAAATTTGTGGATTTCGTTCGTTTGTAAGTCCCAGAATCATTAGCAAAGCTTAATTCAATACACATATTATGGCTTGACAGAGGTGGAAGAGGTTGATATCGATAAAACTAAAAACCAAGTAATAGTAAAGGGTATAGTAGCAGAGCCAGAAGCCCTTTGCATGAAAATACACAAGAAAACACACAGAATGGCTAAAGTCATGTCCCCATTGCCCACAATTGAAGAACCCGCCCAGCCCTCGCTAGTACCATCACAGGTGTTCCTAATTAGCTATGATGTACCAATTGATTAAAAAATATGCTTGTCATTGTTGTAACACATGACTCCTCATGGTACAGGTGAGTTGCACAAATACTGTAGTTCTCCAAACAAACTTGCATTGCCGAGCTTGTGCTAATTATCTCAAGAGAAAAATTCTCAAAATGAAAGGTGAGTATCAAACACTTGATTTGAAACTATAAAACAGGTTAAATATATCAGCATTCGAAGGAAGAATATTCAGTTTATTAACAATAATAGAAGTTTGTATGGGAGCAGGGGTGCAATCAGCTGAGACAGAACTAGGGACTGGCAAGGTGGTGGTGACAGGAACCATGGACGGAACGCGCCTGGTGGATTACATCTACCGGCGAAGTAGAAAGCTAGCAAAAATCGTTTCACTGCATGAAGAAGAGAAGGCTCAAACAAAAGCTGTAAAAGAACATGTCAAACCTCAGGAAGAAGGGCCCAAGATTAACGAGGAGAAGCAGAGAGAAGAGATGGATAAAGTGATCGAGGAAAGGGAGGAAAGCAAGGCTGAGAAGATTGTGGAGACAATAGCGGAAGAGTGCTACTACGACGGCATTGGGATGGATATACTGTACTGGCCACCAGCTTATGCTGTTGGGCCGGTCTCTCAGCTCTTCGGTGACGAGAATCCTAATTACAGTTGTATTTCTTGAGATGTACGGATATGAAAGAGGTGCTAAAAAAATATGTATGAGGTATCTGCGATTCAGAAACCCAATTAATAATAGAAAATTATATCTAATTATCAAGAGTAATACTCTATAGAAACATAAAAGAGTATTTATCGAAAAAAAACATAAAAGAGTAACAAACATTCTGCATTTTCAATAAAAAATTCTATTAAAGAGTAATGAACCACATTAGTCACTATTTTTTTAAGAGACTTATATACATCATAGAGAGTACAAAAAGTGGAGTAACAGTGTAACACCTAGAACGCAACAAAACTGGCCCCACCGTCATAAAAAACAGTTAGGAATCTTGTCCGTCTGACGGGCTATAATTCATGAGCAACTATCTATACACATGAAACTCTACCCCTATAGAGTATAACATAAGCAGAACGAGAAAGTTGTCACCTAAACATCACGTCATCTACTCTATACAATCGTACCTACATATCAGGTTTTGATGTATCTCCAAACACCAAAAACCATAACGGGCAAGGCAATCAGTAAACCGGCACAAACTTTATAACACGCATTCGCAAAAACTGATCTGGACCTCAATGGCTTTAGTTCCACCGATGGGCAAGGCAAAACTTCCCCCTTCTTTTGCTTCACTCGCAGCCTCGGCTTTCGCAAGGGAATCTCCTTCAGAGGGTCGGTTTCTTTTTCAAGAAGGAATCTATCATCATCATTTGGTGATACTGAAGGTGCCAGTGTCTCGGACGTCACTACTGAAAGAGTGGATCCTGATTTATGGTTGAACATCATTAGCAAAAAAAAAAACTTGGATGGAATACAACTCTAGTTTAGCATGAATGTTCATTGGAAAGTACCATTATTTGGCCAATTTCCTATTTCGCCAATAGATGCAGATTTGCAAGCTTCTGGAGAGTAAGTACTTTCCACCACCTCTCCATCCTGCAACTAAAATGACATTAGAACAACAGCCAGGACTGTAATCATAAATGCATTGCATGCTAAGTTTTCTCTATTCCCTTTGGGAACATGCAGTCAAATATATTAGTCCCAAACAAGAGACAAGATAATAATGCAGCTTCGCAGCTATCAGCTCCTACTACCTGCCATGTGATCATGCAGGTCCTACAACACTTCCATCAACTGCAGTGTGAGGAACCGAACCTAAAAGCTTTTAAGTCGAGGAATAAATTGGAAGTAAGAAAAGATTCAAGTCATGAACTCAAACCTCTGATTTTATGGTCACAAAATCATGACCATCTGCCTCACTGCTTGTCCTACTTCCCTTGGAAGAAACTGAAGCTGCAGTTTTCTTCTCCCACAAATCAGAGTTGGCAACACGGCTTCCATCATATGTATGAATACTAGTTTGCAAGCGAATTCTTCTTGGGGCAAAGCCCTGTGCCACAAGTCCAGTTCTTGGGTATTGTTGCTGCCTCGATCGTATCTTGATGCCAGTGTCCACATTATCATTATGGTACAGATAACTGCCCTGACTTGTCCCTTCGGTCAGACCATTAAACAAATCTTGCATAGAATCTGCACTGGAAGTAGCAGACATAACATCTGCACCGGGCATGCTGTTGACATTGTAGCTTTCAAGTTCAGAACGTGTTGGCTCCATGTGCATGTCTAAGTGATCATATAGCTGAAAATGGTGACAACAGAAAATGTCAGAGAAAGCAGTGAAACAATTTAATCAAGAACAAGCTATTCAGTTAATTCTTGCTTGTACACTTCCACATCACTACTGCAGGAACCACTGTCCTTCACTGACCAACATTCCATGGGGGCCGACTGCAGCCTATTGTAAGAAGCCACCGGCTCAGTCTCACAAGCAATATTTACCTGACTAGTTGTTTCATCAAACGAGCAGTCATCTTGGTCGCTTTTAATGACCCCATTCAAAAACTCCGTCATTGATATATCCTGATCAATAGGACTGGACACTTCCACCATTTGTGCCCCACCAACATCATCATAGAAGGGAGGATCCACAAAAGGGTGCCCAAGCACGGAATGGTGCATATCAGAGGCCATCTGTGGCAAATCTAGCTGCCCATAAATTCCTAAAGCTTGCAGCAAGGGATCAACCTGGATACACAAAGACAACACAGATCAGCAATCAGTAAAATTTAGAAAAGCAAGATATAAATTCCAAGTTATTTCATTCTTTTTTCTGAACAGGTTTCTTAACATGGTCATCCTAGGAAGCAGTGCATTTGGATGCAGCATGACAAAATGTCAATGATAAGAATCACATCAGTGGATAGTAAAAAAAGATTTCCCATGGGAAAACTGAGACCAATTATTTGCCTTTGTAAGACAGCTCCACATCTTCTACCAAATGGGTCCTGGATCTAGTGAATAATTTTTATCACATGTAAGTTGATGCATGACAGAATTCTACAAGAGGAAAATGGGGTATTTGGAGGGAAAATAGGGTGATAGTTTATCTCTGGAATCATCACCACCACCACCAGAGAAATACCGCCGGAATCGGCACCGAACGGCAGCTCATGAGATCACCACCATGAGTTGTTGGCATCGGCACCAACACATGTTTAGCATAAGCACCAAACAACAAATCTCAATCAACAGAGAACTACACATAGTTTTTTTTTCTTCAAATTCTTCTCTGTCTATTCCATTCAAATGAGGCCTTTTAAATAGGCTTACAATAAGTCTTTAATAGGAAATAAAACACTGATTTGGGATTCCTCCTAAACTTAAAAAATCAAATCAAATCTATCCTAAATCAAATAAAATAAAATCAGATCAGATCTATCTTAAAACATTAATTTAAGATTCCTCCTAAACATAGAAAATCAAA
This sequence comes from Houttuynia cordata, assembly GCA_039654745.1. Lineage (NCBI taxonomy): Eukaryota > Viridiplantae > Streptophyta > Magnoliopsida > Piperales > Saururaceae > Houttuynia > Houttuynia cordata. The sequence goes on along the minus strand of CM077505.1, from coordinate 61,904,644 downwards.
TCAAATCTAGCCTAATCAAATAAAATAATCTTGATTAGGGACACCTTGATATTCTTTATTAAATAAATACGGAAAATATTTCTAATGGGGCACACTAGCGCTTCGCATCATAAGTACTCTTAAGTGTAGCTCTTTGTTCGCTAGTATGATTAAAAAGATTTGAACTCTAAGGAAAAACCCAGCCCATAACCTCAATGATCTGTTAGGTTGCAGAGAACGTGGATGCAAATGAAAGAAACTATGGCGGGGTCCATAACTTTTAGCATTCAGAGTCACAACTCACAAGGAAGAAGACAAAAGTTTACGTGGCACTATGTGCAAGCAATAGAAGACAACTATCAGTTAATAATTTCTTCCACGTAAACTCGTGAAGAGTTGACAAACATATAGATTAGAGGACTAATTGTATCGCAAGAACCTCTCACCAGCAAGATAGAATACCAGCATTTTAACTATTGTGACAGTTTTTAATAGAAAAATCATGGGTCGAAAGATGCAGCATGCCACCTATGCAGTTAGAATGAATATAACAGGTGATTAATAATAGAAGTACCATGAAGCCCACATTAACAGTTTGATAAATCATAAGATTTGTTTACCTCTGTAGCTGCTGCATAAGCATCGTGATCTTCAACATCTGAAACCATATTGCTATTGCTATGACACTCTTCAGCTACTACAAGACAAGATATTCTCTCGTCAGCACTGTCAGCCAACCACCTATCAATATCCACATGTTGCTGATCTTCAGTAGCAATAGGCGAAGGAAGCTCTGGTTTTACATTTGATTCTGGAATCTGCGCTTTTACCAAAGATGAATTTTGAATCGCATCTCCAGTACCTTGAGTATCAGGAGAAGAATTAATTGTTGAAGGAGAGAGGCCACTCGGATCGACCTCGTCAAAAGTTGTGTTCCCATTCTTCCCATTCATTTCCTCAGTGGTAGGACTTTCTACTTTCTCATCAGACTTGTCGAAGAGACGGCAGAGTACAAAAGTGCTCTGTAGAGCGTAAACTCAATTGTTTAGTGACAGACAATGTGCAACATTTACATAACAAAATAATGTTCAACATTTACTATATGCAAGTTCAAAAAATTAGAAACGAATAGTGAACATTTTTCAAATCTGATGATCTAGAAATTAGAATAATATGTCATCTTATATATAAAAAAAAACAGATGCTACAAATTGTCAATCAAATGTTCTCTTCATGATCAATCTTAACATAAAACTATAAGAACTTAAGTTTAACTGCTACCAACGTCAGTATCCAAAATTAACCAATACAAACCACCAATATAAGCTCAAAAACAAAATTTTCCTACAACTTACTGACAAATAACTATACAAGATTACAGGAAGGATTTTCACCTGGCCTGGTCCAGTACCATCAAGATCCTTCTCAGTAGCCCGATACTCATGCATAATCCAATTAGTACGCTGGCCACGCGGAGCCCGCCCGCGATAGAACACAAGAGTCTTCTTCATCCCAATCAAATTCATCCGGGACTTAATAGTCCGATCTTTCCCTGTTGCTTTCCAGTACCCTTTCTCTGTCGCCCTGTTCGAACGGTGCCCATTCGGGTACTTCCGCTCACATGGCGAGAAGAAGAACCACTCCGGATCATCATTTCTAATCACCGATTTACCTGCACGTAATCAAAGACACTTCTAAACCTCAAATTTGCTTCTTTGATCATATATCCAAGCAAAATTAGGCAAAAAATTACGAAAAAAAAATCATATGTCCCAGATTATGGAACACCAACGATCAGCACTCAAAACCCACAATATCAAATCAACAAAAACAGCTTAATTGGATCAAAATCGGTGGTAAAAAGGATAGAACAGAGAAAAGGAAGACACTATACTAAAGACACACTTCTATACTCAAAAGTTGCATCTTTGATGAGGTATCAACCAAAAAAAAATCATACATCCCAGATTAAGCAACACCCAATATCAGATCAGCACTCAAACCAACAAAAAAAGCTCAATTTGTCCAAGTTCAAAATCAATCAAAAGATTAAAAAAAAAAAGTAAAAAGGAGCGTACTTGGCAAGTCCCAGGGCTCGCAGCGGCAGACGTCGACTTCAGGGATGACCTCAATCTCGCCCTTCTTTCCGTTGATCTTCTTGCGGAGGTAGTGGCTGATGAGCTCCTCGTCCGTCGGCCTGAACCTGAATCCCAGCGGGAGGTTCTCCATCGGCAACACTGCCATCACCATCCCAATCCAAAAATCACCTAAAATTCTCAATTTCCACGCATCCAACCCCAAAAATCACCCAAAACCCCCAATTTTGCAGCAGAAATTGCAGAGATTGAACTCAATTTTTTTGCAGAGATGGAGGAGACAGGTGGTCTTTCAAGTAGACGGGAAAACGCGTGAGCTCAATATCACAAAATGGAGCTTGGCTTTTCGTCGAATTACGGGAATAACACTGAGGGGGGGAGGGTTGGGAGGTGTATAGTGGTAAAATGGTGATTAGATGAGAAAATTGGGGTGATTGTGGATATTTAAAGGGTGGGAAAATCCGGAGAGGAAGGTGAGAAAACAAGTGGAAATGGGGAGGTGGATGGACCAATGGAAGATTGACACGTAGACGGGTGCCACAGTATGTGTGGGGTCTAGTGGGTGACGTGTCTGGCACTTGAATCTTCCTGGAAGCTGCCTGATGGAAGATAAGTGTCCTCCTTTTTTGCCTTTAGTTTTGTATATATTTTGGTAGGAGTTTTGTTTTGGTAAAATTTTGGTTGCATTGCCTTTTATGTTTTGGTACAACTCATTAAGCACCCTTCAAATATCCTCTAATGATTGTCTAACGAAGAAAATCTTATGCTAAGTTTGATAAATTCAACAATTAAAGAGAATGGCATTGTCAATTGAGGCTCATTAGAGAGGGAAGATCATTGGTAGGCTTGAATATGTAACATTTTATGGGTTCAATCTTAACACACTAACACTCGGCACCCTTCACTATGTGCCATCGTGTGCCCCACAGACGATGTCCTACGTTGCCCCAGCCAGTAATCCCGGAGATCAACGGCGCACACGGCTCCAGCTGTTGCGCACCAAACAACTGAGCAAACATGTGCTCTGTATGCACCGTCGATCTCTAGATCTGTGACTCGGAGTAGTGCTTCCGGGACACCTAATAATACCTCCTGCAGCAGGGATTCAACTTGGATAGACAGCATTTTGTGTTTGTGAGGATTATTAGGTATGCATGAGCGCACAGGAATTCTGTGCTCAACACTAACCAGTGGCTCCCAAGTGGGGAGTCTCGCAAAAATAACAATTTCAGTCAGTCAGCCATCTTTTGGCATTGAGAATGAAACTATTGTGCTAATGCATACCTAATAATTTCTTGCGTGAGCACTAGCTAGAAAGTGAGACCAATATTTAGTGTGCAAGTTTTGACATTGTGGCATGAAAAATTGCTTTAGTTACGTTAACATCTGTACGTGATGAAGCTACTACATCGTTCAAACACCATTCATCATGGCAGCAATCAACTGTGTTCGAATGATGGCATAGCTTCATACATGAATTCTAACGTCAATGTAGAATAACTCCTGTGGCAGAGGCTTGAGGGAGGCCACCTCGAGGTGGCCCCAAAAGGTAGCAAGGTAGCATACTCCTCGTTCTGATAAAGGCATGCTGTAAATATTCCCTGGTACATTCATGGCCCCAGGTCAAGGAATTCTATATCGGTGAAATTTTGCCGATATATCGATTTCGGGCTTCACCCGAGAAATCGAAATGACAAAATATTGTTTTTTAAAAAAAACTTATAATATCAAATTTTGTTATTTAAAAAAAATATTTTAAAAAAAAATTTGGGAAAAAATTTTTTTTTTAAAAAAAAGGGAAAAAAACAACTTTCTCATTGTTTCCAATCTTAATATACATTTTTATGCATATTTTGAAATCTATGTTTTGTCTAAATTAATATAACTTATTTTATAAGTTAAATTGTGAAAATATATGACAAAAATTAATTTTTAACTACTGATATTTTTTTACAAATATCTCCAAAATTTTATCTCTTAAGCCGACCGATATTTTACCGAAATCCGATACGGAATTCCTTGCCCCAGGTACAGGTTCAAGCACCTTTTGATTGCCTAAACTCAAGGGTAGATTAGATGAATTTGTCCACTTCTGTTATCAGTCTACATCGACTTTTATTTTGTAGTGTAGAGAAAAGAAAAGCAGTCTTCAGTCTGCTTTTCTCCGCAGGTCAGGACCACCACCAGCCATTGTCGGGCCCAATTCAAGGTTTGTAAATTGTTCAAGTCAAGGTGAACCTGCTCTAGTAAACCATTTTTTCAGTCTGATCGAGTGATTAGACGGCCACTAGAAGGGAAGCATTTTCTATCCGCCTCCAAAATATCCGCGAGCCTATCTTCTGTTAATACGAGCCATTGATCATCAGAATCAATGGCGCATACGGATGTACCGTGCGGAGAGAAAAACGTTCACACGGAGAAAAAAAAAATCCTAACAGCTATAGTGATTTCACCCCAAAAGCACCAAAATATGGAGCCACACGCCGACCCTAACGCGTTCCTAACACCCTAATTCCTGGGGTCCATAATCCCTAGGTCCAAATTGGAATTACAATTATAAAAGTAAGGGAAATGGTAGCTTGAAACGCAAGGAATCGGCTGGCATGGCCCCATGGATGATAGGGAAGGGGAAATGTTTTGGTGACCACTTTATTAAAGGACCCACGGCCATGTAGGGGTGGGGCCCTTCTGGTATTGAAAATGGGTCAGGCTAGATGGATTGTTAAATGAGGCATTGCCAATTTCTTGGCTTGGTCCCATTATGATGGCTCTTTGCAATGTTTTGATCTGTTTCCATACTAGATGGTGATGGAGATGAAGCCTCATGCTGACATTCAAACAAGCTGATGTTGTTTCTTAGAACAAGAGAAACTTTCTCTTGTTGGCTCCACATTGTTTTGACATATTCATAACCATAGAAGCGTTGGTTGGTTCTCTTATCAACACCAAGGCCTAAAAAGAGACCACCAAGGTTGGCCATATTAAAACATCAAGGCTGGGGGTCATATGCAGACGATCAAAGCACAATTTTCCCACTACGCAGCTTCACAAATAGTAAAGCACCCATGTTTTATCGGTATTGTTCAATAATATATAATCATAATCATAATCACATAGCACCTTTTCTATCAATCTGAGGCGTTAGGAAATTGGAAAATGGTTGAGCCTCTCAATCTTCTCATATGCCTCATCCCAGCGATCTTAATAAAAAAGACAAACAGGTTGAGCCTAAAGGCATATAAAATAATAAAAAAGACAAACAGGTTGGACCCGCACCTTACCCTGTTTGTTTGATTTTTTTTTATATTGGGAAAAGTTTACACGAGACAGATCTAATGCAACCTGCATGAGCCAAGTCACCTCAAGCCATCGGATTTTGATCTGACAGCAAGTTTGATTCACACCCACCGGCCCCCTGATTTGAAAGCCACCGTCTGATCAAAATCCGGCAGCTCGAGGTGAGCCTGGCTCATGCAGCTTGCATGAGACCTGTCTCATGTAAACTGGTGTCAAAAAATATGTTTGGTTGATATTTTCAACCATACAAATTTCTCATACCCGCTTAAACATTTTGGCTTTTCCCCACACATCCTTGTCAAACAGCTGCAGTAGAAAAGCCCGTCGGATTAGTTAGTAGATCTGAGATATAAGAACAACATTGATATATGAGTTTAGCAAGACTAAAATGTCATACTAGCAAGCTTGGTGCATTCCAACAAAATATATACGAAGGAAACACATGATTATGTAATAGCAGCTGCAAGTTTAAAATCTTCAAAGTGACAAAATACTTCAAAACAGTGGTATTCATAGGTAAGTTATCCACTTGTGCCTAAAACATAGTGTTCATTAGCCAGCAGCTAAAATATGTTGCATATATTTTCAGAACATCGAAGTAACAACTTTCTAAAATGGGAGAGATAGAAAGGAAGGCCATTCAACGCTACATGAAACACAGCAAAAAAAAAAATAGACAGAACAAAAATTAAAAAGCCTCCAACAACTACCAAAACAAGTACACCTTTATTCAACAATTTGGCCAGTTGGTTTCATCATCCAAATATTCAAAACATCAGAAACATTATGACATGCTCAAACAATAAGAGGCTGGCCTCTTTAGGCAGTAACCTGGTTTTGAATGTAATAAACTTCTAGTCCTGTTGTCAAACACACTAGAATAAACTATTCTTTCGATTGCTCATACTTGTGAATGACCAGTTTCGATTTACATGCATTAAATCGAGAAGCAGAATACATGTATCAAACCAAGGTCATCTGGAGTGGACGAATCAGTGGCGCATGAGAATCAAAACTTTTATACCAACAGAATTCTTGACATGCTCATGAGAATATCGATAATTGAGCAATAATTACATAAGCCGATTGCCATCCCACTGAAGTGACAGACACAGCACATTACAATCAAGAAACTTGAAACCGAATTCACAAATATATACTCAAAATAGTTCATTTGAAAGAAACAAATTGGACTATTGAAGGGGGAAGGAGGGAGTATAACAGTTATACAAAGTAACAATAGCATTCAAGTAATCATCTTCACATTCTATCTTCAAATTTCCGTCATGTTCATCCCATGTAAAGGGCAGATTATACATCACCTGATACAATAGCATCCATTGTCCATCCATTCACTGAAAACACAAAAAACCAACGTTTGAGAAGGTCACCACAGCATATTAAATTTCCAATCACAACTGTCACTAGGTATTGAAGGAAAAAAACACAATCACCACTATCAGCTACTGGACTCTTTTAATTGATGTCATAAGGAAGAACGGATGACCAACAAGTATAGAAGAGCCTTATAAATTTATCCATGTTACTTATATATTACATCTAAAGAGAATAGTATTCAGTTGTCCCTTGTGGTGTCAACAGTGTTATTTCTTTTTAAGAAAGTAGGCATAGTTCTCACACTGATGTTTAAAACCAGATTATTACTAGAGAGTGAGCAAGCATACTGGCCATGTTCAGAGCAAGTACTCCCATTCCCTTCGGTTCAATTCCTGGCCTCTAGCAAACATTCCCTCGCCACCTATTACTTTCCAGAACTAAATTCAAAGCACCGGCCAGTACAAAATAGAGAAGTTCAGCAAATTTCCAGCTAGAACACCTTAAACCAGGATGTGTCCCCACTCCCCATCATAGAAAAGTTCTCCAAAGCAGTATACCTAACAATAGCTTATGCCGTACGATCTCTAAGGTCTAACGCAAATACTCAATAGCGATCGACCCTGCCTAACAGACTTCTCCAAAAGCAAATTCACCACCATCAGTGCCATTACAGCTACCTGTTCCCCCCCTACTTTGTAATACTACTGAATCACAGTCACAGCCAAACCTAATCATTCTACAATCACTTCCCCGAACAGGTTTATCCTCACTACGCGTCTTTGACTGGCATTGATCTTAATAACGAAAAAAACTAGTACTCCCTCCGTCCAACATTATTAGTCCTACTTGGTTTTTCAAACTGAATCCTATTTAGTTTCTTTTCAAAATGAACTAAAATCAGTTCATTTAGAAAAACAAATAGGACAACTAATATGGAATGGCCGAATTATAAAGTTTCCTATATTTACACAAATATTAATCCAAAAAACAACAGTTCATTCTTGTAAAGCTTGCTACTTTACAATCCCCCGTCCGGAATTAATAGAGATTTCGTTTTTGGGAGACTCTAGAAAAAGAAGAAAATAGTACCTGAGAAGGCCCTCAATGGAGTCACCCATGGAACTGGAAAATCAAATCCAAAGACCGCATCCGCTCCTCGTGATCGATCGAACCGAACTCCCGAACCCCCTCCGCGGCTGCCGCCCTCTCCGCCCCGCAATTCGGCGACAGCCGCCGCTTCCGTCTGCGCTTACTCTGAATCGCGAAGTCCCTCATCCCCTCCTCAACCTCATCCATCGTCTTCCAACTAACATCTCCCTCCCTCTCCTCATGATCGGCCATGAGCTCGTCGGCCTCTTCCGTGTCGGCGGCGGCAGCTCCGGTCGAGTCGACCGAGTTCTCGACGGGCTGCGGGAAGCAGGAGAGGAAGGCGGAGAGGTGGCGGTGGGCGGCTTGGAGGGCGTCGAAGGCACGGTGGAGCTGGGAGGGGTCGCCGGCGGCGGCGAAGGAGGAGGAGGGGAGGTAGCGGGCGGCCATGGCCGCGTCCTGGAGGGAGGCGGCTAACGCCGTTAGAGTGTAGTTGGGGGAGTCCGTTGGGGCGGAAACGGCAGGTTGACGGAGTTGGGGAGGCTCGAGGTCCATGGCCGGCGAAAACGAGCTATGTGGCCAACGAGAGGCGCGAATGCTCGAGCATAATATACTACAACATTTTAGGCCCATCGGCCCATTCCCTGCCCACTTTCCAAATGTGGAGAAGTGAACAGGTTCTTACTCCCTCTGGGCACTTTTAATAGATACCAAATGAAGTAAAAAAATAAAGTAATTTTTAGTTTATTTGAAAATTAAATGTATCTATAGAAAAAATGAGTTGATTGCTTGAAAGTTCTGCCTTCATTTATTTCAGTTTGGAGCTATGAATAAACTTTTCTTCTTTCTATGGGGGGTGAGTTTAGACAAGAAAAAACATTTAGAACTATTATTTGTTGATACTTTCAAGATTCACAATTTGAAGGCTTTAGAAAATTTAAGACTGGGTTATTAGATGATCTTTCTTACTAATTTGGTTACTAGGTGATTTAATCAGTTGTTTACTTGTTGATCCGGTGGGAAATGGATTGAAGATTGGTACAAATTGGCCAATGAATAATAGAGTGCAAGTATCGGTAAATTTTGAAGTACCATAATGGAGGCGTTTAAAGTCCCCAACCTGGACCTCTCCCTCGAGAGGGAGAGAGCTTATTAGCACGCCAATGGCGCTATACTCGCATCAATTGACCCATTAACAACACTAATCAGTGAGACAAGAGCGCATGTACCAGGTAAAATTTGTGAAGTATGTTCACACACAGGAACACTCTTAGGATGCTTACAAAGAATGCTCAGCCCTTGACCATCACTGGTTAGGAGTCGGCTCCTAGTTTGGCGTTGGGGAAACTATCCTTATAGGATCATTACTACAATATGAAGTAGAATGCTGTTTGCAGAAGAAAGTTCGCCTTGGTTATTAGACCTGAGATTTTGAGTTTATGCTAATGACCATTTGTAAAAAAAAATTGACATGCCAAAAGGGACCGTCTGCCATTTTTTGCACATGTCCGAGCTCATATTGAAATTATGCACCAATGCCCATGTTATCTTTTTCCATATAACAATGACCATAGATTACTGTATACAAGTACATTTGTTTGTTGCAAACGTATGAAGGGCAAACTCTACATCGCTTGGTTCGAGCTAGGCCAAGCTCGAGCTTGTCTCACTGAGCCCATTTTAGAGCTTTGCATCGAGTACAATCAACTTGTGCCATGCCACGAGTGTAGCTTGACAGCCTTTTGGAACCAAACTGCTGTTTCCATTTTTTTGAACTCAAAGCCAAGTGACAGATATATATTATTTGATAGTGGGTATCGATTATTTGATTATAAAGACCATCCAACGATTTGTTTTGGCAATTAGTAGCTGTTGGGTATAAAAATTGCCCATGTGTTTTTGTATCAGCAATTACAGTGCATAGCAATATCACCAATGCCTAGATGCAATGCATAGACAGACCATAAACCAAAATTTCACGTACACACTTAAATTATCAAGCCTTTGGGGACGCAATATAGGCTTCTAGAAATTATTTTGAGAAATTTATTTTCCACGTAATGTAATAACACAGGAGTATGAGAGAAAAAATGACATGGAAAAAGTCAGGTACACACCCGACTCCGCAGGGCTCGGCCAACCTACTTAACAAGGCTGTATTTTCTTCATCAGGAGCATTATTTCCTACCACTACCATCAGCACATGGCCGCATGTTGTTTCGAATTTACATTACAAGAGAAATAGCTTCTTCTATGGGACTAGATCCCAAGTTATTGTGAAGCAAAGAGACCAATGAGATTATAGAAGTCAATATACTCGCATTAATTGCTACTGCGCTGTTCATCCTAGTTCCTCACTTACTTTCAAAGATGCTATCATCATCACGTCTCAAAGGGCTTTTTACATATTACCTGGCGCCAACTATGATATTCACATATTACCTGATTTTTCTCGTGACTTCTCATATCACGATAAATGGGCAATTTTCAAAATGTCATAACTTGATAATTTTTCATCCGTTTTTACCCATTTTTTTGCGTTCTTCCTTATTTTTCCCCATCTTCTACTTCATTAGAATCACAGAAAGATATATACATTGAACTTATTGCTCGCCGACAAGTATTTCACGTTTTTGTCCATTTTTATTCTTTTATTTCATGTCCAGGAGCGGTCGAACACTAATAGGTGATCTTTATTTGTGTTTCTTTACATATAGATCTTAATTTTTGTAATTGGGAGAGCTTTCCCGTTACTCTTATATCAAAATCCCTTCATCACATATTTTTTTTCATCTTTCCCGCTGTTTTTACAGTTTTTCGACATGAAATTTTTTTTTTTCAGGTTGGACGACGCCAACGATGGTTTCAACCTCAATTATGGATGGATCTTTGCCGAAATGTCTTCTTCCCCAACTCGATGATCTTATAAATCGCTAATTTTAGGAAGAATGAAGCATTTCGGGTACAAAATGCATAAAAAACGTAAGAGAAAGGTATTTTCGGTACTCTAGGTGCCGATTCCAGGTGATATGAGAAGTAACGAGAAAAACCAGGTAATATGAGAATATCATAGTTGGCGTCAAGTAATATGTAAAAAGCCTCGTCTCATATCAACTGAACTTCCATACCTCCACCACAAAAAGGAATAACAAAGTATATCCTAAAAATGATTACGAAAGATCTTGCGCTATTCCTTCCTGCCCGACTCAGCGGAAATGCAATTTTTTTCTAAGTTGACAAACCGACAGTGCTTAGCCACCTACACTTTCTAATCCATTGGGATACTAATACAAACATGAAGTAATTTGTGTAGTTCACTAATCTTAGGTGAAAAGTCTGATCACAGAGCATCAAATTACGGTCACCAAATTTAGCCTGCAACCTCACGTTCAGAAGCCAGCTACAACTTTTACGTTTATGCTATAACACTTTCCGTTTACTAATTGCCTAGTCACTTGTTATAGTGTAGGTGATGTGAACATAGCCTTACATGCATCATGCTAGTCATGTTACAATCCATTAGACATTTCAAAGATTCAGTCACGTTACAGAAATCAAGCATATTCTATTTCGAGCAAAAACGCATTCAATCTCAACATAATCTTTGATGCAAATAAAGCTTAAACAGACATTTAAGCTAAACTTATTCGAACTTCAGATCCCGCAGTATTTTGGTTCTGTCAACTGTCATCCAATAGATAGATAGCGAGTTGACAGACGAATGCAAACACTTAGGTATCATATTATATCTAATTAGCATCAACCAAAGTACTAGACGAGGTACTGGAAGCGAATTACCTATAAGCAATATATACGAGATACGCAGCATCACCCAACCACAATTCATGACCACCAACCGTACTTCAAAAAAAGGAATTGAAACAATTCAGAGATTGGCTAGCAATTCAAGAAACAACAAAAGTAAACACTGAAATTCAGATAAAAGTCTTAACATCACATCACCATATCTTAGCAAAGAGCAATCCCTAACTTTTCCCAAAATTAAACACAATTCATGAACTACTCCAAAAAGGACTCGTCTTTTCTCTTATATCCCAACGAAACCTCACCTCAGGGCCTCCTCGGACCACCATAAGACGGCCTGGAAAAGGAAGGTCCACCCACGGGCTGCTCCGCCTGCTTGGTTACCCCAGGAAGATCCGACATCCCGAGAGAAGCAAGCATATCAATGGTCTCCTTGTCGACCTCGATGACGTCGGTCTTGATGGCGGACTCGTCGGGGACGAAGTCCATGCGGCGCTCGCGCTCCTCCTCCTGGAGCTTGAGGGAGATGCCCCGGACGGGGCCACGCTGGATGCGCTTCATGAGGTGGGTGGAGAAGCCGGCAATCTTGTTGCGGAGGCGCTTGGAGGGGATGATGGCGACCTCCTCGAGGATCTTCTTGTTGGTGTGGAAGTCGAGGGTCATGCGGGAGTAGTACCTCTCGATCACCACCCGGGACGACTTCTTCACCGTCTTGGTACGGACGCGGCCCATCTCTCCGGCGAGGTTCGGGAAACCCTAGCTGGCTTGGCTGGTGGCGCTCCGGCGGAGGAGGGAAGCTCTGGCTCTAGGGTTTTCGGAGGGGGATGAACTTGCGGGAGCTTTATAGATGTTTGATCGTGCGATCTCATCCGTTGGATGGATGGTGGAAGTGTAGATCAGTTGTTAGTGGGCTTTTAGAATGTTTCATGGGCTGGATTTTGTGTCTGGGAAGGTTTTTTATGAGTGGGCCGAGATGGATGAGCGGGTTCATGGGGCGAAAGTGGAAAAGCTAGAAGGTGATCAATAGGCCCGTTAGTTCTAAGCCCATCACAAAAGAGGCTTATGGATAATAAGCTCTTTTAGCTAAGGCTTACTAGTGTTTTTATTTTAAATCATCAAGGCCAACTATTAATGTTAAGATTCTAAAAAGGGAAAAGTTTAAATGAGATCGCTCTCATATAGCTTATATGAGGCCACTTTAAATGATAGCCCTTGGATCTTGATCTAACGGCTATAAATAGTCATAATGATCTCACCCACTCCCTGATGTGACACACTCACTTACCTACTGATTTAATATCTATCCTCCAATCAGAATCCAACGGCTATAAAGATTGGTCTCATGCTCCTTATACGAGAACGATCTTGTCACGCCCCGAAATCCCATACCTCGATCGGAGTGCATTTCGAGGTAGAGATCCCGTCACGCGACCGAACAGTGGATTTTTCAACCGATTACAATCATTTCAAAAAGACGTGTAACCGATTATGCCCGCAATCAGTGTAATACAATAATAGACATCAATGAATACTATGAAATGAATTTACTTAATAATAATCTATTTAAGAATATCAAATAAAGTAAACCTATAAGTCTATGATACACAATTGCCAATAATGTCATAAGCATCAATAAAAGCAAAGCAAATAACTAAATCGTCTTTAAACTCTTCTAGGCGTCTCCAATCCGCCATTTCGCTACTGCACTTTCTGATCTCACTTTTCATTTGCGCCTGCATCAGAGGATGCATGAGTATTTCATAGAAACACTCAGTAGGATGTAAAAACCCACTGAATTAAAACAAGCAGTATGAAGAGAATAAGAATAACAAAGGATTGTGAACATCCCACAACATCTCAACTGAACCGAGGTCTATACACCTGCAATGTTAGTCAACAACAATTCTAACTCGCAAGTATAGGAAAACATCAAAAGGGCTCCGAACACATATGTTAAAGAGAGAATAACAATCATATCAAAGGCTCCAGACATCTAAAGTGAAAGGAGTTACAATTTTTGCTCACTAACCTGGTCGCTCGCAAGTGACTAATATAATATATCAGAACCACCCTAGGGGTCCTCTCATTGGAACCCTGCCATGCGTCTAGGATGCTGGCCCCACCAGTGCTTACAGACACAATGGGCGGAGACTGAGGACCTTCCGTAATGTCCACAATCTAACGTACGTATAGTGCCTCCCTTCGGGCAGTATGGAATCGCAATTTCATAATTATAAGTGACCTCGCAAGATCTAGCAATGGGTTAATTGAGCATACTATGAAACCACCATGAGGAGGGTCTCGCGAGATCTCCAGTGGAAGAAAATAATCATGTAATCAATGTGATCATTATCTTAAAGAAAAGAGGTCACAACACTCTAAGATCATAATGTATCTCTCACCAATATAGACTCTCTCATGGAGTATGGATAGAAGTATCAAAGTCTTTGGTCAACACATAACTCACTCATTGGAGTAGCATAGAGTAATAAGACAACTCAAACACTTCAAATAATAACAACTTACCCAAGGAGTACCATACAATTAATACATACCTTTCACGCTCAGCCCTAGATAAGAATTCCTCATACGCATTAAAGTTTTATAATATAATATCAGAGATAAGAAATCAAAGAATCTTAGATGATTTGAATTCCAAGTGGAATATCAAACCGACATCAACGCTTCAAGGTAGATAGTTATGAATCACTTGTTCAAAGGATTATCCTTCCTAATTAGATTACTTCTAACCCAATTCTTACTGTGATATTCTATAAGTATATAGTCAAATTAATGGTATAGACATGTTAGACATTATCATATCATATTTCATGATTACTGTGATATTCCATAAGTATATAGTCCAATTAATGGTATAGACACATTAGACATTATCATATCATATTTCATGATGTTATTTGTATACTTAGTATTTTCTCTCAGATTCAGCTCACTGTCTCCTGCACAACAGTCCTCTTCCGATGGCTACTGTGCTCTGTACAGTAAGACTTAACCTCTGAAATTTTTAATGATAATACCTTCATGAGTCTAGTTTCTAACCCCACTGATTTTATATTTTTCCGATTTTATTTAAATTAGTTATGAATTATTTACTACCAACTGTCACCACAGAAATAGTTCTGGCCGAGATTAAGACTCTTAATTAAACTTGATTATCTTACTTAATAACATATTATAAATAATAATACATCATTAATAGACCATATAATCCCCTCCTAGAACAATTACAGAACCTAGGATTATCTGGAATTACTAAAGTTCACTCCTTTTTTGTGTTCTTTTATATATAACACAGTTTTTAAACATTAATACATCCCAAACTAGACAATTAATGCAAGACACACCTTAAAAGCACAAACTCAATGTGAGTAATAATCAATCAAGCAATATCATAGCTTCTAGTCTCTGGAAAATTAATAAAGCATTAGACTTGATGTGTGAATTCCCATCTAGAAGCGAAACATGAATGCACATATGATTTATGATGCACTACGCATAGAAATAGTGACATAATTTATTCATCTTACAAGAATTCAAACAATAACGAAGGTGCTAAATCAAAACACTTGTCAAAAACATATAATCAGAAGGGAGAAAAGGGGAAAAAACTATCCTACTTAATTCTCCAAAGATTTCGCCTTTCTACGCGTTACTCGTCTCTTCCGCTTCTTCCAAAGCTCCCGCTCCAAGCTCTTGCAAACTCCCACAAGAACAAACCTCAAAGGAAGATGGGTGAGCTCTTGCAAACTCCCACAAGAACAAGCCTCAAAGGAAGATGGGTGAACGTGGGAAGGAGAGGGGGAAAGGTCTCTGGACGTTCTAGGGTTAGCACAAGTCAATTCTCTAGTGTTTATATAGAGTTGGGGGAGAATCCATTCTTAAATAAATCTTCCAAATCATGGACACTTTCAACCAATGGGGAGGCTTCAAAATCCTTCTAGAGACGTGCAAATCAAGTCTCATTGGGATTTGGTATCTTTCCCAAGCAAATCCACCCCAAAAACACGCTAGAAATCTCAAAATTGCAACCTCCGATCGATCGGCTATACGGCGATCGATCGTCGTATGCGTTGTTTAACACTACTGCATTACAGTCGATCGATCGCCATTATTGCAAATCGATCGCTTTACGCGAAACAAAATATTCAAAAATCACAGTAACTACGATCGATCATTTTGATATGGCGTCGATCGGTTCAGCTGCCGATCGATCGGTTCTTAAGGCGATCGATCGCAGTCATGTTCAATAAAATTCAAATTCTCATATCTTTTTACTCCGAACTCCAAATCACATATAATTGGTGGCGTTGGAAAGCTCTTCTCACCTACTTTAATTTCCATAAGGCAAAACACGACCAAATAATACATTAAGAGGGTCAAATTTTGGTTTTAAAATACTTACTAATTTTTCGGGTGTTATAGATCTCATGTAAACCCTTCTCTTATAAAAATTGGGAAACGATATTTGTACAGTAGATTCCTACACATTTTCCATACATATCAGCTGTGAATGGAAAATGGGTAGGAATTTGGTGTAGGGTTATCACTGCCCATAAAAATTCTACATATTTTTTTCATAACAAGGGTGTCTGACTCGTTAGGATTTGACTAGAAGGAGCAGAGCAACGGCCTCATAGAGCACTATATCCCACCGCCAATCCCCTATAGCATGTACAAGGCCCACCTATCTTACACATTGGGGTAAATAGGGGTGTAATCCTTAGTGGGTGCTCAACAATTCAGGGCCTCCGCTGCAAAGAAGCATGCCCTGTCCATTACGCCAACACCTATTAGTTTTAAAAATCAGACCCACACTGGCGGTTCGACGTGGTTCAGCCAAAGCCGAGAGGTTTTTCGAGCGGGGTCGTCCGAGTCGGCTAGGTAGGTTGACCCTGTTGACCCTATTTAACCCACTTGGTTGAACCAATGACCCAACTCCTTCATCCCAATTCTCTTCCCTTGTCTCTTCAATTAGCCAATTCCCTCTCCCCCAATCCTCGTGTCTCTCTTCAATCCCTAATCCCCATCTTCACACAAGTCAGCGCTCAACTCCCCCGCCTCAGCTCTCCCTCATCATCCCTTGCCCCCACTCCCCCGCCTCAACTCTCCCTCCAACTGCAGAGATTTTGTATTGATGATGTCAGCAATTGAGTCAACCCAGGTTGACCTGCTCCGCAAGAATTCCAAGTTAATGACCGGTCCGGTTTTTAAAACCTTACAACACCCTGTTGGTTAACAAAATAAATCTACATACTACATGTGGCTTTTTTTCATTCTCTAAAACCAAACATAATTCCGCACGGTGTATTACATCGGAAAAGGAAAAAAGATTTACACTTCGTCTACAATTTACGCACACACAAAAATAATCTTCACGCTGCTTTAGGGGTTGTTGAAAAGTGTCATCCATGGTAAATTTCATAACATTGGCAACGTAATGTATGATGTCCTTCAAAAAAAACTTTACCTTGATTTAGTCTTTAGGCTTCGTCTGCTTCGAGGGAAGATTGTGAGTGGTCTAGTCCCCATGGCCACCCCCAATGTTCTTTTCAGTGTGGTGTGTTGTTTTTCTCATACGGTTTTTGTAGCAAACAAAGAAGGAAAATTAGCTTAATGTCCATGAGAAAATTACTATAAACATCCAAGTTTTCATTAAAGCAAGTGTGTCGTCGCTATCATATAAACCAAAATGGTTGATTGAATAAGCAATTCCTCAACAACTTTTGGCTGGTTCAATTTCACGATTAGATGGTCGAACAAGGAATGTACATGCTTCTCTTTTCAAACATTTTTAGGCGTTGCACATTTTTACCAATGTACTAAGTTTTATTGTTAAAAATCAAGTAATAAAAAACGAAAAGGAGTAAAATTTCATTTTCTTCGTTCATCCCTCCTCCATTGCTTTCAATAGAAGTAACTCACTTCTATCAAATAAATATGAATGTAGCAACAACTGAATCATATATAAATATGAAGCATTCAGTTCAACAGATCATCAAAGTCAATTAAAAATTCATGGCTGGCCTACCTGCCGTGACATTATGATTTATTATGCAAGTTCAAGCAGATGCAACTGACACATCAACACTCAGAAGAAATATAAGTTACAAGCAGTCCATATAAACATTTATTGGTGAAAAAATAAGTATATGTTAAGTTATTTTTTTACTTTTCCAGCCTACATAATTAGCACAAATTATTGTCGACTTTTATAAGGACCAAAATAGCCATATTAATTAAAACCTTCAGGACTAGCAGTACGAGGCAATGCCCACAGTAGAAATAGAGCTGTAGTAAGGTTCTCTTGGACAACCTTGTATGCTCTTATTGGTAAATCACTTATAATTTTGGAATGAGGAGCTCAAGGTTGCTGACATCTTCCCCACTACACAAATGGAGACCTGCATCTCTTCCGTCCAAAATAGCTCTTCAACGTCAAAGAAACAATCGGCCCTCCCATAACATGTAGTGTAGGAGTAGCATTTGGCAGGCCATCTTACTTCAAATAATCAAGCTAGCTAGCTAGCTTGTGCTTCAGGGCAAAAACTATTTTGCTAGCTTGCTGGATAAAAGGCAATGTCTGTTGGATGGGGTGGCTAGTGTCTAAATCGGTTAAGTGGAGGTCCTAAATTAGAACCTGAAGTCCTTTTAAATAAACTGCCTCATTTTTTTTATACAAAACAGACTACCTCATTTGCATAAAAAAATAGACTCTCATTAGTATACTACACATCTAGCTAAATGGTTACATCTGAAAAACGCTGGGAAAGAAAACCAAAGACCATTTTTGTTTTTTTAAGCAACCAAGGGACTTGATGAACACAGATGATTTGAAACACTTCTCCAAGTCGAAGCGAAAATTAGAGTACTGAATAATATAAAGGAAAATGTTTTATACAAGTTCGGCTAGTTAGAATATAAAATATTTAATAAAAAATTTTGTTTCCTAGTGGCTCAAGCTTTTGGAAAACTTGGTTATCTTACATATGAGACTACGGTTACGAGAGGTCTGAATTCTAGTTTCGCTGAAAGCATTTATACCCCAAACTATGTTTCACGTGCCGTGCTTGATGATGCTTGCACGTGAGGGAGATATTAGAATATAAAAGATATAATGAAGATTTTCGTTTCCTAACCGCTTGAGCTTTTGGGAAACTTGGTTATTTTAGAGCGCCTCATGGATGTTGGTGTGAGCTAAGACAATCCAAGAGTAGTGATTCAAACACGCCTGCGGCCCCCCTGTATTAACGCCAACCACTGAATCAAAATCCGACGGCCAAGATCATGCCAGCGAATGCTGACTCATATAAACGGGGATTCATAATATAAATGTGAATGAAAACACATTTTTTAAAATAAAGTCACGCTCTTATTCTATCTGGTCCTCACTATGCGAGAGATTTTCCTCGGACTGACAGCCTGGGCCGGTCAGACTCCCGCAAGCCTTCGTGCGTCGCTGTAACTCGACAAATCCTTCGCGCCACGTTTTTTTACGCGCGAAGGGGCACTTCCGTCATTCCACTTCCTCCTCTTCTCTCCAAGCTTCCCAGCCTCTGGCCTCCTCTCAGATAATCAAATTCAGAAAAAAAAACTGAGAAAATTTGATATAGGACAAAAGGATCTGTCTTCTCTGTGAAATTTGCTGTAATTTGTGAAAATTTTGCATGTTTTTTCTTGGTTTTTGCTGCTGTAATGGAGAAGAAAAGTAGATTTTTGTATTGGATATCTCGGCTGTTGGATTCATATCAATAAAAGCTTTGCAGTTTCAGCTTTTCCTTAACTCCCCTCCGTCTCCTCCGGCTCCAAATGCGACGAATTGGATCATCTGGGCTGGGTTTTTATTGGCTATAGAGGTATTCAAATTTATGACTGTAAAGATTCCATTTTTGCCAAATTTAATGTTTGTTGGCTAATGGGAAGCTTGTTTGTTGGTTTTTGTTGTGTGGGTAGGTTCGAATAGGGTCGTAAAATGCCGGGCGATGGGCAGGGTGGGGAGGTGATTGATTTGGAGAGGCAGGGGAGGGGCGGCGGGGGCGTGGAAGAGAGAGTGGGCTTGAATTATGAGGATGAGAAGGTCGGGACGGGGGCTGAGGCGGAGGCGGAGGTGGTGGCGATTGTGGTTTTGGGCAGTGAGGCTGGCGACGTTGCGCTTGAGCCGGTGGGAGGAGAGGGGACGAAGGTGGAAGAGAAGAGTGAGAAGGACGAAGCTGACAATTTGAAGAAGCTGGGGCTGCCAGGGGGTGAAAGCTTCCATGAAGAGTGCAGGTGAGCTAGAAATCGAATTTTTTATTTCCTTTGGGCTCATTTGCTTGGACGTTTAGTAATAGTTAACGGATGTCTGTATTGCATAACCTTTTACAGGCTATCTGATTTTGTGAAATAGATTTGAAATTCTTAGAGGTTATACCATTGTCTTAGGCCAACTGAGGATGGATTGTGGATGGGAATTAGATCTAATGAAAAGGAGATAACTAAGATTTGAACATGGTTGGAACATGATAGGTGGTCTTAAAATGTTATAGAAAAAAGGCTCTTTAAAGAATGTATACATTGGAATGGATAGTTTAATACATTGCTATACTGCCTCATTTTGTGGGGGTGAATCAATATGATACTACATGATTTAGTTAAGGGTTATCCTTACATGCGCTGTAACTCGAGTATTATACAGAGTATGAAGATTGGGCAGTTATGTTTTTGGTTGGTCAGCTCTAGTTGCATTTAACATGTTATCGTTGAGTTTGGAAACAGTAACTTTCCATATACAAATCTATTTGTTCTGCATTAGTTGATTCCAGTTCCAGCGTTCCATTAATTCTCAGTTATATTACCGATTTTACCTGCTCTGTAAATCTTTTAGACACTATTTCTTGCTTTATTTACTTCCTCTTGTGCTTATCGTACATTCTCTGCTATGCCAAATACAATTGTGTCAAAGAAACTTAAAATTCGTACAATATTATGTTTATATCTGAAATGACAAATTAAACATGATTATGACTATACGTAATACTCTTTCATTATTCTACATATAGGAGCTCTAAGGAATTTGTAGCATGCGGTCTTGTCTGTAAGCCTTGAATGTGAATACTGCTGCATTTTTTTGAAAATATGCATCATGATTACATGTCACTGTTTTTTACCATGATTCTAGGAATCTCTTTCTTTCATTGGATCGTCTTTGAAGTTTAGGATTAATGTAGCATTATTGCAGTGGGAGAATATATCTAAACAGAGGAATATTTTGTTAAAGAAATTGCAATCCTTCCCTTCAACATTAATCTTTCATTTCCTTTAAGGTTCACAAAAACCTTTGTTTGTTATGAAAGTGTATACTTGAGTATATTTTGAAAAGTTTTGCATGTAACATTGTCCCAGAGTTTGCCAGCAACAAACTGAAGAAGTTTTGATAGATCTTGGATGTCAATGTCGTGGTGAACTTGCTAAAGCACACCGATCTTGCATAGAAAAGTGGTTTCGTACGAGGGGTTCAAATAAATGCGAAATATGCCAGTAAGTCAATGACTCTATTCCAGACACTTGGTTCTAACTTCCTACTTTTGTGTGGCACACTTACATTTTTGCATTACCTTACTTTGTACAGGCAGGTGGCGGCGAATATCCCATCTCCACAGCCACAGCCAAATGTAAGTATATATGCTCTGCAAAAGAGCACATATATTTTTTTGGACATGGAGTTTTGGACATCTTAATTCTATGTTGCAGACTTGCTGATGTAGGAAGAATTAGTCAAGCAGCGCCACATGCTGCAAAGAACGGAAATACCCTAATTGGGAAATCAAAATACAAAATGAGAGCGGTCTGGGCTCAGCCCGACACTGCTATTTATACCTGATTACAAATGTAGTAAAAGCAAACTAATTCTTCCTACAGTCCATACGCAGGTTTAATTCAAAGATGACAATCTGGATCAGAATTCTGCTAATTTCTGTTGGCTCCAAGGCATAGAATCTATTAACATGATATTTTGAAATTTCTGGCGATTATATTTTGTGGCTGTTTTGCAACTGTTAGCTAAACACAGGCCAGAGTTTTTCTTTTTTCCTTGTTAATGGAAGTATATCCAAGATATAATCTGATGGGAACAGAGGGTTTTGGCAGCGGAATACGGTGCTCTAAGAGGCTAGTTGCCCTGTCCCTTCCAGTCGGGTCCTAAGGACTCAGTACACTATTTAATTTTTTTTATTCAGTGGCCAAATGTGTAATATCAATGAAGTTTTTGGAGCCCTAACTTGGTCTTGGCTCCTTACTAAGTGCCAAGTGGCTGCCTGTGACAGTTTGGTGACAGTTATTATCATTTTTAGTTGTTGGTAACTCTCGTGACCGTTATTCAACAATATTCAGAAAACCTACGATTCTTTCATTCTTCTGCTAATACAGTATAATTTTCATCTTTACCGTATGTTGCTCCATTGAACCATCTGAAATGTTTGATAACTTCTTTATATGATATTAAACAGTCAAATTACTGGGTCTTGAGGGTTGATCCTGCATTTCGAGGATCTAGTTTCATGCCAGGACAAGGTGAAAGGGTATGCACATATTTCACTATTCATGGAAGAATTACGATAAAATCAGTAATGCAGATAGTTTCGATCTTAACATTTTCCACGTTTGTTTCTAGGGATGCTATAGTCCACTGTGGATTGCATTCTCAATTCTCATTGGTGGGTTGTTGTTAGACGTCCTGATATCGATTTCCCTTGGCGTTTCTGCTCTCCCTGTTAACATTATTATTGGTATGATATATCTCCCTTATTGTGGATTTCTATGCTAAGAATGCTTGCGAGGGTAGAGCTCTCTCTGATAGTATAGGATCAATGCAGGTGTTTTGGTTGTTCTAGGACTGGGAACTGCTCTTCGGCTTGCACTTGAATGTTGCCACGAATGGAGTTTGAGAAGGGTAGTCCAGAGGGTGGACACAAATGTAAATCCTGGCTACCATCCTACCGTGTAAATATGGGGAAACTGTGAATGGTATATAGGTCCTAATTCTTTTTCTCCTTACTTTTTAATTTCCTTCAATATGTCAAGAAATCAAATAATGCTTCATTACTAGATATAATCGAGCATATGCAAAGATTCTACTAAACTTGTAAGCTTGTCATTGAATATGACATTGTGATATTAAATTCATGTGAGCTATATCCCATACAGTGTACACGTTTGGTTCCAGTGTTTATGCAAATTTTGGCCATGGCGGCATATATGTTGTACTTGTATTCAGATGACGATAAGCTTCTTTTGAGATTTGGTTGGGACAGTGTTACATTTGTACCTATCCAATGAAAAATTTCAAGACGCCCTGAGGAGTGGCGCTAGAACAAATAGTTTTGTTCTTTTTTCAATTTAGGTTTTTTTCCTTATAAATGGTATTTTATTCTTGTATTTTTCTAGGAAGTTAATCCCCCCTGAGGAGGAGTGTTAGGCCTAGATGAGGGGTGCTTTGCCCGGGGATTAGAGGAGAGTTACGTGTATTTTTTCAGCCTTTCTGTACTCTTCTTGGGTTTTGCTTTAATAATATTGTTAATTATTAAAAAAAAATGTTACATGCGAGAAGAAGTCTTCCATACTTGTATAAATCTGCTCATACAAGTCATTGGAGTGGCATTTTATCATATTGCCTAGGGTGATCACCAATGCAGTTGGTATATATGTCTCCAAACGTAAATTAGATATCATGAGAGATAGATCAATGTTGAATTATATCTGATGAGATTTAAGAATATAGCATCAACAGGTTCTACAATTATGAATAACCTGATGGGCTATTTGACAGTATCCGAATTACCGGTAGCATCACCTTTGTGAGAAATATTTTTCCTTATATGTTGAAAAAAAAGACTGATCAATTATGTATTACTCCATCCGTTCCAAAATATTATGTACATTTGAGAAAAAAAATTTTATTGGACCATGAAGCCCACAAGGAAGTCATATGACTCTTTCTCCATGATATCATGTCCAACTCGTAAGCTCATTCATGAACCAAGTTCAAGTCAATCCTTCTAAGTCTCCTCCAATTTTGAAAAGAGGAAGTTACGTGATTTGGCAAAATATACACAATATTTTGGAACAGTGAATGTTTTTAAATATACATAGTATTTTAGTACGAAAGGAGTATTGGTTTGTAAAATAAAGAAATCTTATACTCCATTAATTCATGGGCCTTTCTTATGATTTGGGCTTGTGAGGATGATATCATAATCAAATAACGTATTTTTCTAAAAAAAAATTGGGGTCGGCCGCATGGATCTTAGCCTCTATTCTAGTCTGTTTTGTGTCATCTCTTTTTGTAAAAGAAAACAAAGACACATTTTTTCTTATTAATTCCATCCAAGTTCTCTTACGTCTCTTCCTCCCTCTCTTGACGTCTTTTGTGTGGATGATATATGGCTGTTAATTAATTTTACAAAATATATGCATGTAGATACTATGATATTCTGAATGCTATCTGAATGCATATATTTTGTATGATATTCTGTGTCAAAAAAAGATACTATGATATTCATGTAAAGACACATTCTTTATGATTAAAACAACCAAAGCAAAGCTCAGAGATCAGAAGCACATGGCTTGTACCAATCCCAGTTATTCATGAAACAAGTTGATCAGGGCAGTGGAGTTGCATCTTGGGCACTTCGGATTCTGCTTCTGCAGCATCACATACATGTGACATTTTGTGCAAGCCCCCAAAACCATGGATACTGCTACCTCAACACTACTTCCACATTCGGATGTCACAGTGGACGCAGAAGGTGATAATGAACTGGAATGACTTGAAATCGTTGAAGAACTCACGGCCATCACATGAGAATCATTCGTTGCTTCTTCATTTCTGCAGTTTGTTATCTTTGTCAACGATGACTCTGATTCTGCCGTTATGGAAGATGGAGATTTCGATCCGTTTAGGCTTGAACCTTCAGTACTGTTTTTACTGTAAGAACTCTCTTCATCTTGTTGCTTTCTTTCCATGAGGAAGAGATAGGGGAGGAACTGTGAGAGGCAGAGGTAGACCCTTGTTAGATAGACATGAATATATCGGGAACTTAGATGCATATCTTGCTAGATGACATGCAATTAATGCAAGGTTGCTTTAGATATTCAGCTCTGGGTTCTTTGGGGAGTTTTCGACGATAAGGCATTCAATACAAAAGATTGGTGGATCAACATAAGTTTAGACAAGTCCATCTTACCTAATTCTCACAGACCACCTGGTCTTTGGGTTGCCAAAAACAGCTATTCCTACCCCTTCACCAACTTTACACGGTGTAAATGGAAAGAGAAGAATGAAAACCGACTATAACCATGCATTAATGACCTAGAGACTAACCAATAACATGAGCATATGTTATTTCAAAGGTGTAAATGAACTAGTCACAGACTCACAATGAATGTACATGAGATACCTCATGTTAATGTGTAGAATACATATAAAGGAAAGTGTTATATGTTCTTAATTTCTTGCTGAATGAGCTTTTGAAAGAGATGAGCGTAAGGTTTGAGCTTGTGAACATGGAAGATGAGGACTTGTAGGTGAGTGGGAAGAGGACGCAAGCCTTTGAATGCCGATCATGTGAAGGCTGTTTGTTAATTACTTCTCTCATATGGGGTTGTCAAAATTTTGTAGCGAATGCGACTGGAGTGGTTTGTCTCCTTCATACCACTTTGCCATTATCCAGCTCTCAGCCTCATACTTCCTTTTGGGGGTTGGGTGAGGGCAGAACTCGAATCCATAATGAAGCTCCACCAGTGACTCCATTTCACCAGCCATTGATACCCCAAAATCGATGGAGCACACAGAAAGACTGTGTGCTTAGTCTGTACCCGTGATTTTGACATTAGCACACAGATCTTCCGTGTGTGCCATCAATTTTGGATAATCAACGGCCGATGAAGTTCACCAGCTACTCCCAAATGATTTGATTTTGTGGTGGAAAGCCTCAGCCTCATGCTTGTATGTATAGGCTAGAATGTTGAACAAGGTACAGTGGCAAAAAAAAAAAGCTTTTACGAAGTGGCAGGGGCGGAAAACCCGGTAGGTTTTTTTTTTGTAAGAGAAAATGTGAATAAAGTAGCAGTAAATAGCAATTCAAATTCAAAATAATCAAAATGGAAAGGAAGTTTTAAAATGACCGGGGAAAAAGATAAGACAATAGGAAAAATCTAACTTTTTAAATTAACTAAAAAATCTTGTGTGGCCTAAATGAAGCCACATACCTTACACATAATTTAGAACACAAAAAAAAAAAAAACCTTCAAACTTTTGCTCAAGGCAAGGCCTCAAAAAATGGCATGGGAAATTGACAAAGAAAACAAAGGCTTTGGAGGTCCACCTAAAAGATGGGGAGCTCTGAGTTTCAATATATCCTTATATGTACATATTTTCACATTAATTGTGTGATGGTAAGTGCAACAAGAAACATGCATGGTTTATTGGATATTGACCATGAGCTACACATTGAATCTGACCTAATACCAGTAGTATACATAACTTCCAATCCTTTCCGTTGTTTATTTATGATAAAAATGTATGTTTCATACATGCAAGCAAACAGAACAAAAAGGATAGTGATGGGGAAAAAATAGCAAAAAGGGATAGGGGGAAAAAATGGAAAAAAGGAAGGCTTGTCATTTTCATTTTCATAAAAGGAATCTAATAGGCAACTATAAAACCAATATATGGGAAAAAGGAATAAGGGCAGTTCTCGTCTTTCTTTCTGTACAAAAAAACCAAGGACACGCTGGTTCAGAAAAGTAAGACTGGGGACCTACTCACATTGAGAGCCACAGTTAGGACCTATCAATTAAAAATTCGGTGTATAATTGTAATTAAGGAAGGATGTTAAGTACTATATACCTAGCCACATGATCTCGTCTCCGGTGGGAGGATAGATGAAAATTAGCCGGAGGATGGCATCTGGGAAACAGAGGGCAACGGCGATGAAGACGATGTGGCATAGGCCTTGTGGGCATGCAAGGTCCTCTCACAAACTTGCTACATAAAATGCGTTTTTGTGCGGTACTTTCCAATAGAAGAACATAAGCTTTTTCTGTTTTTCAGATACGTGTTCAGGAAGTATTATTTGAAAAAGAGGAGGCTTTTAAAAAATACTGTGTTCAAGAACTTTCTTAGTCTAATTAGGTTGTATATATAACTAATCTATGATTAAATAGGTTAATTCTTAGTGCAAAAAAAAATACAAAAGATAGGTCAATGCTAGACATCATAAATTCATCAATCTTGATACCAAGGACCCTCCCATTTTTGTATTTTTTTCAGTTTTTCCATTGCTAGCTCTCTTATTAGCCTGAGTGTGATTTGTTTTCGTTGAGTAGCTAATAGCAAACAGATTCTGTACATTCTTCATGTCAGTTCTCCAGATGCCATGAACATTAGTTGGCATTTATCTATTACTAATCAACTACTGTGTGTTCAGTTCTGTAATTGTAATAGACACATGCTGCGGAATGCATGCAATCTCCAGCTAAGTGCTTTCTGTCTATTAATTGGTGTATGGCTAACATACTTCGTAATTTCAGTTGTGCTATGAATGTGTTGCAGGAAGGAAAGAAGCGAAAGTACATGTTATGTGCCCATATAAAGCAGACATGCTGCATATGTATGACTACAATGTTATCAGAATCAAAATGATGGTACATTATCCATAAGTTTTTACTTGGGATGCCCATCCTGACCCAACCATATGAAGCGGGGATAATGAGACAAAGGTTCAACATCATCATCTACATTGGATGCTCTGAAATATGGGCATAATATAAGGACGAAAAACATCATAACTGCATGTCCATGAATATTTCGGGTCTCACTGAAAATATTAGTACATCTCTTCAGTTCTCCAGGAAAACAAACCCCACCAATTAAGCAAAAATTTAAATAAACCTTGTGAAATGTGTGTGGTTCGTACTAGGGTGTGCGACAATCCTAATATAACTTGCACAAACATTTTCGACTAGCAAGACGCAACAATGGACACAATGTGATGGCACGATCACCAGAGTCACTAATTATGGAGCAGAACGAGTGTTACTGCAAGTCACACAATTACAAAAATCTTCATAGGTAGTCAACAGTCAAACGAGTTTTGAGATCTGGATAAATACAATATTACCAACACCAGTATGTTCATACAATTGGAGACTTGCAAAGTGATCTGTTTGACCATCTTAACTTACCAAACAAACCCTTTTAGATCCATCATCGTTCCTGCTGATTAACAAGATCTCCAGTCCATGACAAATGCAACAATTAAGTATCGGAGCTAGAAGAATGTACCCTCAGGGGGCTGAACCAATTTTCGGTTATATGGAGCAGCCATTTCTTTCTTCAGCTGAGTCAAGATGTCCTCCATGGTGTATTCTCGCTGCCAATTTGCCAACATTCCGAACTTTTTTGGTTCTACCTACAAGTATGCTCAAAAAGGAAATCAGCATAATTGCCTATAATTTGCCTCTCAAAAAAAGGTAATTTTCTAATTGAAGGAATAGTGATCATGAATAATCTTCTACTAGCATACCACTCCAGTTTCAGGATTAACACAGGTCATATTTATCCGAGAATGGAACCTAACACTGGGAGGTTTCTCAGGGTAATCTTTATCGCAAAATAGCTTCAGTTGACAAATGCGACCTTCATGAACAGACTGCAAAATAGCGGAGAAAAAGAATAATTGAGGAAAAAGCTTAAAAGTAATTTGAAACAATTGTCTATATTGGAAGCATCATACATTGTGAGGACCAATAATTGTGCCTGTCCAAGAGCGCATGTAAATATCATCTCCGTCATCCATTCCATAGCTAACGGTCCCATCCCCAATGCCCTTTTCTCCACGCTCCAGCTCTTCAAGCAACCTAAAGTTCCGAGGAACTACATAATAAAACGAGGAACTACATAAATATGCTGGCATTCTAATCAAAGTTCTTGTTTCCATTTATATTACTTTTATTTGGACTGAAAGAAACAGGAGGATTTTTTATGAAAGCTACTCGAATTATAGAATTATAATCAATGCAATTATTAAACAAGGCCGAGATGTTTCAGATGCACTCGGATTCAGATAAAACGTTATGGAGAAGTGTTCTTTTCTGGGCAAATTTTGGCAAAACTGATTAGTTTAATTTTGATTGCATCAAGAATATGATTCTCCAGCAGTCAGCAGGCTTTCTTTTTTTAGTATTTTAGCTAGGTTTTGTTTTTCTGTTTTCTGCCATGTTAGGCAGTTTTTCTTTTCTGCTTGGGATTGTGCTGCTTTTGTTTGGATCTTTGTAACCCCTTCTCTTTTGGTTAACGCAAATTTTCAATTATCCAAAAAAAAATCGATGACTAAATCAATAAAAAATCAACTATACTGTCCCATCATATTTGCTGATCATTCAAAAACCACAATCAATGCCCCTTCAAGCAAATGTTGTAAGAAAATGTTAACACACATCATATATCGGTAGCCGTTTACAGATTTTAGCAAATTAGTCAATGCCCCTTCAAGCAACCGAAAATTTTCAGAGTAACAATACATGAGCTCTACTAAACATGTAATTGCCCACACCTGGTTAACCATTAGTGGGCAAGATCTTGCCAAAATCTCCCCAGGACTTCACCACCCATCTTCTATTTGGCACTTAACCAATAAAGCAGGATGTTCTACACTCCTAAACAACCTCAGGGAGACTGGCACCATACAGCACTCACCATTCCAATGCTTCACTGCTTGTACCATATGGTTCACATCACTCAGATCTCAGTAGTTTAATTACTCCCTCCTTGGTAGTGGATTATTCCGTTTTTACTATGTCAACCTTGGACAATACTTCTTGTCTGTGACCTCGCAGGCTTTTCAGGTCCTCTTCTACTTACTACTCTCCAAAAGTGTAGATACTTTAGAGCCTCTTGAAAACAAAGCCATACAACAAAAAGGCTCACATGCTGATGAACCACGCGCGAAAAGATTACAAACCAAGTGTAGTGCAAATAAGAGCAGGCTCCTAATACCAGGATATGTCAGAAAAAAAAAAACTGATCCAAGTGTAGTGCAAAAACTGAGTTAAAAAGCTAATCCTTTCAGAGACTGCAACATCGCAACTCATAAATTCACTGACGAAATCACAAGACTGCATAATGATACGAAAGTAGAGCTAAATTGAGTCGAAAAAAATGGGGAAAAAATTGGAAAAATTGGGAGAAGTGATTACCGACAACGGTCGATCCGCCTGAACCGATCGTCATGGAAGGAGCTTGCAATCAACAGGACAGAATTCAAAGTTTTCCTCTTAGGGAGGGGATGGAGATCGGAAGCGGGGGATTTTCTTGCCTTTTTGGGGCTCTCATGTTCTAAAAAGCCAAGAATCGAATACCCCTGTCGTTGTGAAGGGGAATCCAAGTTTGTAGTGATTTGACGGTTTAGCCCTCCAAGCTGAATGTACTAGCGGCTGGCTCGATGGTGAGCCGATTATCCGAGCCGGACTAGTTCGAGATTATAATGGTGATTCCTTTGGCTAACATTTTATGGTATAAGAGGCTTCGCTCTCGTTTGACTAGTAATTGCGCACACATAGATACATGTTACAGCGATTAAGGAATGATTTTATGTGTTGCATAGAATCGTTCATAATAGGACTTTTGTTAGGATTTGTGTTGTACGAACTAATGTGAACTTTATTATCCCATATAGATTAGTTCATAGTGACTTCATACCATCTAATTTTTAATTTAATACTCCCTCTGTTCCAAAATACTGTGTACATTTAAGAAAAATATCATTTTTATTAAATTGTGGGCCCCACAAGAAAGTCACGTGACTTCTCCCTGATTTCCCATTTCCTCTCCCCTCCTCTCCCTGATTTCCCGTCCTATTTCCTCTCCCTCCTTCCGCTGCTCTCATTCCAGCTGTCTCCTCCGCTGTCGCCGGCAACCTACATTCCCCCGCCCCGCCACTCCCTCTGCTGCCCTGATCCTCTCGGCCGAAGATGCTTCTCTCTGTCGCCCCGATCTCTACTCCGTCTTCCTTTGCAACACTCTCCCACTCCACTGAGGATGCTCTCTGCCACATCGCCCCTTGCCTTCGCTCGCGATGGAGTAGGAACAACTACAACATCAGTCCGCTCCTCTAGATGGACATGCAACGCTCTCCCACTCCACTGAGGATGCTCTATGCCACATCGCCCCTTGCCTTTCATTTGCGATGGAGCAGGAACAGCTACAACAACAGTCCGCTCCTCCAGATGGACATGATGATGGCGACAACTCCAAGGAGGATTCCGGGTCCCAATCTGTGCTCCTCCTTCCAGAACCCCTACATCTTCTCGACAATCAGGTCTGATCTTTTATTTCTAACTGCATCTTTGGCCTCCTATATTACTTTGTTTTTTAGAGCAAATAATTTTTTAACTGTGACATGATACCCAATGTAGATCGGCTTGTGACTCTGCAAAGTTTTGATCAAGGTGTTTACTATGCTTTTTAAGTAGCATTAACTCATACACTTCGTTAGATTGTTAGACGTTGCATGCATATTTTCCCTTTGAGCATCTTCAGTTAGGGGGGAGTAATACTTTATTTCTGAATGTATCTAGAAGTGGGCATCTTTGTACATTTCCTAAAAAAATGTCAAGAACAATATCTTCTTCCTGTGAACAAAGGATTTTTTAACTGTGACATGATACCCAATGTAGATTGTCCTGTGACTCACTGCAAAGTTGTGATCAAGGTGTTTACTGTGCTTTTTAAGTAGCATTACCTCATACACTTTGTTAGATTGTTAGACGTTGTATGCAGATTTTCCCTTGGAGTATTTTGACATAATTACAAATTGCTTTAGTTTGTAGGTTGTCTTAAATAGTCACTAGAAAGGCATTATTGGGATTTGATTAAAGTACCAGAATGTGAAGTGCATTCTGCTTTTTTACTGAGGATGAGGGAGTTGGGGGGGAGCCAGAGAACCCTTATTTTAAAATCTCATTTTATGTGTTTTAATATTTGTGAGGGAGGAAGAGGAACAGTGGATAGTAGCATGTCTTATTGATTATGAGAAAAAAATTTTTTGTCATGTGCAACATAAACCTCTCTCCCTCTCCCTCTCTCTCTGTGGCAAGGAAATAAATGAAGAATAATTATTAGCCTTTGAATTATGGGGCTAAACATTGTCATTGTAGTTGCAGGTTATGTAACACCCGAAAAATTAGTAAGTATTTTAAAACCCTCTTAATATTTGATTTGATCATGTTTTACCTTATGGGAATTAAAGTTGGTGAGAAGAGCTTTCCAACGCCACCAACTATGCGCAATTTGGAGTTCGGAGTGAAAAGTTATGAGAAATTGAATTTTATTTGTGCGTAGCTGCGATCGATCGCCATAACCAATGATCGATCGGCAAATTGAACCGATCGACGCCTTATCAAAACGATCGATTGTAGTTACTGTGATTATTGACTGTTTTGTTTCGGGTAAAGCGATCGATCGGCAATAATTGTGATCGATCGGCTGTAACGCGGTAGTGTAGAACAACGCATACGACGATCGATCGATCGATATCCGGTTGCGGTTTTGCGATTTCTAGCTTATTTTTGGGGTGGATTTGCATGGAAAAGATACCAAATCCCAATTGAACTTGATTTGCACGTCTCCAGAAGGATCTTGAGGCCTTCCTATTGGTTGGAAGTGTCCATGATATGGAATTAGTTTAAAAAGGGATTCTCCCCTAACTCTATATAAGCCCTAGAGAGTTAGCTTGTGCCATTACAAAACTTAACCCTAGAACATCCAGAAACCTTTCCCCTTCTCCTTCCCACGTTCACCCACCTCCTTTAAGGCTTCTTCTTGTACGAGTTTGCAAGAGCTTGGAGTGGGAGCTTTGGAGGAAGCGGAGGAGACGAACAACGCGTAGAAAGGCAGAATCTTCGGTGAATTAAGTAGGATGGTTTTTTCCCTCTTCTCTCTTCTGATTATATGATATTGACAAGTGTTTTGATTTAGCACCTTAGTGTATTGTGTGGATTCTTGTGAGATGAATGAATTGTGTCATTATTTCTATGCGTAGTGCATCATAATCATTTGTGCATTCATGTTCAGTTTCTAGATAGGAATTCGTACCTAAAGTTTAATGCTTTATTTATTTTCCAGAGACTAGGAGTTCTGATATTGCTTGATGGACCATGATCCACGTTGAGTTTGGTGTCTTAATGTGTGTCTTGCATTAAAGGTCTTATTTGAGAGGTATTAATAGTTAAAACTATGTTATACATAAAGGAACATGAGAAAGGTGTATACTTTAGTAATTCCAGATTATCCTAGGGTCTGTAATTGGTCTAGGAGGGGAGTATATGGTCTATTAATGATATATTATCATCTATAATGTGATATTAAGTGAGACAATCAAGTTTAATTAAGAGTCTTAATCTCGGTCAGAACTATTTCTGTGCTGACAGTCGGTAGTAAATAAATCATAACTAATTCAAATAAAATCGAAAAAATATAAAATTAGTGGGGTTAGAAACTAGACTCACGAGGGTATTATCAGTAATATTTCTGAGGTTAAGTCTTACTGTACCAAACACAGTAGCCGTCAGAAGAGGACGGTTGTGCAGGAGGCAGTGAGCTGATTCGGAGAGAAAATACTAAATATACAAATAACATCATGTAATATGATATGATAAGGTTTAATATGTCAATACCAGTAATTGGACTATATACTTATAGAATATCATAGTAAGAATTGGGTTAGAAGTAATCTAATTTGGAGAGATAATCCTTTGAATAAGTGATTCATAACTATCTATCTTAAAAGCGTTGATGTCGGTTTGATATTTCACTTGAAGTTATTTGTTGGCCAAAGATCTTGACACTTCTATCCATACTCCATGAGAGAGTCTGTTCTGGTAAGAGATACCTTATGATCTTATAGTGTTGCGACCTCTTTTTCTTTGAGATATTGCTCATATTGATTTCATGATTGTTTCTTCCACTGGGGATCTTGCGAGACTCTCCCCATGGTGGATTCATAGTATGCTCAATTAAGCCATTGCTAGATCTTGCGAGGTCACTTATATTTATGAAGTTGCGATTCCATACTGCCCGAAGGGAGGCACTATACGTATGTTAGATTGTGGACATTACGGAAGGTCCTCAGTCTCCGCCCACCGTGTCCGTAAGCACTGGTGGGGCCAGCATCCTAGACGCATGGCAGGGTTCCAAAGAGAGGACCCCTAGGGTGGTTCTGGTATATTATTTAGGTCACTTGCGAGCGACCAGTTTAGCGAGCAGAAATTGTAACTCCTTTCACTTTAGATGTCAGGAGCCTTTGATATAATTGTCATTCTCTCCTTACCCTTATGTATGATAGGAGCCTTATTGATGTTTTTCCTATACTTGCAAGTTGAAATTGTTATTGTTGACTAACCTTGCAGGTGTATCAACCTCGATTCAGTTCAAATGTTATGGAATGTCTATAACCTTTGTTATTCTTAATTCTCTTCATACTGCTTGTTTTAATTCAGTGTGTTTTTACATCCTACTGAGTGTTTCTATGAAATACTCATACATCCTCTGATGCAGGCGCAAATAAAAATTGAGATCAGGAAGTGCAGTAGTGGAAAGGCGGATTGCAAGCGCCGATAAGAGTTTAAAGACTATTTCGGGGCGTGGTAGGTTATCCAAACCTGAAAATGTCAGGCTTCAATTCTTCTTCTCATAAGATATTTGAAGCTAGAGTTACTGATATATTCCCTTGTGGCTATAGGACTAAAACTACTATTGATGGAAAACCTCTACGAGTTATACTTTTCTCCTACAGCCCAAATTTTGGCAATGCTGTTCAGGCTCATATTGGGCGAGTATGGTTATTTTTATGTTTCCTTTTACTCCATTCGTTCCACATTAATTGTCTTGATTGGAAATTAGAAATGAGTTAATTTCTGATTTCGAATCCAAACAATTAATGTGGGACAGAGGGAATGTCACGAGTCTAGCTTAATATTGTTTTCTCTCATACTTTCTAATGCAAATTGCAAATCATATTTCTGATATGCAAGAAGAGACTAATCTCCGATGGATTTTTTAGATCAATTAAAATGATTTCAGTAATTTTTTGAGGACTAGCACAGAATCACTGCAATTAATAGATGGCCAAGGAAAGTGCCCTAAGTTCTCAACACTGACTCTGTTATAGTTACTTCCTTTCATGTTCCAGAGAAAATCTTTTTATATTTTTATTGTTTTGAGAGTGCCTCTAAAACAATGTTAGTTTGATCACTATAGTCCTAGTAATTTGTAGGTTTGCAGGACCAAATTCAATTTTTGAAGCAAACAAAAGCAGTCATACCCTTCGGATAATACTTGCGTGCAATTTCTTCATTCATTTTATGTGAAGCACTCATATTCTTATTTTCCAATTATTTCTTTTACTACCATATATCTGACTAGATCCTATGAATGTGAGGTCCAGGCCCTTCAGAGGCTCTATAATGTCCAA
Organism: Houttuynia cordata; assembly: GCA_039654745.1. Lineage (NCBI taxonomy): Eukaryota > Viridiplantae > Streptophyta > Magnoliopsida > Piperales > Saururaceae > Houttuynia > Houttuynia cordata. Next base: position 61,869,558 of record CM077505.1, on the reverse strand, counting down.
AAATCAGCAATGGAAGAAATAGAGAGAAGGATGAATGTCAACTTGAGGCAAAGGATTGTGAAGGAGTAGCTACCAAACAACATGTTTTTCAACAAGAAACACTGCAAAAAAATTTGTACAATAATATGCTTTGAGCCAGGACAGGCACTGCTGATGAAGAATACAAAATTACCTGTAACTCAGTCAAAATGTTCCCTTGCCACTCCAGGTATGCTCCTTTATTCATCATGCATGTCTTATGAGTTATGTAAAATTTATGTATCTGCATTCTGCATATGGCATGATGAATCTACATTCTGCATTATTGAATGATGAAGCCTTTGTATCTGCATTCTGCATTCTTACATTATTGAATGATACATTATTCTTTTCAAACAAGGAACGGAAAACTCCCACAGAATCAATTGCAAATATTCTTAACTCAAAATTGGAAACTGTTGAAGAGGGACTTGTCACAATGCTGAATGCCGAGGATCTTGTCGAAGAAGAATGTGATACTATTGCAACAAATATACTTCTTAGCTTTATGCCTTGTGGATTAGAGAATAATCCTAAGTGGCAATATGTTCGAAGTCAAATCAAATCCTAGCCAATCAAGTAGTTATGGCACTGGCCACAGCGAGAAAAACATCCAAAATGGAAGAAGAAGCCATACTAGTGTTTGTAAAGACCACACTGTCAAGTTGAGGAGGTCGACGCAAGGGAGGAGAAAGAACGTGAGAATGTAAGGCAAAAGAATGTAGTAGGATTTCAACTTTTTTGTATAGTTTTAACTAGAATGATAGTCATATGCAGTTTTTTCCTTGGGTTGACTTCAATAACTCAACTAATATTCTCTTTACTCAAGTTTTTCTGAAATAAAACAAGTTTTATGGCCTTCACAATGCCAAGGCTAAGCTTCAGTAACATAATTTTTTCTCTTTTTTTAAAGTTGAGATTCAACATAAATGATTAAAACAGAGGCCATGACTAATCGTTTATACGGTCTTTCACGATTTATTTAGTGTTGTTTCAATGAAGCAAATATGTGAAACAACGGAGAGAACATGGTTATAAATTGGTTTCAATGTTCCAAGCTTTTAAAATAACTAGTTGATTAAACATTGTATGAGAGCGTCAGGAAGGGAGGGCACCAATAAGCAATAAATGAGAGTTGCTCATTGCCAGCCTGATGCATTCAAGCAATGTCCCACAGATTCATTAATTATCATATTAAATGGAACGAAGTTATCATATTAAATGGAACGAGGTAATCATAAAAACAGGAAGACTCAAATTACAAAGAAATTAAAAAAAGGATGTGAAAGCAGTAGTAGTGCAACAAGTTAGAGCACCCTCAAATTACAAGTAACAGAATACTAACTATCAAATATCTTGAATGAACAAATTTTACTTTTTTTTCCTTTTTAATACTTCAGACAGTACAAGGAAAAAAGGAAGAAACTAAGAGACTTTACAAACTCTAGAAAATAAATATCCAGTTCTGTCAAGGTGTAACCCATGGAGAATTTCAGCAGGCGGAGTGTTGAACCAATAAATTGAGAATTGTGTAGCTCCAAAGTTAGCCAAAATATCTGCCACCTAATTTTGTTGACAGTATGCATGGTAGAAAATACTATCTAAATCAGATTCCCTAAAGCTTCGAATATGTTGGAGGTAGCTACGAATGTACCAGGGTCCCTGCAGATCTTGTTGATTAATTAAAGAGATTAGAACTTTAGAATCACCCTGAATATGAAATCTGGATATCGACAAATATTGAGTCAATTGGATGCCTAGAAAACAGCTGATAGCCTCGGCATGAAGAGCACTATAAGCTGTCACTTGGCATGCATAACCTGCAACAAAATTTCCATACGCATCTCTAATTAACTCCCCTGCTGCAGCTATTCTTGAACTGCTTTTAAATGCTCCATCAAAGTTTAAGCAATAAAAACTATAAGGTGGGGCCTTCCATCTCAGAAATTTGTCTACAATAAATTGCTTACGATGAGCATTAGGACTCTGAATAGTGGCAATCCGAGTTGTTGAAGAAAAATCCTGCATTGTAACTAAACTTGCTGAAGACTCCATTTAATTTAAATGGAGTATATGATTTCGAAACCTCTAGATAACATTAATGAGGACTAAATAAACATCAAGTAATGGTGTGTTCTCCAGTCATGGGTAATAAAAGCCATGACTGAACTAAAATGAATGGGCATTTGTTGACCTGTTATACTCAACCAAAGTTGGCAGAAGAGACGCAGAAATAGATGATCAGAGGTTTCCACAGTAGCAGAGCAAAAAACACAAGGATTAGCATAAATATTTAGATCCGAGGTAGGAAGGCCATTCTTACAGATTTTCCAAGATAGATGTTGCATTCATAGCGGGACCTTGGTTTTCCATATGCATGTCCAAAAATGATTTTTTTATACAAAAGCAGTCTTAGTGATGACCTTGTATCCAAATGCAACAGAATAATTTCCTAAAGATGTCATTCTCCAAATCAGCTTATCAGAGCTTTCAAGGGAAACAGGGGTCTGCAAAAAATTTTCGGCTATATCAGGAGGCCAAAGAGAGGCAATAAGGTCAATGTTCCAAGTTTTATCCTGTTGTAACAAAACATTAATATAATTAACAAATAGTAAAAGAAACTACGAAGAACAACTTGTAATACGTTTTTAAAAACAAGTATTGAACATGGGTTGAAATTTGGTTTGCTTTACTGATAGCTGGATACTTGAAAACACCATCTATTGCGAGGCCAAGCTTCACATTGCAAGGATCACGGGCAAAACACTCATGCTCCTTGTCAAAATCCTCCCAAGCTTGAGAATCTGATGGATGCCTCAATATACCTTTTTCATTAACTCACTTATCTTTGTGCAATCCCATGTCCGTAGCCGTCAGTGGAGGACCTTTCGAGGAATCTTTCTACCCCATCCAACTCTTTTTTTATACCTCGGCTGATGACAAGTTGGACACTCATTAAGATTTTTATGCTCATTCCAGAATAGTACACAATCATTTATGCATGCATGCATGAATTGTTATGTATCCAAGTCCCAAATCTAGCAGGTAATGCATGATTAAACAAGTTGAGGAGCATGTTGAGAGATTTGATGCAACAAAATAACAAAAGTGCAACGGTCACGTGGCACAATGCCAAATCCAATTTAGCATGTGTAACAGCTCAAAGGGCATTCCATCATCTCTTGGAGACAAGCCAAAGAGGTAAATGTAATCTTAGCAAACTTAATGTTTATAATTGAATGCCAATTATGAAGCAATGAACACAGTTTTTTTTTGTGGTAAAAACGTTTTCGAATTTGATTTGAGTAGGCAATAACGCAATAGCTACACACAGTTCCTACTCAAAAACTGCAGCTTTAAGCAAAAAAACAGATGGAAAGGAAAAGGTGGGTCGCTTACAGCTAAAGGAGACATTTTGCTAGCTGTGAATGGCGACGGCGTGAACATACTCAGAGCCGTGAAAAAAGGCCACCACCCCCAACATCAGCTTCAACTGCTTTGCACCAATGGAGGAACCCAACAACCTCTCCGCCATTATTCTCCAAATAGTGCCCTAAATTTTCACCGTCCTGTCAAATCAGCGGAGACAGAAATGGCACCGGTGCCGGCCACGACATTCTGAAAAGCATGAATAGCTTCCCCGCAATTCCAAATTGCATCTAAAACCTACAACCTTAAATCGGCAAAAAGCAACATTTGAGCTGACGATTCTAACTTTTCCATTCCGGCCTTCACTGCCTCCCACCACCTTCTCATCTCTGCCACCACCGAGGAGCATGCGATGGAGGGTTAAGGTCGAGAAAGGCGAGACTCGGGAGTCGAGGAGAGTAAAGTCGTCGGGGAGTAATTTGCCAAAGAGAGAAGAAGAAGAAGGGCTGAAGGACATGAGGGGCTCTGAAAGTGGTGGGAGCGACGGAGAAGAAGGGGAAATAGAGAGTGATTAGCCAAAATGTACATAGTATTTTAGACCAGTGAAATTTTCTAAATGTACACAGTATTTTGGAACGGAGGGAGTATGATTTAACTTGTTAATTGTAAAATTTTACATCATTGTGTAAAAAAAAAAAATACAACTACAATGAGTCAGCCATCGCAAATCGACTCAACTTGGTCATAGAGATTGATTTAGCTCAGCTCAGCTCCAAATCTCTATGCTTGATCAAGGGCTGCAAATGATTGTTTTGGCTTAGCTCGTTATCACCCGTAACTGGTCTTTTAAGGGGCCGTTTGGGGCATGATTAAAAGCAAAACATCCACAATGGAATCCATGTTTTTTCCATATCTAGCTGAAATACCTCAGGTCGTGTTTCACGCTGGATATGGAAAAAAACATGAATGCTACAGTGGATCTAAAAAATCTACTGTGGATATTTCCTTATAATCACGCCCCAAACGGCCCCTAAATAAAGTTGTCATATTCATTTCGAAAACTCATGAAGTGGACAGTAAGGCTAGATTCATTGCATACAACACACTCTCCTCATCCTGTGGTAATTTTTTAACTTGATATTTTAAAATGCATTCAAATTAGTTGACGATGGAGGGACTACTCATGGTGCGTTTGGAAGGTGAAAAATAGGCCTTCAAGCCTGAAGAAAGTTTCTTTCAGGCCTAAAGACGTGAAAACTGTTTGGATGTTAAAATGTGAAAATTATGTTAATGAAACGAATCTATCACAAATTTTCACCTTTCAGCCTGAAAGACATGAAAATTGTGACATGACAGAGGTGAGCAGCAACAGTGAAATTTTTTTTTCACGGCTAAAAGTTGTTTAAAAGTGAAAATTTTCAAGAGTGGATTTTTTTTCACAAAGCCAGTTCAGTTTCCAAACGACCTGAAGGAAGAGCTGGATTAACGGCTGCATTGGCTCAACAGCAGTCGAGCTGCATATTGTCTCAACAGGATCAACAGCTTAAGCCAGCATATTGAGCACGACTCGTGGGGCATTTTCGTCCCATCATGCTTATTTCTTGTACCCACTCTCATTATTGGATAGCACGGGCTTTTAAAGGCCGAGTTCGTCTAGCGTCAGATTAAATCACCCCACGTGGGCCGGGGGTGATTCAGGGGCCGTTTGGGGCGTGATTATTGCAAAAATATCCAGACGGGATATTGGATATATACTGTAGCATCCATGTGGATTTTTACATCCAGTTGAAATACCTCATGAGGCGTTTCAGCTGGATGTTTTGCTTTTAATCACGCCCCAAACGGCCCCTTAATCTGGCATTGAAAGTAAGGGGCCATTTGAGGCGTGATTATTGCAAAAATATCCAGACTGGATATTAGATATATATTGTAACATTCATGTGGATTTTTACATCAGCTGGATATATAAAATATCCAGATGCTACAGTGTAGTAAAACATCCCATCTGGATGTTTTGCTTTTAATCACGCCCTAAACGGCCCCTAAGTCAACATTTCTCAAGATTCAGGGGCCGTTTGGGGCGTGATTATTGCAAAATATCCAGACTGGATATTGGATATATACTGTAGCATCCATGTGGATTTTTACATCCAGCTGAAACACCTCCTGAGGTGTTTCAGCTGGATATATAAAATATCCAGTTGCTACAGTGTAGCAAAAAATCCCATCTGGATGTTTTGCTTTTAATCACGCCCCAAACGGCCCCTAAATATCTGCATATATATATATATATATATAGATCTTGACTCTTCCAAAAAAACAAAAGGTCGTTGGGTCCCACAATAATTCCCCTTGGAAGAGAAGTAATTATTGGGTGCTCCAGGCAGAGCCTACATGCTGGATGACTGTGCCTTTGTTGAGCCAGTAGGCCCAGCCCAAGAGCACTCCTCTGAAATTTGCTTTAAATTTGTTTGTGAAGCCCAGGCCCAGCCCATTTCCTTCCTCAGAAATTTGATTTAAATTGGAATAAAAAATGTTTCTTGACCCAAGCACTGCGACCATAGTATAGCCCTCTATCCCATAGTAGTTGTCTGTATTAGAAAGCCAAAATGAAGTAAATTAAGTTCATTTTAGTTTTTTAATTTAGACAAATAGTACAGAACAGAGGAGGTCGAAGATATCTATGTACTACGTTAGATCTTGTGTGCTCACGTGATACATAAACACTCTAATCCTTGTCAAGTTTGGTTTGGGGGATTTGGTTACAGTCATCGGTCAGAATAGACAAAGCCCAATCAAATGCGATAGACCAACTAATCGAATACTGGACCGACTGAAGTAGATGACCCACTGCGTAATTGAAAGAGAAGTTATTCTGTCACGGGCTTTTTACATATTACCTGGCGCCAAGTATGTTTTTATCATATTACCTGGTTTTTCTCGTGACTTCTCATATGACCTGGATTCGGCACCTAGAGTACCGAAAATGCCCTTCTTTTAAGGTTTTTATGCATTTGTATCCGAAATGCTTCATTCTTCCCAAAATTAACGATTTACAGGATCATCAAGTTGGGGAAGAAGATATTCCGGCAAAGATCCATCCATAATCGCAGTTCAAACCATCGCCGGCGCCGTCCAACCCGAAAAAAAAAATTTCATGCCAAAAAACTGTAAAAACAGCAGGAAAGACGAAAAAAAATCTATGATGAATGGATTTTGATGTAAGAGCAGTGGGAAAGCCCTCCCAACTACAAAAATTAAGATCTACATGTAAAGAAACACATATAAAGATCACCCATTGGTGTTCGACTGCTCCTGGACATGAAATAAAAGGATAAAAATGGGCAAAAACGTGAAATAATCGTCGGCGGGCGACAAGTTCCATTTATATATCTTTCTGTGATACTAACGAGGTGGAAAAGGATGAAAAATAAGGAAGAACGAAAAAAAAATGGGCAAAAACGGATAAAAAATGAGCAAGTTATGACATTTTGAAGATTGTCATTTATCGTGTTGTCGACGACACGACTTGATTCAAGTCGTGTACTATGCAACACAACTTGAATCCAAGTCGTGTTATATACAACACGACTTAAATTCAAGTCGTGTTGCATATAACACGACTTGGATTCAAGTCGTGTTGCATAGTACACGACTTGAATCAAGTCGTGTCGTCGACAATCTTCAAAATATCAATCTTCAAAATGTCATAACTTGCTCATTTTTTATCCGTTTTTGCCCATTTTTTTTCGTTCTTCCTTATTTTTCCTCCTCTTCCACCTCATTAGTATCATAGAAAGATATAGGATAGAAAAAGAAGAAAAAATAATAAGAAAGAAGAAAGTGAAATGATAAAAATGGGTAAAAACGTGAAATACTTGTCGGCGAGCGACAAGTTCCATTTATATATCTTTCTGTGATACTAATGAGGTGGAAGAGGAGGAAAAATAAGGAAGAACGAAAAAAAATGGGCAAAAACGGATAAAAAATGAGCAAGTTATGACATTTTGAAGATTGACATTTTGAAGATTGTCGACAACACGACTTGATTCAAGTCGTGTCGTCGACAACACGATAAATGTCAATCTTCAAAATGTCATAACTTGCTCATTTTTTATCCGTTTTTGCCCATTTTTTTTTGTTCTTCCTTATTTTTCCTCCTCTTCCACCTCATTAGTATCATAGAAAGATATAAGATGGAAAAAGAAGAAAAAATAATAAGAAAGAAGAAAGTGAAATGATAAAAATGGGCAAAAACGTGAAATACTTGTCGGCGAGCGACAAGTTCCATTTATATATCTTTCTGTGATACTAATGAGGTGGAAGAGGAGGAAAAATAAGGAAGAACGAAAAAAAAAGGGCAAAAACGGATAAAAAATGAGCAAGTTATGACATTTTGAAGATTGTCATTTATCGTGTTGTCGACGACACGACTTGATTCAAGTCGTGTACTATGCAACACGACTTGAATCCAAGTCGTGTTATATGCAACACGACTTAACACGACTTGAATCCAAGTCGTGTTGATTCAAGTCGTGTTGCATATAACACGACTTGGATTCAAGTCGTGTTGCATAGTACACGACTTGAATCGTCGACAATCTTCAAAATGTCAATCTTCAAAATGTCATAACTTGCTCATTTTTTATCCGTTTTTGCCCATTTTTTTTTCTTCCTTATTTTTCCTACTCTTCCACCTCATTAGTATCATAGAAAGATATAGGATGGAAAAAGAAGAAAAAATAATAAGAAAGAAGAAAGTGAAATGATAAAAATGGGCAAAAACGTGAAATACTTGTCGGTGAGCGACAAGTTCCATTTATATATCTTTCTGTGATACTAATGAGGTGGAAGAGGAGGAAAAATAAGGAAGAACGAAAAAAAAATGGGCAAAAACGGATAAAAAATGAGCAAGTTATGACATTTTGAAGATTGTCATTTATCGTGTTGTCGATGACACGACTTGATTCAAGTCGTGTACTATGCAACACGACTTGAATCCAAGTCGTGTTATATGCAACACGATTCGTGTTGCATATAACACGACTTGGATTCAAGTCGTGTTGCATAGTACACGACTTGAATCAAGTCGTGTCGTCGACAATCTTCAAAATGTCAATCTTCAAAATGTCATAACTTGCTCATTTTTTATCCGTTTTTGCCCATTTTTTTTCGTTCTTCCTTATTTTTCCTCCTCTTCCACCTCATTAGTATCACAGAAAGATATATAAATGGAACTTGTCGCCCGCCGACGAGTATTTCACGTTTTTGCCCATTTTTATCCTTTTATTTCATGTCCAGGAGCAGTCGAACACCAATGGGTGATCTTTATATGTGTTTCTTTACATGTAGATCTTAATTTTTGTAGTTGGGAGGGCTTTCCCACTGCTCTTACATCAAAATCCATTCATCATAGATTTTTTTTCGTCTTTCCCACTGTTTTTATGGTTTTTTGGCATGAAATTTTTTTTTTCGGGTTGGACGGCGCCGGCGATGGTTTGAACTGCGATTATGGATGGATCTTTACCGGAATATCTTCTTCCACAACTTGATGATCCTGTAAATCGTTAATTTTGGGAAGAATGAAGCATTTCGGATACAAAATGCATAAAAACCTTAAAAGAAGGGCATTTTCGGTACTCTAGGTGCCGATTCCAGGTCATATGAGAAGTCACGAGAAAAACCAGGTAATATGATAAAACCATACTTGGCGCCAGGTAATATGTAAAAAGCCCGAACAAAAGTGTAGAACATATGCCATATAGCCTACAGTAAAGTTCAAATCATCTCAAAGGTGAAACGTAACAGCTAAAAACTTGTCATTTGCACAAAAGAATTGGGGAACAAGATAATGGCAATGTAACAGCTGAAACTGTCTTTTAACTAAATTTTTTTTGGAAAACAGGATAATGGCAAAATTTCTCTCCGGGCAAAAGCTAAAACATCTGTCAAAATTATTTAGTTCATCACTCTGAGGCTGCAATTGATCCCTTCCCGCTAACTTCAAATACCATCAAGAAACTTCCTGATGTCCTTGTTCTTCACATGGCATTTCTGTTTGCACAAAACACAATGGGAGACTTCGCGAGTGCATATCTCAGGTCTTTCAAAAATTAAAGTGAAGTAGAAAAGCACCTGCTTGATCAAGGCTGCAGATGTTGAAACCAGTTCAACATCGTTTCCATCCAAGACAAGCTCGTCCTTGACCTTCTCAGACTGAACAATTAAGACCCAATTTAATATTACAATACCCTTTGCCCTCAATGTCTTACATTATAAAATTGGGTTATTGATACCATATATACTTATAATATATATTGGTAATCCGAATTAAGGTTTTAATACCTAATATAGTATTCTGCCCCATGCATAACAGCCAACTTCCATCTACCACCACTGTCTACAAAACCTGAATTGCTTTCTTAAATTTTTATCACATATAGCCCTAAATGTCTAGTTTTTAATCCAACTAATAGCATTTTTTCTGAGGTTTGTACAATTACTTATCATTTTCTGATCTCTACTCGGTGGTGCAGGAATAGTCCTGGCCGAGGGCAACTATCAACATACAACCATCTTGGCCTTGACCTTGACCTTCATCGCCTCTGGGATGTCCCGCGTGTTTGACGACAGGATCGTCCTCATCTCCTCTGCCTACTCCCTCGCCGTGCCCTCCTGCAAATGCCGCCGGCGGCCAATACCCTCAGGTCGGACTTAATGTGTTTGCCTTGGGCTTTTAATTGCATCATGGGCCTATGGATTGGCTCACCCGGGTCTTCATTTCAAAATGGTAGGCCCAAATCTAACGGAGGTAAGCTTTTCTGTGACAAAGTGCGCGTAATAAACGCATTTTATGTGTAAATCCATTTTTTTTATCTTGGCCTTTTTTTATGACGTATTAAACGCATTTTGTAATCGGCACATCTTTTTTGTATAGTACATATATATTTTTTTAATAACAAGGAGTGTCCAAGTCCTTAAGACCCGACTAGAAGGCACAAGGAGCACCATATCCCGCCAGGTCCACCCATCAAATGCACCGAGTAAATGGGGATATTCACCCGTGGTGACCAACGAAGTGGGATATAGTACATATTTTGTTCATACTCAAAAGGTGTCATACTCATTTTTCTGCGATTTTTCCATACTTTGCACATTTTTATAGCGCACATTTTATTCCTTTTTTTATGCCATTGTTAATCTACATCATCATATTCAAGATAATTGAATGATATTATATTTAATTAAGAATAAAAATAACACTACAATTTAATATTTTCCATAATCATATTGTATAAAGTAGGTTTAAATGAGAAATTAGAATTGTGGAGGGATGCTATATAATCAAAAGGTTTTAAAATAAGTAGGACTAAGACAGAGTGCATTGAATTTAATTTTAAGGAAGGTAGAATTATAGATAGAGCCTAGTTGAAATAGATGGGCAAGAAGTGCCAAGGTATGATCAATTCCATTACTTAGGATCATTTATCCATAAGGAAGGAGATATTGATAGTGATGTGGTGCATAGGATAAATGCGGGGTGGGTAAAGTGGAGGGCAGCCTTAGGAGTGTTGTGTGATAGGCGGGTTCCAAAAAGACTTAAAGGCAAGTTCTATAGGACAGCCATTAGGCCTGCAATACTCTATGGAGCGGAGTGCTGGGCACTAAAGAGGAGTCATATAGATAAATTGAATGTAGCTGAAATGATAATGTTAAGATGGATGAGTGGGATAACTAGGAGAGATAGAATTAGAAATGAATATATTTGTGAGAGCTTAGGAGTAGCGTCTTTAGGGGAGAAGCCGAGGGAATGTAGGTTGCATTGGTATGGGCATATGCAAAGAAGACCTTTAGATGCCTCTGTAAGAAGATTAGAAAGGATACATATAAACGATGCTAAAAGAGGGAAATAGAGACCTAAGAGAATTTGGATGGAGTTAATAAGAAAGGATTTGACTTTACTATTTCTTACGAAAGAGGTAGCCCAAAATAGGCTAGAATGGAGGAGTAGGATCAGTGTCGCCAACCCTAAATAGTTGGGAAAATGTGCTACTTGATTATGATTATGATTATGATTATGATTATGATTATGATTATGATTATGATTATGATAATTTCCGATGGTAATCTATCATACAAAAGATGGAGCTTATATATGAGAAATTTTAGGCGAGAGTCGATTTTTAATCATCATTTGATTTGACTTCAAGAACCAAAGAATTGATCCAACTTGGGTAGTTTTAGAACTATGTCTTAGGGGCCGTTTGGTTCGTGAAAAATAAACTCCATCCAACTGAAAAAATCCAGTTCGTTATGGATTTTTGGGATAATCCACTAACCAGTTAAAACACCTCATCAGCTGTCCGTGGATTATCCCAAAAATCCATAACTAACTGGATGGTGGTCATTTTTCACGCCCTTACACATACATAATATGGTTTTATCACTTGTTATCCAAAAGGCCTAGTAAATGAGCCATCCTGTTAGATCCAACACTACCATAGGACTAGGAGGCATCCTGGGTGAATCTGATCTCTCACTCTCCTTGTAATTAGAGTTCTCTTTCTTTTTTGCTAAACAATCAGAGTTTTGTTCAACCTTGCAGTCCAATCAAGGAACTAAGTAACGTTTGTTTGATCACCATTCTGCAAAAAAGAAAAGTCGATTCTTTCCTTTGCTCTCCATGCAAGTCATGCTCTTACGTCCCTTATAAATGCACGCACTTCATCCCCGCAACTTCCAATTAAGCAGCAATCTCGCACCTCTCCCAACCCCTACAACAAAATGCGACTGGACCAGGAGATCAAAGCCATGGTCACTAACCTCACCAACCGCCTCAACGAGCTCCATTCCAAGACCCAGTCCGACCCGGCCACGCGCCATGGTGGCAGCGACGGCGAAGACGACCTCGGCCTGAGCTTCATCAACCTCGCCGGGAGCAACAATGGTGCCGTCCTCCATGCGAAATTGGATGGGAGCGCAAAGCCATCAGATGATGCTGAAGGTGAGATGGTGGGCACATATGTGAACAGCAACTGTCAGACTGTGAACAACTCCATCTTGCTTGGGGGGAGTTGCACTGCGGAAGACCCCGGAGTTCATATGGTGATCACCGATTATGTTGAGGAACATGATCACCAGTTGCTAAAGAAAAAGAAGAAAGAGAAAGGAGCGTCCAAGAGTGATGAGCACAAGCACCATGAGGAGGGAGGAGAACATGGGCAAGTATACACTGCATGAACAACCGTCAAATTACTTAACCCCTTCTCAAGTCATATGAGTTCCACACATTGGACACCATCATAAAGCAATCCACTCTATGTAAACAGACCACATTGATGTTTTCCTATGCAGGATTGCACTAGTGTCAATTCTATAACCAATAAAAAAACCATACACGTAATAAGTGCCACTTGAGCTTTTGTGAATTGAATGCCAATGATCTCCACTTGGATAAATCTGATGGACAAACAGACAGAGGTCCCTAGTTCAAACCCTCCACTTGGTCGGGCATTCACTTTGGACTATAACCGATTTACTGAGTATGTATAATAGGTGGACCTTATACATACATGGGGCATGGTGGTATTCTGAGACCGATTGCCCTACTCCATCTAGTCTATAGAATCGGACACCCGTTGTACCATGGAGCCCATTGTATGTAGAGAACAAACGGCTGCCCGAGGGTAACACAATTGATACAAGTGCAATCATAAAATAAAAATAAAAAACTAGGCAGCTCAAAGGCCCAATACACACAAAAAGGTAGTAAATAAAGACACAACTGAACAAATGTTGCACGAATGTGATGGCCAGGGCGCTGCCTCGAAATAGAGATCCAGAGTTCGAACCCCCAGTCCGTTAGCCACCAACAAGGATTATATCTCGATTTAACGTACGTTTTGTGGCCTATGTACACACCCAAAGGGAGTAGCGGCGGAAAATGGTGCTCTAAGAGGCTGATTGCCTTGCCCCTTCTAGTCTGGTCTTAAAGACTTGCGCACCCCTCGTTATCCCCAAAAAAAAAAAACTTTGCGCGGACAACCAACACAACATCGGCTAATGCAATTCACAAAAAGTCGTTTGTGCCAAAAACAATTCACAAGGGTTGTCAGTATGGGCCAGAGAACTCCCCCAAGACCAAACAGTGAGCCCAAAACTGAATAATTTCTCTCTGTTGAGAAAAGACCCATGGGCCATGGTAGTGGGCTTCGTCCATGGGCCGTGTTTTCACGTTTGTAAAATGGAGACAACCATCTCGATTTCCACCGGGTCCCCCCCAATTGGTCGATGAAGCTCTCCTTCTCCCTCCCATCCAAGCCCTCCGCCGCCCGCCCCGCCCCCACCTTCGCCGGCCCCGACGACGCCGATGACTCCTCCGCCGTATCCACCACCCATGTCACCGAGTTCGACGCTTCCCAATCCCTATCCCAACCGGCCAAGCCCGCCGTCATCCCGCCCCAGGCGAACACCTTCCGGGCCGAGCGAACAATTCGCAACCTCTTTAACCCCTCTGCTTCTCCCGCCGCAGAAGACGGCCAGGGCAGCATGGAGTTCGAGCCGGAAAAGCCTACCTCCGAGGCGGCGGACTCGGGTATGTCGTATGGGTTGAATCTGAGGAAAGGCGGGGTCAGCGGGGCGGATCCGGCGCCGGCGGGGAATGGGAAGTCGGTAGAGAGCGCTACGCTGGAGAAATTTAAGGAGGATATGAAGAATTTACCCGAGGATCGCGGGATGGACGAGTTCAAGGATATGCCGGTGGAGGGGTTCGGCGCGGCACTGCTCGCGGGGTACGGGTGGACGGAGGGGCGGGGGATCGGGCGGAACGCGAAGGAAGACGTGCAGGTGGTGCAGTATGTGCGGAGGGCCGGGACGGAAGGGTTAGGGTTTGTTCCACCGGCGGGGGTGGCGCGTAATTCGGAGAAGGGTAAGAAGAGGGGGCGTGATTCGGACCGGCCGGTGCTCGTCGCGCCGAGGGGGGCAGACGAGCGGACGCGGCACGTGGTGGGGATTGATGAGAAGCTGGTGCCAAGGGAGGAGAAGGGGGTTTTGGTTGGGAAGGTTGTGAGGGTTGTTGATGGCCGGCATATCGGATTGAAGGGGAAGGTGATGGAGAGATCGAATGGCATAAACGGGGATGGTGCGTTAGTTGTTTTGAAGCTGCTGAAGAGTGAAGTGGAGGTTTCCGTTGGATTGGATCAGGTGGCTGAATTGGGGTCTGCAGAGGAGGAGAGATGTTTGCGTAAATTACAGGAATTGAAGATCAAGGAAAAGGATTCTTCGAGACGTGATGGAAGAGACGTAAGGGATGAATCCAGAGAGGAGAGGAGAGGCAAAAAGAGGGATAGAGAAGAGGGAAGGAGGCGGGCCGAGGATCACACGCCAGTGTCTTGGCTTAGGAGTCACATTAGAGTGAGGATAATTAGCAAGGATTTTAGAAGGGGGAGGCTGTATCTGAAGAAGGGGGTGATAATGGATGTGGTAGGTCCAACAACGTGTGACATTTCGATGGATGAGAGCAGGGAGCTGATTCAAGGTGTGGAGGAGAAGATGCTGGAGACGGTGCTGCCGAAGAAGGGTGGCCCCGTGCTTGTGTTGTCTGGGAAGCACAAAGGGGTGTTTGGGAGCCTAGTTGAGAGGAACATGGAGAAGGAAACTGGTGTGGTTCGGGATGCGGATAGTCACGAGCTGCTGACCGTGAAACTGGAACAAATTGCAGAGTATGTGGGCGATCCAAGCTATCTTGGGTATTGATTCCTATGAAGCGCGGATTTGGGTGATGCAATTCTGGCTTTCGAGGCTTCTTCTGTGGGATTTATGTGCCTGAAGGTAAATTTGCAAGTGTTTTCTCTTAACATGATCGAGTGTAGTGGAATATGAGATCCTCAAACATGAACTCTTTTATTATAGTGTGGTCCATGCTTCTGTGGGATTTCTGGAATAGAAACCAGAGTGTTAATGGGGGATTGAGTTATTGCTGACATAGGGTGTCCCAGCAATGTATGTGTATATCAAAACTCGATAAAGATAACTGTGACTGCTATCTTATACTTACTTGTGGAACATAGTCTTCTTGTGTTACTTGTATGACAATTTCTGTTCAATATTTCTATAAGAAAGCATTTTCTTCACTTGTATCCGACTTTTTTTTTGGTAACTGTGGTAGTATGAAGCAGTATCCTTAACCTCCCGAGGTCATTTTGGATATTGCGTTGCTGAAATACTTAAGCCAGTGATCGACTAGCATCATCTCTTCTTCATTACCTATGAAATTGAAAGTTTGGTGCCTTATTATGCTTTTCACTGTTTTTGCAGATGATACTGGACTTCGCCGGTCGCCATCCTGAGTTGCCAAATAGTTGTCAGACTAATTATGTCTGAGACTATACCAGTTATTTTGGCGTCCTCTAAGATTCACTTGTTGAATACTTCTACTTGAGAATTTAAAATCCATGTAGAGGGAAAAAACATTAAAAAGCAATAGAAATAGGGAGTCTTCTCCTATTCTCCTTGACCCTTGTTGATCCAAGCACGATCATGATAACGGAATGTACCTTGCAGTAAAGTAATTTATAACCTCTTCTGGTTCCCCATAGTTTTAACTTGCATTGTTACTTGATGAAAGTGAGCAGAAGAAAACTTACCTTCTTGACATAAGACAGGGTTCAACAGCTGTTTCTCTTTCTACGCTTAAACAATTGGAAGAGATGCAGTTACCAAAGGCCATTGGTCATATCGAGCTTGAATGGTGATGAAATACACTTTAGATGATTGTTGCTGGGCCAGATTTTCCTTTTTATGAACAGATGAATTCTGGCAGCTGCGAAAATTTTGAAAAAAGAGTCCCACTCCCCGATATTCATTGGCCAAGCGTACATGCCTAGGCTACCATTAAATGGGTGAATTGGATTAAACTCTCTTGTTTGAGATTCCACTTGAAGATCCTCTATTTCGATCATAATAGAGCATCTTATGTGTTTAGAACTCCGTTCGAGGAATTCAGCAGTTCAGAGTTGTTCTTGCTACATGAAGCAAAAAGGTTGTGGATTTTATATTCTTATTTATACTTATGCGATCGAGGAGTACGCTGATTTTGAGGAGAGGGTGAAGAGTAACTGTTTATATAGATGATCTTGGACCCCAGGCCAATGGAGAGATTCTTTAAATCGCGATTACGTTTGGAAGCTAAAATGAGATTATGAAAAAAAAATCAGTTGAAATAGTTGAGGCCTCAAAGGAGCCGCTGTGTATTTGGAAGTGAACATCAAAAGAAATTTTGTCACTGCTGAAAAGAGCTTGCTGTGGTGTAACTAGCATGAAATTTTCAGCATTTTTCACTCAACTTAAACATAAATCACATATTTCAGGGGGTTCTCATCACTGACAGTTTTTTCACTCATCAGCTTTCAAACACAAATCACAACTATTACGCATCACAACTATTCGGCCTGAAAGACACTTTTTTTCATACTGATAATTGCTTCCAAACGCAGCCCTAATTTACACAGTCGATTCCATAGCAATAGGTACATTTGGTGAAATAGTGTTCTTAAGTTAATCCTTCTACTCACTCAATAAACTCATCTGCACCAATTCAAAGCCTTTGTTAAAGCTTCTACTTAAACTAATTAGCCACTTAAAAGGGGTGGGCTCCATTATTAATTAGGGCCCACATAGTTCAAAACATTTTTTCTTGAAAGAATTCTAAAAACGTTGAAATAGTAAAGTTTTCCATCCGAACCCCTACCTACCCGGGAATATGTCTATTTCTCTGACAGTTTTTTTTCCCAAGAAATGCAGTTTTCCAAGGAAGTAGCTTTTCCAGTAAGAAAACTTTCCAAAGTAACCTTCCAAAACCCCTAATATACCCTTAATGATGACTGAAATAGTAATTCAAAGGAAGAATTTGCAACATTAGATAAATACTTTCTTTTTATTCAATCAATTTGGAATAAGATTAATACAAAGATATTGCAGTATATATAATTGATCTACCTCAAACTCATGATTAGAGAAATACTCATTTCAATGTCAATATCGTAATCTGCATCCTTTCTCATGAGCCTTTCAAGTGCTTTGTTATTATGTAGAATAGCAATAGCTTCAATTTCCCAGACGTTTTATTGGCTTCAGAAACCTCAAGGTACCTTTGGACCTTCTATTATACTTCCACAAAGGATTCTTATGCCTGCAGTAGTTTTCTCTTAAAGCGTTTAATGTGTAGGAGTGGAAGCTCCTGACAACCGATGCACTAGTTCAGGTATACCCCTGTTAAAAGTAGCAGGACTGGGTTTAATATCCCTTGGAAATCTAACGAAGGAACACCATTGTCTTCAACAATGCCATGTCGGACAAAGGGGCAATCAACGACTGCAAGACGAATACGAAGTCGAGGGTGTTCACTTTATCATAACTATGTATCATTGAGTACACATATTCCACTATCACCATAATCCTTAATCGAGAGCCATTGCATGCTCAACCTATGCATGTTCAAGTGCCCTCTTATTAACTTGAGTCTCACCTATTCTGCCTTACCTCTCATCCATCAGTAATCAACTGCCCTTCGGCACAAGTTTTGTCGACTCTGCTTCCATTTTAACCACTATAGGCGATTGACACCCATGAAATTAATGTAAACAAGATAAAACTCAGAGCACTGCAAGTATTACCTCCACCTGTTTAATTATACCAGACATGAGAGTAAAATTCCCTGCTCCAAGGAGTTTCAGTGCTTCCTTTCTCTTGGATTGGCTTGTGCTAAGCACAGTCTGTATAAGCCAAAAAAAAAAACATTCCAAACTTAACAGCCATGTGTGCAAGCCTCCAAACCAAATTACTCTCAGAAAACCTGGCTAATTTACCTTATGGCTCATCATGGGTGCAAAGAGAGTAATACCCGCACGTAGCACTAGCAGCGATACCTGAAAAAAACATTTCACATGAGAGACTCTTAATTGATGGTGGAAGTGTGACAAAATTCCGGTATATTCAGAAAATATTTACAGTTTAATCAACCAGTGGTTCAAACCAAGAGTCGACAAACTAGATAATAGCTGTTTCTATTTCATGTTTGAATGATCTTCCATAAATAGAAGCTTGAAAACATATTTTAAAAACAAAAACTTATTTCTCATGAACTTCAATACGACTTAAATAAACTCAAAAACTTTTTTCTCATGAACTTCAATACGACTTAAATATACTCCTTTTATGATTGCGCCATCCACACCTAAAGCATAAAAAATAAACACTGAGCCTTTTCTCGGGTAACTTGCCATCCAATTGGCACAATAGTCATAATATCTAGATGAGCACACATATATACCAGCAACAAAATGGTCAACGATTTTAAAATGATTTATGCTGCAGCCAATCTGATAGGACAATGCCAATTATTACATGCTGACCAATGAAAGAGGCATCCATAGAACACAGTCAAAAGCATCGGCTGTTCAAAACTAAGCATGTTTTAAATTAAAAAAAAAAACTAAGCATTTTTGGAGTATTCAACTTCGATCAGAGGTCACATATATATTGAATAACTAAAAAGTGCCAACAATTTTTTTATTTTTTAAGAAACATACCCAGTTAAAAATGGGTATTGTGTCTCCATTCTGGTCAAGGTCATAATAACCTCCACATGTAATTTTGAGTTTGACATCAACCCTTCCAGGATTTCTGCATAGGTTATTGAGAGGTTAACATAAGGCAATATTAATGTATGCTATATCTATGAGGATCGCAGAAACTGAAATCCGGATCTAAATTCTTGGAGTAAAATGAACATGTGTTATGAAACTAGAATTACAGTTATCCAGTAACTACATTAACCATTAACCATTACATTAACAATTGCACCCATGTTCAAGAATAAGAGGCTAATAATAGATCTAAGTGGTTGAAAAAGTAAATCACCTGTAAGGGTAGAGAACAATATTTCTGTATTTAGCAAAACAATGTTTGATAACTCCAAATATAATCATAATAGTAGCACTTCCCAACAGATTGGGGTTGGCTACAGAGATCTTACGCCTCCATTCTAGCCTGTTTTGTGTCAACTCTTTAATAAGAGATAGCAAAGACATATCCTCTATTATTCGCAAGTCTCCCTCTCCTTTTGGCATCATATCCATGCATCCCCTCTAATCTTTGCACCAGAGCATCTATGGTCTTCTTTGCTGTGTGGTGTAAGATCCATAGAGAGATCGACAGAGTTCTTACAGCTGACTATCAACCTGGTGCCAACCCTCCTCCTTAGCCCAGGCTTGGGACCCGGCATTGTGAGACATAATGGGGAGTTTGTAACTCCCAGTATGAAGCCGGTAAATTACATTTTTCTCATCTTGAAGCCAAAGATTATAGATCTTGCCATTAATATATCCACAATTACCTTTTTGGCTGATATCTAAGCCGTTTCCCTCTTTTGACCATGATACTAAACACCTGGTCAGCCTCTTTCAAGATATTGTACTGGTAAATGACATAAAGCAATCTGTCGCAAGTGGAACTGGATGGTATAGAGCCATGAAGAAGCATATCTCGGAAGACCTTAAAAGCTATGTCACTCAAACCCATTTTTTTGGGATAATTATCACTCAAAACCATTATGCAAAGCGAATAAATTAAAATTTGCAAAGAGGTCCTGCTGGGTACAAGGCCCCTCTTATGCATCAAATAAGCAACAGATAGAGCCTCAACAACTCTATCCCTTTCACAAAGAGCTCTCATAATCGAGCTGTAAGTAATTACATCTGGAACAGAACCACTTGCATTCATGTGGTTGAAGAGTTCAATTGACCGATCAACCTCACCCAAACTGATGTGATGATTTATGAGAATGGTGTACGTCACCTGGTTGGGCATCAAGCCATCCTTCTTCATTGAATTAACAGCATCATAAGCATCTTTCATTGAATTGTTCCTGCAACTAACAGTAATAATGACATTATAAAAGTGTAAATCACGCTCCAATCTTGAACAATCCACTTCTCGCTGGATGGAACTTATGAGCTGCTTTACAGAAAATGTGCAAGGAGAACTTGGGGTTAGCTGCACAGGCATGACCGTTTTTTGAGGGAGGAGATTGGAAAGAACATGTTCAGCATTCACCAATCTCCTTGTCAGTTGGGGGTCCCTCACATGTTCGCACCTCATATTCCTACAAATTCCAGTGATCAACGAACAATATGTTTTCAGATTAGGCATCTCTCCATTCGTACTCATCAATTTGACTAAATTGAGAGCAAATTTATGTTCTCCTTTCCTGGAGAACTGATTGATTAAACTCGTATAGAGGGCAGTATCTGGTAAAAATCCATCTTTCAGCATCTTCCCAATGTATTCACATCCCTTCTCAACCATGTTGCATTTCATAAACCCATTTATAAGGGCACAATAAATGTGATTGGTTGGTTGAAAACCCTTATTTTTCATGTCTTCAAAAAGTGCACATGCTTTAAGAGCTCTTCCATTTCTCGCAAACCCACCAATCATTGCAGTATAAACAATGACATCTGCCATGATCCCTACCTTCTCCATTCTCCTAAAGAGAAACTCCGCTTCCTGGATCCTTTTTGCTTTGCACATAGAATTGATGAGGGCATCATAAATGGCAACAGACGGCTCTATCCTTCCTTCCACCATTTCATTGAACAGCAGAAGAGCTGATCCTACATCTCCAAGTTTGCAATAAGCATTAATGAGAATCAAATAAGTGACACTATTTGGTGGCACACTCTTGTTGTGCTTATGTTTCTGCATATGTTTGATTAACATCTCTGCACTTCTGAGCAGATTAACTTTGACAAGGCAGCTAATCACACAGTTGTAAGTATAAACCAAAGGCTTCAATCCATCACTCACCATTTTTTCCAGGAGAAAAAATGCAGAATGAACATTTCCTTCTTCACAAAATCCATTGATCAAGTAATCAAGTGCTAGTTCGGAAGCAACAATGTCGCATCCAACAACCTGGTCAAATAGCAGCTCAACTTCTTGCTCTGAGATCACAGTACTAAATGACTTCATTGCGTCCATGTCTAAAAATCCATCCTTCGCCCAATCCTGTATTATCTTCAACCCAAAGATCGGTCCTTTACCCTTTAGTTTTGGAATCACAGAAAACTTTCTCAAAATGCAGTAGGTGATAATGTCAGGACACAACCCATTTCCCCCCATTCGTCTAAAAACTTCAAAAGCCATATCCTTCTTCCCAGCCCTCAAACACTCTTGTATCAGCACATTATAGGCATAAACCTCCGGGCTGCATCCCATCTCATGCATTCTTCCGAGCACCGCGGCCGCCTTTTCCAACTTGGACATCTTACAATACGCGTGAACAAGCCAATTGCACATGACTGGATACAGCTGCAAGCCGCGAGACCAGACCTCATTGCACAAACTTTCAGCATCTTCAGCTCTCCCACTCTTACACAGCCTGTGAACCAGAGACTTGCACAGGTGAAGCTGATTACGCGCCTCCGTCATCAGCATTACCTCAAACACATCAAGACCCTCTCCCCACTTCTGCTCTCCACAGAGCCCCTCAATCAAACACAAGTAATTCGTATAAGTGGGGAAGACCCCAATCTCGCAGGCGCGCCAGAAGAGCCGCAGAGCGTCGCATAACTCTCTCCGAACGCAAAAAGCGCAGAGCAACGTGTCGTAAGCCTGCTTCGATGGCGTAGCGCCGAGCTTAGTGATACGATCCAAGCAAATTTTCGATTGAACCAATTTGCCCAATCTGGAGTAGCAAACCACCATGCAGTTGAGCACGGAGGGGTCGGTCCCGACGGCAGAGACGGAAAGAACCGTGATTTCGTAGAGATCTTGAGCTGTATAGGGCTTGTCAGAGCTGAGAAGCTTGCGGAGGAGGCCACCGGCGAGGGGGCCGGCGGCGGAGAGGGGGGCTGAGGCGATGAGGCGGGTGAGAGGGTCAAGAGGGGCGGCGGAGGCGGAGGTGGTGATGGGTCTGGTTGGAAGAAGCAGATGATTCCATGGCTTTCGCCTGAGCATTCAACGGAGGAGGGGCGATGGGGTTGTGGAGGGGTTTAAGGAGGGAGTATTTGGTGTGTTATAAAAACTGTGTTGAGCCAAGCTTTTCCTTTGGTTTGTGGTGAAGAACAAACATTGTGAAAGAGTGTATGCATATTTATTATTCACACATGTATGTGTAGAGTGTGTGCAGTGTGTCAACCGTCAGATCATGTAGGGTCCATGCAATGTGATAGCTGCCATCATGCACATGTTCTGAGCACTCTCTAAAACATGGTATTTCTCATTTTTCTAGGAAAGATGATACATTGCTGCGTGAGCCTGTCACGATATAAGTTTAGATTGTCCCGTTTTATATGCACCCTTGGATCATGCACGTCGTGTGCCAGAGCAATGCGGGTAGGGGTGCAACTTTTGCGTGCCAACCTGCAAAACTGTGGGTATGAGCCAGAATTTTGAGGCATAGGGTAAGGCCAGGCCGTAAAATCTCAAGCCCGCTAAACTTAGGGTCGGGTAAGGGCCCATGTAAAAAAAATTGCTTAAGCCCGTAAGACTAGTAAACAATTTTTTTACCTTTGTAAATTGCAATTGCAAACCCTAAGAGCCTCTAAGAGATGACCTAGTCATCCTTATAGCATCATATGGCGACAACTGTGGGCGCCGCTGCCGGCTATTGCGCTGGTACCTATGCCACCAATGGCAGCGAGCACAATGGTGACAATGCCACCTCATCTTTCTCTGACCTCAAGCTCAACCGATGATGGATCTGTCTGCGACATCGAGAGATAAGAAAGGTTGTGACTTTTTACCACTTCGTCGTCGCCGTCGTTACGGCCTCAGTCGAGGTCAGTCATTGCCGTCTTCATCCTCCTTTCATGATCTCCCTCCGCCATCTTCGAAGTATCAGTAACCACGGCAGTTGTGATGGCGATCGGGACCTACAACGATATCATGGGTTGCGGCTATGGACATCGCCACCAAGGGCGACACCATGGCAGCCGAAAGGGCGCCCTTTATTTCAATGGGGCACAACTACGACGGCCAAAAGCAGGTAACAGCTACGGGTGGCGGCAGCTAGATCGGGCGCCGCCGCTGCCTTTCTTTTTTTTTTCTCTCCGCAATCATAACTATGGTCGCCAGCATACCGTGAAGCTAGCCCGTGTTCGGGGTCAGACATGGCATGAAGCTATGCCAATTGAAAGACTCGGAAGCCCGCAACCCAACCCTAAGCCCACTTAGGGATAGGGTCGGGCCGGATTTTTGGAATTGGCTTAGGGCTAGGGTCGGGCTAGGGCAAAGGTTCTAGCTATTAGGGCTCGGGTAGGGACAACCTCCATCCCGCAATATCCCAACCCGCTTGCACCCCTAATTGCAGGTCGTCAATTCTTATATGCAGGGGGCATGTGAGTTTGAACTTCTGAATCAACCTGTTGAATCTTGATCATCCAGTTTCTTATTTTGTTAATTGATTCTTCCTATTTCTTAGGAGGAAGAAAGGGTGCATTTGAGGATGTAAAGTGGTTTTTTAAAAGCCACTTTTGCAAAGTATCTCCTCTTACGGAGGGTTAGGAAAAGCAAGCAGCGTAACAGACTCATGAACAATATCGGAAGCAAATCCTATGCCTTAGATGTGGGGCGGTGAACTACTCATACTTGTCTATTTTTCAAGAGAATTTACATAATTTAGCTCAGCGAGACAGAATATATAAGATGCAATATGTTGGTGAATTTTCACAAGTGGAACTGCTTGTAAAGTTCATCAATCGGCTTTCACAAAAAAAAAAAGAGAATATCAAGGATTGATGATAAATCCATAAAGCACGTCTAGCCTGAGCAGTGACCGCGACCAAAATCTCCAAACCAAATTGCATAAGATGTCTATGTACTACATTAGCACATATGATCTGACCTAGTACATAGATATCTTCTATTCCCTCTCCCTTGTAGGACGTCTTAAGGGCTTTTTGGGAGGCCATTTCCCACATCATTTAATGTCATGTCCTTCCAAAGTTTAGGAGGCACTGCTGTGATCCGATAGATCACAAGGACTGGCGTCAACGAGAAGGGAAGAAGAATAAGATTTAGGGGCCGTTTGGGGCGTGATTAAAAGCAAAATATCCAGATGGGATGTTTTGCTACACTGTAGCATCTGGATATTTTATATATCCAGCTGAAACACCTCAGGACGTGTTTCAGCTGGATATAAAAATCCACCTGGATGCTACAGTTTTTATCCAGAATCCAGTCTGGATGTTTTGCAATAATCACGCCCCAAACGGCCCCTTAGGAGGGAAATTAGAGTTCTTAATATTACATAACTTCAAAAGGGGAGGACGACCTCCATATAAAGGAGAGGATGGCACGTCTCCCAAGGGGGCTGCGCCATTAAAAGAATCGATCATATAGTAACAATATCAAAAGACATACTTTGTTTTCATCAAGTCCTTCAATTTCACATTGCACCGGGCCGACATATAACTAGTTAGGGTGTTTGTTTAACTTCAGAAGGTGCACGAATTTCATAGAGCAAAAATGGTTGGTCATCTAGATATGCAAGGATCCAAAACCTGAGAACAGGGAGGGATATTTAAATTGATCAAACTTTCTCCTCACACACAAAGAGCAAATGTGTCCACTTATTCCATCGACTAGTCAAAAGAATCACATAAACAAAAGTAAATGGAAAAATTGATTTATCTAAATATCTCATCAATGTATCTTTTTGTAAAGCCCGATTTCAACATTGCTTTACTTGCAAAGCAGAGGAGCCTTTCCAAGAAACCGTAATACAAAATACTCTTCCTTTAAAACTGTTTATTCACTAAACTCGAGGGATGTAAATAATTACATAGAATACACCAGAATTTCTTTTTATCCAAATTGCAATCTTCACATGTACATAGTTTGATCACCATTTAAATGCAGTATTTCAATAAATTAACCACTGGATCTTTAGATGGATCCATAGCACAATCATTCCCATTTAAATGGCGGGAACACCAACAGAACTTCGGGTGGATTTCTGAAAATCGAAGCCACACAAACACAAACTGCAGCAATTGCCACCAAAGAAAGCACTACTGGTCTATAGACCAGATACCGGCTTGCATTGCAATAAATTAGATGTTGCTGATCACACGCCTTGCAATAAGGCTCCAAAGCTCTTAACTTGTTCTTTTCAATCTGGAAGCCAGTTAGTTTATCAAAGCCATAACGACCAGGTTGACTGGGCGTACCCCCTGGAATGTCAAGAACCAAATGCCCAGACTCTGAATTCTTCTTGGTTTTCCGTTGAGCAAGATAAATAGAGAAGAAATAACCTCTTAGACGTGGATAAATTTTCAGGTGCAAAACCAGAGCTGTCATAAGCAGTTTTCCATGCACCGATCCCCACCTAAGTCATAAAACCCATCAGTATAATTGAAACCTGGAAAACTTCAAACATATCACATTGTTTAAGATAAGAGAAATCTTCCTTCATAACTTTTTTCACAACAAAATCTGTTCTCAGATCCTTAAATTTAACAGATACCATAAGAGAGAAACTTGCAATGTTGGCAAGAGTATGTTCACTTGATGCAATACTGTAAGAAATTTAACAACTCAAAACACTATAACCAGTTTTTCTCGTTCACATATGTTGCTTAAAAATGTTGACTCCAAGAATAATAACATAGAAACCAAAGAGCTTTACAGATTCCTTATGATATATCTTGACCACTTGTAACAACTTTAATCATGAGTACCCACCAAATGGTATCCTGTTTCAAAATTGAGCTCTCTATGGGATTTTAAGTTACCTCCTTTCCCTTGTTATAAAAAATAACTGACAGCCAATTAAAAAAAGATAATGCTTTCCACAAGTCTATGTGGCCGCCAATGCAGAAGGACAAGAGTCTTGTTATAGGCCATGACGAGGTCGATGTCATTGCCAATGCAGGCTTTGTCGATCTCGGCCACGACGGGTTTGCGGTGGCGCTCGAAAGGGGAGACAGCGGACTGGAGGCAGAGGATTTGGTGGTGGAGATGCTCGCGGGCGTGGCGCAGTCGGAGGAGGAGGGGCAGAGAGGGAGTGGAGGGAGGTGAGGTTGTGCTAGTCGTGACGAGGTCGTTGTCGCCACCGATGCAGGCTTCATCGATCTCGGCCATGACGGGTTTGCGGTGGCACTCGAAGGGCGGTGCAATCGGGGTTAGGGGAGGAGGGGCAGTGTGTCGGGTTGGGGAAGGGCAATCTAGGAAATAATAGATTTAAAAGTGATTGGTTGTCCAGCGCTAAACTGTTAGTCACGAGATCAAAATCGAGCAGGCAGGATTGACGCGGCTCACCAAAGCCTGTTAGTCACGAGATCAACTGAAATGGCCGCAGGTTTTGGTGAGCCATTTCAGTTGAATTAATCTTGACCACCCATTTTTAATTGCGCGGCTTAAAAGTCGACGCTCTCCCAGCCAATCAAGTTATAACTAATAAAGTTATCAAAATACCAACATTGCCCCTTCCTTACCCCTACCCCTACCCATTCCCCCTCTCCCAACTCCCATCTCCTTTGGTAGTACCTCCACCTCTACCCTCGCTGGCGTCGGCGCCCCCTTTGCTTCTGTCCCATGTCCCGCCGCATCGTCCATGAAGTCGCTGACCCACTGCAGTAGATTCCGACGTCTCCCTTGCCGCCGCATCTCCTTTAGCAGCACCCTTCACCTCTACCCTCACCGGCGATGACGCCCCCTTTGCCTCCGCCGCCATGTCCCGCCGCATCGCCCACGATGTCGTTGGCCTGCCGCATCAGATCCCGACGTCTCCGCTCACCGCCACATCTCCTTTAGCAGCACCCTTCACCTCTACCCTCACCGGCGGCAGCACCCCCTTTGCCTCCTCCGCCATGTCCCGTCGCACCGCCCACAAAGTCATTGACCCGCCCAAGCAGATCCCAACGCCTCTGCCAGCTATGCGCCTCCTCTCCTTCCCCTTCATCTCCAACCCATCTTCTTCCTCGTCCTCCTCGCTCACCAATAGCTCATCCATGGCATCGCTGCTACTGCGGAAGATCCAGAGGTCATGCGAGGATCTGCATCCATTGTGGGAGGGCAGTCATTCGAGGCCTAAGCGATCAAGCGAAGGACATGGAGGAATTGGTAGTAGGCTGACTCCTCTGCTAGGCAGTCGGAGAGTCAAAAGCAGCGATGCCAGCCTCGGTGCCTATAACCTCATCTGTCATTGTCGTTGCCCTCTTCTCTCTTTTCCACCCTCTTTCTCTTCCTCTCACTTCACCCATCCCACCACCTCCACTAGGTGACTAATTGTGGCAGCCGAAAGGCGGCGCCTTTGTGAGGTGTCGAGGCCGCCGGCCACTAGCCTTCTCTCTTCCTCTTCTCTCTTTATCTATCTCCTACTTTTGTCGCTACAGTTAGCTGCCCCGCCGAGGACAGCGGTGTCGCTATGGTTCTGCCTTTTTTTACTCCTCTGCCCTCGCAGTAGGGTCGCCAACAAAATCCATGGTCACTAGCGCGGATTATGTTGATGCGGCGGGGTACGAGGCGGTGCTGTGGGACATGGCAGCGGAGGCGGAGGGGGCACCGGTGCAGCGAGGGTAGCGATGGAGGTGCTATGAAAGGAGATGGGAGTTGGGAGGGGGGAAAGGGTAGTGTTGAAATTTTGGTAGCTTTATTGGTTATAACCTAATTGGATGGGAGAGCACCAATTTTTGAGTCACGTGATTAAAATGAGTAGCCAAGATTGATGCGGCTTAAGTGGCCCACGAAAATCTGCGGCTCATTGTATCATCCCCCCCCATATATATATATATATATATATGGGGATGATGCAGTGAGCCTCAGGTTTTGGTGAGCTGTATGAGCTGCGTCAATCATGGCCGTCAATCTATAATCTTACGGAGCAAAAGGTGGCGCTTTACCAACCAATCAAGTTTTAACTTAAATTTTTCCCTTATCCCTCATAACCCCCGTAATACCCTTGTCTCCCCCCCTTTGCCTCCCTCCCTTTCTTAAAAAACTCACTAAAGAACAGACCCCCGTTGAAACCCGAGCTCCTAGGTTGCTCCACCCAGCCCATCCAGCTCCCTCTATATAGCCTCTCGCCTTCTACCAACTCCAATTTTGCCATCGCCATCATTGGGGGACAGCTACCACCATCCAAAGCTCATCCGGGATCCTGATGGTCTGCTCCGTTGCCTCGTCCCTCTTCCCCTCTCTCCTCTCTCGTTGGTCCATGCCACCAAACTCCTCTGCCCCTCCACCTCCCTCACTGTCTCCCATCACCCAGTTGAATCCACCGTCCAACTCTCTGTCCAAACAACCAACCACCTCGACACTGATGAAACAGCCAACCACCTTTCGATCTATAGATTTGCCGTCTTTGGAATTGCAAAGGCCCGACCTTTCTTGAGTCTGTACCTTTTTTAATTCTTGAATGTTAAACACAGAAGAGAAGGGAATTGCAAACTTCAACTGTTCGACAAAATGCCGTAGAGAAAGCTAAATACTCTAACTCAAAAAGCTCTTGAGTTCTCTTGTCTCATGTATTGGTAAATTTGAGCGAGTTGTGTGCATATTTCTTCAAGGTGATTATAGTTTCATTTGTGATTGTTAACTTATCTTTGCTTCCCTATGTAGGATTTTAATGGACGTGGTTATGCTTATGTGGTCTTAGAGTTAACAATTAAAGATATCCTTAATGCAATTAAACCATTGGACGAAGATCATGTGACACGGTTAAATATAATCAAAATGCATTGATTGTAAAGAGACAATGAACTGATGTTAATAATTCCTATATGGCAATAAAAGTGTTTGTTCGAGATTAGATTTACATGAGGCAGATTTTTGATTGTTGGATCTTTAACTCAATGGGAAGAGCGCTTGAGAAATAGGATGCTCAATTTCTTAAGAGGAGGTGGTTCAAATCCACCAAGGTCCCAATAATAGGCTATATAAAAATTGCTTGTAGTAAGAAGTTTGTGTGATTTCAATAGAGCTAACTGTAGACGTTATAGCATGAACTGTTGAAAACTTCTAATGTCTTTGTGCAGGTGAGAAAGGAAAATTGATACACCACTACATAACATGGTCAGGTGGTTTTAAAACAGATGAACAATTTTCTTGCTAGAAAAAGTCAAGATTTTTAGGTACCGAATTATTTGCTTTTACTCCGCCATCAACAAGATTGAAGCATTTCACCTTCCCTTTGACAGATCTAGTCACAAAGTAATGTGGAGGAAGATACGTCGGAGCTGCGGATGTAGCGATGCAGACGTCTGTATGACAGAAGGTCCATTAATACATCCAAGTTTGCCTACTTAAACCAAGAACACATTATATCTACTCGGTATACATGTTAACAATGTGTCATTAGAAAACCAGACTTCAGTTTTCTTACATTGTAGGTGGAGAAGGGGATGATTGGATTTTTTTGCTTTATCTATACTCATGTCACAAGCAGGAATTACTAATGTTGTCAAGGTTTGGTGCAGCTTCGTCTTTCCCAAAATATTTTAAAGAAGCCAATGCAAATAATCATATTTAGGCCAAAACGGAGACCAACGAATTTGATTATTTTATCATAAAGTAGAATGGAGTGAATTGACATCAGATATTAAAAACAATAGACTTACGACTTTTGATGAAAAATCTTAGGACAATGTTTAATGTAGAATGGAGTGATATCCTTTGCAGTATTCTGTCACCTTGTTATCTATTTCTTTGTACAAACCTGTTGATTGTCTTTACCCCATGTGAAATCAAGAATTTTGTTACCACCTTGTTGTGTATTATTACCCAGTGGGTAGTATCCAAGCCGGAGATTCTCACTGCTGGCTTGTTTTTTCTGTCTTGTGGCGAGTTGTCACATTAGTTACTAGCTCAAGATGATGGAGATCCGATCCTGTATTCTCTGTTCTACCACTATATACTGAATCATTATGGTTAGCTTAACAAAATTAAAATAACATACACTTGATGTTCACTTGTCGGGTAGGTGACAGTCCAGATTCTCGGTATCAAGTAAAAAAACTTCAAAAAATGTTTTCGTGTATTCACTTACATGCAGATTGGAACCTCAAAGTACCTGTAACTTAGACTCGAGGAAGGCCAGGATGGTTACCAGAATAATTCCATGTACGCCACCTCCATCAATACTCAAAACAGGGATGAGCTTCTTGGGACTTTGTTTCTTCTCAATGTCACACTTTGCTGAAAATCATGTACACAACGTCTCTCTCAAACAAACTCGATCTCTCAATCACTTTGTCTCTCAACTCTTTCAATCACTCTTTCTGAATTTCACCGGAGATTTCACTTGACCAAATAAATAAATGAACAATTTTCTTTTTGGTAATAAAAACAAGTAAACAATTATAATGTTGGTGAACACTATGGGGAGAATGCAAGCAGGTAGAATTATTAGTTTAGACTACTAGCTGTTCTGATATATTTTTTTACAAGACTCTTGGTGGACTGGAACCACCATCTTATTGGGAAATACAAGTCCCAAGTGCTCTGCCTCTGAGCTAAAGAGTCAGTTCTTGAAATATGTTTGGTGAAATGCTTTGCTGAACCATGTTAAAGAAAATCAGTGATACAAAAAGTTAGCTGCAACCTTTTCTTATAAGCACAACACTATTTTTAAAAGTATATGAACAAGGCTATTACAAAAAATTTCTTTTTGGTACATGTTGGTGTCGATAACAAAAATTTTCTTAACACATTTTGTGAACTCTAAATTTGTACCATCTTCTAAAGGTTGTATGCAAAATCAATAGCAAAAAGTTCCTGTAAGACAGTGTGCACTAGCACCGTCAGCCATCTCCGTTTCTACTCCCGCGTATATCACAAGCTTCCTTGTAATCAAAATGCCAAGTTGACTGTACAACGGATGAAACAGCTGATGCTCCTGCTTAGCCCCCACACCACCTCCCGTCTCTCCCTCGTGGGTCTCCAGGTTCTGCTCCCGCTAATCCTCCTCCCTTCTCTTATGTTTTAGTTTTCTCTATGGCATTTTGTCGAACAGTTGAAGTTCGCAATTCCCTTCTCTTCTGTATTTAACATTCAAGAATACAAAAAAGTTATAGACTGAGGAAAGGTCGACCTTTACAATTTCGGAGACTACTGATCTATTGATCGAGAGGTGGCTGACTATTTCTTCATAGTCAAGGTGATTGGTCATTTGGATGGAAACTTGGATGATGGATTCAACCGGGGGATGGGAGACGGTGAGGGAGGTGGAGGGGTAGAGGAGTGTGGTGGCGGTGGACCAACGAGAGAGGAGAGAGGGGAAGAGGGACGAGGCGGCGGAGTGGACCATTGGGATCCCGGAGTGAGGTTTGGATGGTGGCGGCTGTCCCCCAATGAGAGGCTGCACAGAGGGAGGAGAGAGAGAGAGAGCTGGATGGGCTAAGAGGAGCAACCGTCCTGTTTTTTGGTGAGTTTGTTTTGGAGAAAGGGAGGAAGGCAAGGGTATTATGGGGAATAAGGGAAAAATTTAAGTTAAAACCTGATTGGTTGGAAGAGCGCAACTTCTGCTTCGTGGCAAGGGTGTGGTCGGCCACCCTAATTTATTGTTTAAATAGTTAGGGTTTCCTATTCTACATAGGATCTACTTTCCACCCTTGATCTCCTCCCTTCTAACCTCAGCCATCCATCCAACACCCTCTCCAATTTGGATTTGACGTCCTTCCAAATTGGTTCTCATAATTGGCAGTATCTTACACTTTCCTGATTTACTAGTTACTTTTCCTAGTTACTGCATGTAATTCAAATCCTTCCCTTTTACCAACTACTAAAAATAACCAACCACAATTTGAACTTACCTACACGTGCCCTGGCGTCCAAATGCCTTGACGCCAAGGTACGTCTGGCGCCCAGGTGCGTGTGACGTCCAGTAAAGATGCAATTGATTTTATGTCGTAACTAACTACATTGCTACAAGTCATAACTAACTAATTACCTCACATACATGTCACACAATGTGTCTTGCATCCACTCTGGCGCCTGGCCCCACCACCTGGCATCAGGTGTCCTCAGGCCCTGGCGCTAGGCTAGCCTCAACTCCAGGTCTAACTCTAGCGCCAGGGCTAGCCTTCGCGCTCGGGTAACCTGCCTGAACCTAGTCATTTGTTAAATCATTTTCTAATGCATCATAGAACATCCAACATACCACATAACGAATCACATCAAAATTAAATTAGGCAACCATGCTTTCCTAATTTATGTCAGTTTCATAAAATAGCAATTTTAATAACTCGTACTGATTTTTTGGGTGTTACACTAAGCATAGGAAAGTGAATTGTGACAAAGAAAAGCATTACATCTTCCTTGAACACATGTCATTTTCAATGAACAAAGGACACAGGAAAGGAGCACGGCTTGCATGAACCTGAATTATCTCGAGCCATTAGATCTTCTTCTGACGGCACCAATGATAGGTGGTGACTTCTACTCACCTGCCTAATGATTTGGCACCATTTATCGAGTAGAAATCTAATGGCTGGACTCATACAAGCTGCGTGAGACCAATGTAAATCAGACTAAAAAATATATCCTAGCGAGCCCCTAGTACCTTTAATTAATTGTACGACCATTCATGCCCCCGGTCAATTCAGGAGGAGGCGGGAGGCAACTGACACAGATCCTACAGGGACAACAAGACTAAGCCTGTTAATGATATTGGATAAACTAGGAAATAATCGACCTGAAGTCCTACTTCATAGAGAAATCATCATCAACTATTTTGTAGTTTGTACCCCATTTAACAAAGCCACTCTCATTCACCCACCAAACAAGGAAGCTTACTAGTCATTTGTAAGATAATGTACCTTGGTGTATGTTTTTTTGCAGATGATGTAGTTTTAATTTATGAGAGTAAAGTAGGTTTGAATGAGAAACTAGAATTGTGGAGGGATGTTCTAGAATCAAAAGGTTTTAAAATAAGTAGAACTAAGATAGAGTGCATGAAATTTAATTTTAAGGAAGATATAACTATAGATAGAGCCCTAGTTGAAATAGATGGGCAAGAAGTGCTAAAATGTGATCAATTCCGTTACTTAGGATCCATTATCCATAAAGAATGGGATATTGATAGTGATGTGGTGCATAAGATAAATGCGGGGTGGGTAAAGTGGAGGGCAGCCTTGGGGGTGTTGTGTGATAGGCGGGTTCCAAAAAAACTTAAAGGCAAGTTCTATAGGACGGCCATTAGGCCTGCAATACTCTATGGAGCTGAGTGCTAGGCACCAAAGAGGAGTCATATAGATATATTGAATATAGCCGAAATGAGAATATTAAGGTAGATAATATTAGAAATGAGTATATTCGTGAGAGCCTAGGAGTAGCTCATTTAGGGGAGAAGCTGAAGGAATGTAGATTGCGTTGGTATGGGCATATGTAAAGAAGACCTTTAGATGCCTCTGTGAGAAGATTAGAAGGGATACATGTAAACAATGTTAGAAGAGGGAGAGAGAGAGTACCTAAGAGAACTTGGATGGAGTTAATAAGAAAGGATTTAACTTTACTATCTCTTACAAAAGAAGTAGCAAAAAACAGGCAGGAATGGAGGAGTAAGATCCATGTTGCCGACTCCAAATAATTGGAAAAATATGCTACTTGATTATGATATGATGTTTATAGTACAAAGATAGGGAAGCAGTCCAACATCTTGTGCCTGGAGTTTATTTGGGAAAACTTTAGTCACTTGTTAAATTCATTGAAAGATAAGGTGAGTGGCTAAGTCTTAACTAGCTCTGACGACACTTTATGCTACGTTTTTTTATAGGTAAGCCTCATGCACCCTTTCCACATTGCATGCCAATTGAAGTCGAACCTTGGACCTCTTCAACAACCGGGAGAGATGACCAAAGCACAATGATAAGCAGTTTAGTCGAGACAGGCTGTGATCAGATAGGCATGATATAAAACCATCTTATCACGTGACCCTTGGGTCTGATAATTCTTGGTATTTAATCACGGAGAAGTGGATTAGAAGTGTATATAAATCAGGCTTACCTAATACTCCGTTAGCTCAAGGTGATGCTATGCCTAGTGATGTTGTGAGGAAGCTTTTAGAGAAGGAAGAACTGGAATGCGAGAAACGAGTTTTTTCCATATTACCTGGCGCAAAATCTCATATTCCCATATTACCAGGTTTTTCCCGTGAAATCTCATATGACCCGGAATCTGGACTTGATGTACCCAAAATGCTCTTTCTTCTATTTTTTCGTGTTAACACTGTGCGAAGAGGCGTGTTGTGTACAACACGCCTCGAGTGTGAAGTTCTCCGGCGATTCCCATCGGCGACGGCACCAGCGACCGGCGAGTTGGAGCGGCGATTCAACCGGCGGAATACACGGACGAGTTCGAGCCTATTCGCGTCCCCCATCTCGATATCGAGCTGCCCCCCTGCTGGATTTCGACGACACGACTGAGGGAGAGTGGACAAAGGCGGCGATTTGAAGCGCATCCGTCGGGATTTCTGATCTTCAACCTTGAGAAGACCCCCGCGGCTCCCTCCGCCTGCATGCAACAGGCGGATTGACCGGATTGAGCTTCGGTGCACGGCGAGGAAGACTGTGAAGGCACCTGCGAGGAAATACAGACATACAGACGACTAAACTACGGTAAGTTACAACTATCCTACCTGATTTTAGTTTCATAAGGTCGGACATTTGAATTTTTAATTTTTACTATGAACTATAAAGTCGTGTCTAGAGTAGACACGACTGTGTATTTAGTCGTGTCCGCGACGACACGACTTTTATATTTTCGTGTTGCACCGAGGACACTTTTGTACTGACCACTATACCTCACTCCTTGCAGATGGATAAAAAAAGAGATGAGTCTATGGAGGAAATACCACCGGAAGAGGAGGAGGATCATGATTTTGTCTTCGCACCTCGGCAGCGAAATCAGAGGGGCAGGAAAAGGAAGGCTCCGATGGACCGACCAGTGAAGAGAACATATAATGCGCGACCGGCGCTGAAGACGTGTTGTCAACCGGGGGCGATGAAAAAGTGTGCGGCCCTCCTACAGCGTCACCAAAGATGTGCCCAGCTGATGAACGAGGCTGGTTTCGCTGTCATTTTTGAAGGTGAGGACGTTGTTGTATCTCGGAACCTCCTCGACCATTTGGTCAGGTACTGGGATGAGTCGGCGAAGGTCTTCAATATCAAGGGTAGGACGCTACATTTCACAGAGGAAGATGTTGCCCTTATCACCGGATTGCCCGCAAAGGGCGACAGAGTTGAGGTCCTCCCCTCTTTGACACGCCGACCGGAAGGTCAATTCTTCCGAAAGTACTTCGCCGCGAGGAGAGCAGACATTCCACACATTGAGGAAATGATAGACAAGCTTAGCGCGGGCGAACTGAAGATGGAAGAGGAGGACATTGCGAGGATGATCATCTGCCTCCTCTTCTCCACGGTGTTGTTTCCACACAGCACTAGAGCGGTTCATCCCTCTTTGTACCGTTACATTGACGACCTCCCAAGATTGAGGTCATACAATTGGGCTCGGGCTATACATAAGATGTTGGTTTCTGGTATAACCCATACCAGCCGCCTAGTGGGAGCGAGATCGCAAGGAGAGTGCCTGGGCGGTGGATGCCTAAATGGCGCCGCATATGTCCTTCAGGTATGTAGCATTCATAGTCTTCGATCGGGAAAAAGTCTTATACAATACCACTATATATATAGTCATGTATCATAGAACACGACTATATTTATAGTCGTGTATAATGAAACACGACTAGGTATATAGTCGTGTTTTTTAAGACACGACCATAGTTCAATTCGTGTTGAACTTATAGTCGACTAAGGCAACCGCGCATTGTTATAATGTTTTCAACTGTTTAATTTGCAGATTTGGTTTTTTGAGCACACGACAATCTTCCATCCTGTCATGGGCCCTACCAGCCCACGGGCGAAAAGATGGCCAGGAAGTGGGGCCCTCATTACAGAGGTGAAGAAAGGTGCACAGAAGAAGCACCGCATGGCCGACTATTGGACGGGAGTGTTCCACAATCTTCAAATAGGGGAGGAACTCGTCGACGTAATCAGCCCCATGGCCGGAGAGGCATATCTCCTTGCTTCGTCAACCTCAGGGGCCCATCCTCCACGACGGCAGAGGCCGCAGAGGCCGGAAATGAAGACGACTCCCAACCAACCTGCCTCCACTTCCTCGAGAAAGGCTGCCCAGTCGACTGCAACTGCAATGGGCCGATTGGAGGGTGCCCTTCAGGGCATACAGTCACTAATAGAGATAGCTCTGTCTTCCTATGAGGAGATGGGAAGGAGAGTGGGACCTCTGCGAGAGATTCTCCACTCTATGAAGTCCTCTGCCGCCTCAGCGTCAATGCTGTTAGAAGGTCAGATCTTCGAGCATCCGAAGGAGGAGATGACTGACGAGCCGACGAATGAGCCGAAGAAGCGCCCCGAAATGGAGAGAAAGAAGTCATCGGTGCATCAGATGGAGCCGAAGAAGCGGCCCCAAATGGGGCCACAATCGTCATCAGTGCATCAGATGGACCCAAAGAAGCGGCCACTTCAAAAGGAGCATAATAAGAACACTCCTATCGGTATGCGGACGAAGGAGCTGGCAAGGAAGTCACATCTGGCTTCGACGAAATGGGGTAAAGGTAAGTTGTAGACGATGATTTATTTTTTCGTGCCCCATCATACACGACTACTATATTTGTCGTGTTTCATTGTACACGACTATGTGGTTTATCGTGTTCTATATAACACGACTATGTTTTTTATCGTGCTGCTACTACTGACATGAAGAAGTAAAATGTCATTTCAGCTCCCATCAAACGCGCGGTTGAGGAAGACAAGATGGAACGGGCTGCGAAGAGATCCTCTGCCAAGATGTTTTTGAAGAAGCTCCAACCAGAATTCAAGGAAGATATGGAGCGTGCAGAAGTCGAGTCCCGTCCGACGTACGGCCGGGACATATTCCCCCCTGGTGTAGTGATAAGGAAGCGCTTCAGGACTGTCGGCTCGAAGGAGGAGCAGAGGATTAGAGAAGAGGACCATATACGGAGAATGGCGGAGGAGCAGAAAAGAAGAAATAGGTCCCCTCAGCCGAAAACCGACTCCGAACAAACCATATCCGATAGAGAGGCGACCTCTATCATCGATGAGGTCATCTCTTCCATACGGCAGTCGGATATCGAAACCGTGAAGGAGGAGGTGAAGGGCGGGGACGTCGAAGAGGAGGAGGTGAAGGCGGATGTTCTGGACAAAGAGACGAAGGAGGGGGAGGGGAAGGAGGAGGAGGCGAAGGAGGAGGAGGAGGGGAAGGAGGAGGAGGTGCAAGCAGACGAAGAGGCGATGGACGAGGAGAAGACGGAGGAGTTGAAGGAAGAGGAGGCTGAGGAGGAGAAGGCGAGGGAGGAGGAGGAGGTCGCCGAGGGCACTGGCTTAACCGCATCACAGCCGGTTGACGTCGATGTCCTCCTAACCCCTCAGAAGTCTAAGTCTGTAATTGCTCTCCCCGACCACTATGCCGATTCGGAGTTATGCTTCGACATGGGGGTACTGTTAGAGCGGGATAGAGTGGCAATAGATGGATGGATGGCCAATCCGAGGAAGGCTTATCCAATCCCAACGCTATGTGATGACGACTATTTATCCCTCCTACAAACAACAGAAATAAACACCAATGTAAGTAAACCCATGCTCTTCATATATAGGGTTGTAGACATAAAGTCGGTATTGGAAGACACGACTTTGCACGTAGTCGTGTCTATGGAATACACGACTATACGCATAGTCGTGTCTATCGAGGACACGACTACTATGCAGATCGTATATATAGAATAATCGACTTTTAATTGGAAGTTGCATGTTGCCTTACCGAAGTGTAATGACTCCTCAATATGTTTTCTGTAGGTTATAGATGCTTTTTTAAGTCTTTTGAGCCAGCGCAACGAGAGAAACCCGATGAAATATCCGTGGGCATTTTTTGGTTGCCACGCATTCAAAGAGATATTCGACAACGTAAGTGTTCCCTGCAGAAGGAGTGATAAGTAAATAATTATGATATTATTAGATCGTTGTCTAAATCTCTTTCGTTTTCGCAGGAGCACCAGGAAGGGGGAAATAATGCTAAATTGGTTAAAAAGCTCGGGAGGATGCTGGACGGCTTGAATAGGAACATGTTCTACGCATTTTTCCCAATCCGCACCGGCTCCCACTTCTGCCTCGTGTATGTCCATTTCCCGCACTGTGTATGGCGCTTCTACAACCCACTGTCTGGCAGAGCCCAATTATATCCGCATCACAGAAAAGCTGCTGACAAATTCACGCAGTTCATGAACGTCGTTATGGCAGGCAAGCTGGGGTGGTTTGGTTTGCTAGACTGGAAGATGACTCAGATAACCAAAGCGCCGTGGCAACAAAATTCGAAAGACTGTGGCATCTTCATCATGATGTACGTCGCGCATTTGGCGTCCAATGTGAACCCCCCGGAGTTTGACCAGTCCACAATCACACGACTGTGGCGACCAGTCATCGCTTCAACCTTGATTCGGGGGCTTATTAACAGCGAGTTTGACGACGATTCCGGACAAGGCACAAAAGATGCTGTCACAGTTGCGGGTTTTTTGCGGCTTCCGGATAAAGAATAACTTCAAATTCATTTTATTCACATTCTTTTAATGTACAAAGTTCATTTCCTGTAAATACCAGATGTCACTGTACAAAGTTCATTTTATTCACATTCTTTCACTGTACAAACTTCATTTTTAATGTACAAAGTTCACATATTTGACTCATACCAGATGTAGACAAAATATCGCTATCATGAATGTGAATACGGCCTTGATACAACAGGTTAGTTTCATATAATCGTCTCTGATGGAAAACGACTACGCATATAATCGTCTCTGGAACAACACGACTACGTATATAATCGTCTCTGATTCAACACGACGTTATATGTAGTCGTGTTTCACAATACACGACAGTAGAGATGTTAATTTGGGTAGGCCTTCTGCGCTATACAAGACTTTGACTACATCCTAAGTGAAGAATGGTGGGGGCTGAGGTAAGCCGGAGCGGCGTACATCCGCTGTCTCGTTCGTAGACAGTTTGCCTTGTTGCGGAAGTTTTCGTTTCCTGCGCGTCCGATGTTCTTTCGGAACGGGGCTTTTTGTGCACTTTGTACGGTTGTGACCAACTTCACGACAATTCCCACATTTCGCACGTGGCCTTGCAGGTGGATCGGGCTGTGACTCAATTCTTTTTGTCTTTCTCCTGCCCTTCTTTGGAGCTTCAAGCCTTGGCGGTTCGCATTTAAATAATACGCCGTAATTTCCCCACTGACTTCTGTCTAAAGTAGGGAACACTACTTCTTCGTACGTGGTGCGGTACGTACTTGCGCAGTACCACTTCTCACAATATTCTACCGCTTCCAGACTCCTCTCATCAATACATGCCATGGCGTGCTTGCACGGAAGTCCCATGCTCTGGAAGAAGCCGCATGTGCATGTTCTATTCGTAAGGTCCACAACATCCTGATGCGAAAACATGAATTAATTAGTGTATTCGACAATACAGTCGTGTCGTCGAAGACACGACTGTATGGGTAGTCGTGTCTTCGACGACACGACTTTGTTATAGGCGTCTCTTACAGAAAACAAATTTATGCTTACCACATGGTATAAAGATGTCACTTCAAACTGCCGTAATGATAGCGGTTGAACTCGAACTGTTCCAGCACTCTGATTCCTCATCTGATTGATATGATTCTGTGCATATTTTGTTAACGGAGTCGGTAGGCCGTCTGCCTCTATTCGGCGTCTCTGAAAATGGACGCTTGTGGTCGTCCGCGTTTGCTCGATCAACCGAGTTATTGGCCAAAACCTTGCCTTTAGAAGCATATTATTTACACTTTCTGACGCGTTCGACGTGAGAGTGCCGTACCTTTTACCCGGATATTCGACGTTCGCCCAATGTGTTTTCGGAATATTGTCAACATATTTCCAGGCCGCCTCATTGTGTTCCTTCATCTTCTCCATCGTAGCGTCGAATTCTGGTCTCCTGAAGCATTTTGCAGCTCGGAATAGGAGTTCCTTCAGGTACTTATCCTTCCAAGTATTAAGCATATTTGCGGCCATATGCCGGAGGCAAAACCCATGGTGAGCCTCGGGAAAGACATCGGCGACCGCTCTCAGAAGTCCCTTCTGTCTATCAGAGACAATAGTGTCCAGGGATGCCGGGGGGTCCGTAAAGAGAAAACATTTAAGTAAGGTGAGGAACCACGTCCTGTACAAGTGAGAGACAAACATATTAAACATAGAATGCTTCAGGTTGTTACAAGGTCGTCTATAAGCAAAGGACGACTAGATGAGTAGTCGTGTTGTCGATTACACGACTGTGTGCCCAGTCGTGTCGTGCCTAACACGACTACTCATACAGTCGTCTTTCCTGGTTCTAAACTTACCACGTTTTGATATTCTCTTTATCCACAATTGCATATGCAAGACACATTAATTGTTGATTGCCGTCGATTGCTGTAGCAACCAATAATACTCCAGGGTACTTTCCTTTTAGGAATGTTCCATCAAGCGTGAGCAACGGTCTCAGTGTTCTTCGGAATGCTCTTGCAACCGGGCCGAACATCCAAAACACACGTCTGAAGTCGTAGCCGGATAACTCAATTGGGATATCAGGTATATCAGCTGATCTTTCGATGACCACATGTGTACCTGCGTTAGACCGCTCTAATTCCCTTCCGTATTGTGGCAAAATACGATAAGCGTCTTCAGGGTTGCCATCGATCAATCGGATCAATTCCTCTTTCGCCCTCCATGCCCTTTTATAGTTGACGGTGACGCCCCAATGCTTCTCAATGTATTGTTGGATATTTGAGATTTTTATGGAGTTTGAATCCTTATGGAGGCCATGACACTTCCTCGCGATCCAGAGGTGAGAAGCCAATGGATGATCTTTCGAACTTAGAGAAGTGTCACATGTATGCCGTTCTTCCCTCCTTGTTACGCTGACTCCATCAAGTCTGTTCGACGCTCGTATGTACCACTTGCACCCCGAAACCTTGCAACTTGCAGCGAATGTGTCCTTGCTCTCATCCGCTACTTTGAACATGAATTTCCTCTTGATTGCCAGATCAGTTAGAACCATCTTGAACTGCTTGACGCTTTCGAATCTAGCCCCTAACGTAAGTTGTGCCTCGTAGTCTTCTGCTTGCAAACTTCCGGTCAACATCGTCTCCTCTTCACAATGTTTTGAAGGACCGGCCTCTGCAGAATAGGTACCCCAATCCCAACCACCATCACCCTCAATATTGAGATAGTCATCGTCCTCCGACGCGACAGATTTCCCTTTAGATGTGTCTCTTGCCGTTGGACCTCTAGAGGTTGATGTTCGCGTGTGATATGGCTGGCTGAAATGTGGTACTGTAAGAGGCTCATCCCACTCATCTGCAGACCACGGTAATTCATCTTCATCCAACAATTCTTCTTCATCTGGACTGGAATCTTCATCGTCATCTTCTTCATCTTCACCTTCTCCATCTCCGAAACTGCGGGCAAAAACATGTATGAATGGACTTGACAAAACGATTGCACGTACTATGAGGTATTCTTTTATGCAACACGAATTGACTTATAGTCGTCTACGATTCAACACGAATAGGTATATAGTCGTGTTCAATACGGCACGATAACCCTTTTAGTCGTGTACTATGAGGTATTGTTTTATGCAACACGAATTGATTTATAGTCGTCTACGATTCAACACGACGAGTATATAGTCGTGTTCAATACGGCACGATAACCCTTTTAGTCGTGTACTATTATAGTCGACTATAATAGCACACGTGTTGCTTGTATCCGCGCCTTAGAAGTCTCACCTCGCATAGTCCCCATCTCTTCCTCCTTCGACTGCTGATGCGGGTGTCTTATTGCCCGGCCTGGACGGCCTCTCCGGCGGTGTGTTACTGCCCGGCATCACTTGTGCCTCTGGTAGCCTCTCCGGCGGTGTGTTACTGCCCGGCATTACTTGTGCCTCTGGTAGCCTCTCCGGCGGTGTGTTACTGCCCGGCATCACTTCTGCCTCTGGTAGCCTCTCGGCCGGGCTGTTATTCGCATTGGCATTTATTTCCTTATTGAGAGTCGATGTCTCGGTGTTATTGCCCGTAGAAGTCCACTCCACGTACAGGCGGACTAGTCCATTTGTGCCTTGCTTGCTCTTGTGAAGTATAAATATTGACTCTACGTCTTTATCGTCTTCAAGGAGAAATGTGTATTCTTCAGATTCAACATGATATGACAAAGTTAATGTACCAGGTGTAGACTTAAGCGGTAATCTTTCTTCGACTAGCTGCAACAGTTCTAGGTACTTTATTCGTGTATCTATAGGCAGGAGCTTCCGTATCCCGCCCACGTACTTACCAGAATCCGTCAAAACTCCATCGTAGTGTAAACAAAGAACTATCTTCTCCATCCGTACCTGCCATTAAAAACCCGTCATAAGTTACAAATCCGTGAGACCCGATATATTGAAAACCGTATATGAGTGCATCGTATATGAGTCGTGTTTCATCAAACACGACTATGGTAACAGTCGTGTTGTCGACGACACAACTGTAACAACAGTTGAAAACTTGCTACGTTTTCAACTTTCTTCTCTGGAACCAACTTTCAACATATAAATCGTCGTATTTTAACTTCACCTACCAGTTTTTCGATGTGCCTTGCCTCCGTTGAAGTTGTTTTCCAATACCCGATCTTTCCCGCTCCTTTTCCCGCTTGTTGCCGCGAAGATGACCTTTTCGGACTTCGACGACGCCGGCGCCGGCGATGATATGGGCGGAGCGGCCGGACGGAACGCCTTCTTCTCCGACTAGCGGCAGCTTCTCCGGGTACTCGCTCCCTTTCCGGGTAGTCGCTCCCTTTCCGGGTAATATGGAAAACCAAAGTGTGGGTGCCTTATACCTAAACCTAAGGGCATTTTGGGTACTTTCCGGGTCATATGGAAGGAAGAAAAGGATTCCGGGTAATATGACAAACCGGTGTTTGGCGCCAGGTCATATGTAAAAAGCTCGCGAGAAACTTGCTGATTCTGATTATGGATCATTAATGTGCATGGAAGGCTCTCTTGACACGTGGTCATGGAGTTTAAATGTGCCAGTTTTGAGTAACTTTCAGATGATGATAAGGTGACTATA
Source organism: Houttuynia cordata (assembly GCA_039654745.1). Taxonomy (NCBI): domain Eukaryota; kingdom Viridiplantae; phylum Streptophyta; class Magnoliopsida; order Piperales; family Saururaceae; genus Houttuynia; species Houttuynia cordata. Next base: position 61,825,983 of record CM077505.1, on the reverse strand, counting down.
TTGTGAGATAAATCTAATATCTAGTTTGCTGTTGACAATGATATGGGTCCATCTAGGGGCAGTCTCATGGGCATCCTGAGGATAATTAGAACTATTAATGTATAGTAAATTTTTGTGCTTAAGAAAATGGGTTCGGCTCTGATTAAGACAGAGACCATAATGTTCTTCCCCGGTTCTTTGTTTTCAGGTGGTACAATTTTCTGAGGCTTACCATGAAGCAGGGGAAAGTTAGCAAAGTTTCCCGTCTGAAGAAGAAGATCACTAGCAACAAAGGTTTTAAAGAGTTTAAGAGGATAATTGACATGGGTAATCTTACTAAAGAAAAAATCAGGCGTTTACAGTCTAGATCTTTGTAATAGAACCATCAGGGTGGAAGGAATTTCTGCAGGTACTAGATAGATGTCATATATTTCCAACTTACCATTCCTCAGAGTTGAACTCGTCTACTTTTTACATGACTAATATGAAAGAAGAAAATACCTAGAGTATGCCCATTGCAATTGCCATGCTTAAGAGCTCCCATAATCCACGAAGCAAACGAAAGTCAATTAGCAGGCTATGACATTACTGTATGTTAAACTCTATATCTGGCCGATCTTATTCGTTAAGACAAACTTAAGTATGATTTTTCTCTGTAGTTTGCTTTTATGGAAGCCCCAAGATATGGGTGACAATTTTTGTTACCAGTAATCTAAATCTGTCTAATTGGTTTTCTTTCCATTAAGAATAAAAACTTCTGGAATTTAGCATCTTTATATTCTGTGTTTTTTTAATGAGATAAGTTTACATGAGATCGTTCTCATATAAGGAGCATGAGGCCAATCTTTATTACCGTTAGATTCCGATTGGAGGGTGGATATAAAATCAGTGGGTAGGTGAGTGTGTCACATCAAAAAGTGGGTGAGATCATTATGGATATTTGTAGCTGTTAGATCAAGATCTAACGGCTACGATTCAAAGTGGCCTCATATAAGCAATATGAGAGCGATCTCATATAAACTTTTCCCTTTTTTAATTCAATAAATTGGTATTGATGATGCTGGTGAAAAATATAATCTTTATCTTTTCCGTCTCTTAAACTGCATGAAAAAGTTGCTATTAATTGTCAACCACTAACATCTATGGCCTTCGGCAGCTCAGCAACGTCATACATGAGGCTAGAGCACTGGACTTTAATACATATATGATATTTCCCCTGGGTGAAACTGCAGCAGCTATTCGGGGAGAAAATGAGCTCTAGCTTGCCATGGTACGGAGGAAAAGGGGCTACTTGATTATAATTATAATTATAATTAAAATATGATAATTATCAATCTCTTTACTTCATTCACTATCACTACAAGTACAACAACATGAAGTACGACCATTAATGTGGGACAAGTTTTTTCAAATTCAAATTCAAGACAATTAATGAAGCTTCTCCCCATTTTCCTTTCCTTGATGACCGACTTCGGCCACCAGTTTCCATGGCTCACCAAACAACAAGTCAAAGTCAAGTATCAAGCAGTAGGACGCCTAAGTTATAAGCTATGTGAAGCTGCCACCCAGCTTCCTTTCTGCCTATTTATATGGGCGTCTCTTTCTGTCTCTCTCGCAGATTCAGCAGTTCCATATCATGGCCATGCAGTTCCCAGACATTCCCCTGCCTCCAAGCAATGGAAGTTGGCCTATAACACCATCTACTCTTGCAGGGCTCTCTTCTCCATCGATCTCCAAGCAAGGAAGAAGAAGGTTGTTCACTTCTCTTCATCCTTACCTTACAGTACTATCCTAGACATTGAGTCCGAAGGCGATTCCTCCTATGGCCATTGATCAACATGGGCTCACCAGCATTCTCAAGGAGAAGAGCCTGGACCATCTCGCGTTGCGCGGAGGCCTGCACGGGCTCGTCGAGCAGCTTGAGAGCAATAAGACCGAGGCATTAGTGGCGACTCGCCGGATCTCCTTCGTAGGCAACAACCCTTTGGTTCAAATTGTTAGTAATGGGTGTTAGTGGTAACCCATAATTGGGTATTAAAGAAACTAACCCATGTTTAAAACCCATTTACTATGAGATGAATGAGTGAATTGGGTGAAGGATGAATAGTCCCACATCCACACCAAGGATGGGTTGTGGATGGTATATAAGGCTCAAGATTGGCCTTATAAGTTAGGCCCAAGGGCCACCCCACTTTTGTGGGGGAGAGAGATGTTGGACCCATGCACCTAGGTGGGCTAACCCACGCGCGCCGCCGCCGCCGGCCGGTTCGGTTCGGTTCGCACGCGCGGCCGGCCGGGTTGGGTTGGGTCAACAAGAAAATATTATTTTGGGACAAATTTAATGGTTTGGTTTTCTATTCTTTTTGGTTCAACCAAACGGGTCCGTTTTATTATGACCGTTAACGGACGGACGCGTCCGTTTAACGGGAAAGGGTTTCAATGGGCTTCAACGGGAAACGGTGTGGTTTCAACGGGTTTTAACCGGATTTCTATAAAAGCTTGAAAAACGGGTTTTTCTGTACGGAATTTTTCCTGCATCTTCTTCTTCCTCCTCTCTTCATTCTGTGATTGCATTGCACACTGTGGTTCGCTGCGCGTGCTGTTTGGAGTGCTCCTACAGCGCGTGGTTGATCGTCTTATCCTGGGAGGCAGACGCCCAAGAGTCCTAAGCACCATAGGGAGGGCGAATTCTGTGCAAAGAACCCAATCTGGTTGCTGGTCAATTCATTTGCATAAGAACCAGTTGGATACAGTGGACTCTGCTTCTGTTATTGTGTGTGGTGACTGGTTAAGGGTAACATATGGAACGGGAGGCTTTGTGAGTGTACACAGAGACTTTGAGAAATCAATTTTGGAAGAAGAATCTCTCTCTGAAGACATAATAGAAGCTATGATTACTAAATTTCTCAAAAAAAAGTGAACAACGGTAGTTGGGCATTGAGTTGCTGGCCTTAAAACTTCACAGATTATTCAGTCTCGAAACTGGCAGTTAATGCTTATTCACGTTAAATGGCTAAGAGACTTGGTGATCGCCCAGATGGTCAAAAGATATATATATCAATAGTTATTGCCCTGGATGGGTTAGAACTGCCATGACTGGCTGGCAAGGGAATATATCTCCTGAGGAAGCTACTGACACTGGAGTTTGGGATGCATTGTTGCTTGATCAACCTATCACTGGAAAGTTTTTGCTGAGAGAAGGGAGATAAGCTTTTGATATGCTTTTTAACAAAAAAAAAAAAAAAAGGCAAATTGAGGAATTACTTTGGGGTCCCAGAGCATTGCAGTTTCTTCTTGCAGGTGTCCAGAGTTCGAGAGATGATGGAAAAATCGAAACTCTATCTGTTTATGCCTCTTTGCCAGGGTGACCTATTATTGGCAAAGTGTTAGTGGAACAAAGCTGTAGAAAAGACATGAAATGCATAGTGAATCTTAAATGCGCTGGTCACAACTCTGGTGAAAATATTCGGTTCTTCGAGCTGCGCCAACTGCAATATCTTGTAGAATTTAACCAATTCGGTGTCGGATTATTAGCTTCCACATTTGAAATTGTGTCAGATGGTGTTGGGAAGAACCGACCAGGAGGAAGGAGAAGACCGACGGCGCCTTGCAGGGCGCGCCACGAGAACTTGCCGTACTTCTTGGCGCAGAGCAAAAGCTCCTCTGTTTTCAGAAAAAGTATGACAGGGCCTTGGGATCCTGGAGGAATTCTTGACGAGCCACCACCGCAGACGGGATCGAGGACATCGGAGTCTCCTCCCCACGCCGATCACCTCCAAGATCTGCGCCTCCACGAAGTGGCCGATTCGCGCTTTGGCCATCGTCGGAATGGTCATCGCGTCCTTAATCAGACCGGGATCAGACATGCGGGCGAGGCCGCCCTGCGAGCGCTCGAGGGCCATGACAGCGCAAGCAACGTCCTGACCTTGATGGAGAAGGGTGACACGCACTGCGGCCATGGTTGGGCCGATTGAGCTTGAGAGGGGGACGCACCCCTCTGTGCATCGTTTCAGAAACCCATTTCAAAGGGGTGAAGACGATGGGTTGGGTCAGACCATTAGTGTCTGGTTCAGAAAAAAAAAACCGGTTTGGACGTAAATGAGTCCATACAAAACGGTTTAGTGTACTTGAACCAGTTGGTTCATTTGAAGATGATGGTCCAGTTCAGGATTTGAGATATGGTTCAGCCAAATTCCAATTGGTTGAAAGAGACCCGGTTCACTTGATGAAGAACCCGTTTTGTTCTTTGGAACTAGCTGAAGGGACACGTATTGTTGTGTACAATTGGCATGTGTAAGACACATGTCATTGTCATGATGAAAGTTATGCTAGGTGCATGGGTACAGAGGTAGGCATATGCTAGGTGCATGTGGAGCAATAGTATGAAAAATTTGACAAAATGATGATGTCAAATGGATTCAAAATCAATGAATGTGACAAATGTGTTTATGTCAAAGAAAGACCTGATGGCTATGTTATAGTATGCCTATATGTGGATGATATGCTCATTATTGGTAGCAATGATAATATCATTAAAGCTACTAAGAGGATGTTAAACAAACAGTTTGACCTGAAGGATATGGGTGTTACAGATGTTATACTAGGGATGAAAATCACTAGAACGTCTGATGGATATGTATTATCTCAATCTCATTACATTACAAAAATTCTAGATAAATTTAATGAGAATGATAGTCGTCCAGCGAGAACACCTGTGGATGTGACATTGCATTTAAGCAAAAACACGGGTAAGAGCATATCACAACTCCAATATTCACAAATTATTGGAAGTCTCATGTACCTCATGAATTGTACGAGACCGGACATTGCGTACTCAGTAAGTAAACTGAGTAGATATAATAGCAATCCAGGGGAAGATCACTGGAAGGCTCTAGTCAGGGTTCTTAGATATCTAAGATATAACTTGGACTATGGACTGCACTATACAAGGTATCCAGCAGTACTAGAGGGATACTGTGATGCAAATTGGATATCTGATACAAGAGACTCAAAATCCACAAGTGGATATGTCTTTACTCTTGGAGGTGCAGCAGTGTCTTGGAAATCTTCTAAACAAACGTGCATTGCAAGATCCACAATGGAATCAGAATTCATTGCACTTGATAAAGCAGGCGAAGAAGCAGAGTGGTTTCGTCATTTTTTAGAAGATATTCCAATGTGGGGGAAACCTGTGCCACCTATATGTATCTATTGTGATAGTCAATCTGCTATAGGAAGAGCACAAAGTAACTTGTATAATGGTAAGTCTCGACATATACGTCGGAGGCATAATACCATAAAACAATTGCTCTCTAGTGGAATAATTTCCATTGAGTATGTTCGGTCAAAAGAAAATATTGCGGATCCGCTAACAAAGGGTTTGACCAAAGAACAAGTGAGCAATTCATCGAGGGGAATGGGCTTGAAGCCTATACATTAAGAATCACCATAATGGCAACCCAACCTAGTTGACTGGAGATCCCAAGATCTAGGTTCAAAAGGGACAACCGAATTGTGGGGGATTCAAGGGGAATCACTATGGAGATAAAATCTCGTTCCCATTCCTATGATGAGATAGTGATGCCTGCTGAATGAATAAGGATAAGCTTTGCTTTTAATGGTTCTCATAGCTTGACTTAGTTCGAGTGGGGTATTGCAGGATACTCCTAATGAGAATCACCTATATCAGTGTGAAGGGGCCACTTCTATGAGGATTTTAAGGCTAAATCTTCTAGAGCACTCATGAAAACCAGGTTTGTTCGGGGCCAAAATGAACAAAGTCATGAGAACCACAGTGTGTCTGAGAAGTGATTCAGTGACTTCTATTGTCTTGGTTTACACAAACGGCTGAACAGTTCAAGACATCACGTTCACTGATTAGCCAGTAAACCCGATAGTCTTCACAAGGGAAGGTTCAAAGCCAAAAGCTACCTCTCCCCCATGCATGATCTTCTCAATATTTGCTTTCACAAGTTTTCTGCATAGTTTTTGCATAATTATCCAGCCAATTCTCATTCATGTGGGGGATTGTTAGTAATGGGTGTTAGTGGTAACCCATAATTGGGTATTAAAGAAACTAACCCATGTTTATGGTATATAAGGCTCAAGATTGGCCTTATAAGTTAGGCCCAAGGGCCACCCCACTTTTGTGGGGGAGAGAGATGTTGGACCCATGCACCTAGGTGGGCTAACCCACACGCGCGCGCGCCGCCGTCCGTCCGGCCGGCCGGCCGGCTCGGCTCGGTTCGGTTCGCACGCGCGGGCCGGCCGGGTCGGGTTGGGTTGGGTTGGGTTGGGTCAACAAGAAAATATTATTTTGGGACAAATTTAATGGTTTGGTTTTCTATTCTTTTTGGTTCAACCAAAACGGGTCCGTTTTATTATGACCGTTAACGGACGGACGCGTCCGTTTAACGGGAAAGGGTTTCAACGGGCTTTAACGGGAAACGGTGTGGTTTCAACGGGTTTTAACCGGATTTCTATAAAAGCTTGAAAAACGGGTTTTTCTGTACGGAATTTTTCCTGCATCTTCTTCTTCCTCCTCTCTTCATTCTGTGATTGCATTGCACACTGTGGTTCGCTGCGCGTGCTGTTTGGAGTGCTCCTACAGCGCGTGGTTGATCGTCTTATCCTGGGAGGCAGACGCCCAAGAGTCCTAAGCACCGTAGGGAGGGCGAATTCTGTCTTAAGGACAAAGTGTTTCGCTTGATTCGATCATCAAATTCTTCTGATTACTTATTATCATCTTTGAAAAAGGTAGACAGATCATCCTTAAGACAATAGCAGTAAGTAATTTTAATAACACAAATACTGTCCAAAAGCATGCTCCCAGGAGTTTCCTTTCCTATCTATGGGAAGGATTCAAGGACACTACAATCATCATCCTTCTTGCATGTGTTGTGTTCTCCCTTGCCTTCGGCATCAAGGAGGATGGAATCAAAGAAGGGCGGTATGATGGAGGTAGCATCCTAATTGCTGTCTTCTTGGTTATTTCCATTGCAGCAATAAGCAACTACAGACAGTCTAGGCAGTTTGTGAAGCTTGAACGTGAAAGTGACAACATCAGGGTGGATGTTGTGCGGCTAGGCCGGTGGCAGCAGGCGTCCATATTTGACATTGTCGTTGGCGATATCGTATACCTGAAGATCGGCGATCAAGTCTCTGCCGATGAACTGTTTGTTGACAGGCACTCGTTGGCGGTGGATGAGTCGAGCATGACGGGGGAGAGTGACCATGTTCTTGTTGATGGCACCCATAATTCTTTTCTGATTTCCGGTGCAAAGATGGTTGATGGCTATAGCCGTATGCTGGTGACGTCTGTCGGCATGAACACCACATGGGGCGAGATGATGAACGCCGCCTTACCATGCCCTTACCTCTCCAATCCAGAACCTGACTACTTGGTACTGCCAAGGAAGTCCCTCCGGAATTGCCACCACCACTATTGTGACGGCGGCGGCAAATGACATCGGAGACGGAGTTGATTGCCTGGCCTACTTTGGTCCTCCCTGCGATGAACTCGCGATTGCCATTCTCATCCATGGTGACTTCCAGTGAAGTAGCGAACCAAGAGCACAACGAAAACAGCAGATGCAACAGCTAAACCAGCTTGTCCAATGTGGGGCAGCCAGTTTGCTGAGGCGAGCTTGCAGCGGAGTCTCCTCTTTTGAAGCTCTGGTAAGGGTGCTCATCGTCTCGCCCCATGTGGTGTTCATGCCGACGGACGTCACCAGCATACGGCCATAGCCATCAACCACTTTTGCACCTGAAATCAGAAAAGGATTATGAACATGAACATGGTCACTCTTCCCCGTCATGCTCGACTCATCCACAGTCAACGAGTGCCCGTCAACAAACAGTCCATCGGCAGAGACTTGATCGCCGATCTTCAGGCATACGATATCGCCAACGACAATGTCAAATATGGACGCCTGCTGCCGCCGGCCTAGCCGCACAACATCCACCTTGATGTTGTCACTTTCACGTTCAAGCTTCACAAACTGCCTCGACTGCCTGTAGTTGCTTATTGCTCCCATGGAAATAACCAAGAAGACAACAATTAGGACGCTACCTCCATCATACCACCCTTCTTTGATTCATCCTCCTTGATGCCGAAGGCAAGGGAGAGCACAACACATGGAAGAAGGATGATGATTGTAGTGTCCTTGAATCCTTCCCATACATAGGAAAGAAAACTCCTGGGAGCAGGCTTTTGGAAAGTATTTGAACCAAAGAGTTGTTGCCTACGAAGGAGATCCGGCGAGTCCCCACTAATGCCTCGGTCTGTATTGCTCTCAAGCTGCTCGACGAGCCCGTGCAGGCCTCCGCACGACGCTAGATGGTCCAGGCTCTTCTCCTTGAGGATGCCGGTGAGTCCATATTGATCAATGGCCATAGGAGGAGCACCATTGTCGCCTTCGGACTCAATGTCGACTAGGATAGTACTGTAAGGTAAGGATGAAGAGAAGTGAACAACCTTCTTCTTCCTTGCTTGGAAAGCGATGGAGAAGAGAGCCCTGCAAGAGTAGATGGTGTTATAGGCCAACTTCCATTGCTTGGAGGCAGGGGAACGTGTTACATGAAAGATGAAGGTAGCACAGTCGCCTGGGAACTGCATGGCCATGATATGGAACTGCTGAATCTGCGAGAGAGGCAGAAAGAGACTCCCATATAAAGAGGCAGGAAGGAAGCTGTGTGGCAGCTTCACATAGCTTATAACTTAGGCGTCCTACTGCTTGATACTTGACTTGTTGTTTGGTGTGCCAAGGAAACTGGTGGCCTAAGTCGGAGCACCCTTACCAGGGCTTCAAAAGAGGAGACTCCGCTGCAACCTCGCCTCAGCAAACTGGTTGCCCACATTGGACAAGTTGGTCTAGCTGTTGCCTCTTCTGTTTTCGTCGTGCTCTTGGTTCGCTACTTCACTGGAGCAACCAAGGATGAGAAAGGCAATTGCGAGTTCATCGCAGGGAGGACCACCGTAGGACAGGCAATCAACTCCGTCTCCTATGTCATTGCCGCCGCCGTCACAATAGTGGTGGTGGCAATTCCGGATGGACTTCCCTTGGCTGTGACCCTCACACTGGCCTATTCCATGAAGAGGATGATGTCTGATCATGCCATGGTAAATAGGTACCAAAGTAGTCAGGTTCTGGATTGGAGAGGCAGTCATTAACAGTGAAGATGATCCTGAGGTTCTAATAGATCTTTAAATGTTGTGGGCCTATAAGCCAATATATTTAACTCATTTTCAAATGGTGGGGGAGGGGGGATTTTTTGGATTGAGGGAGTATTTGTTGTGTCATAAAAACTGTATGTGTTGAACCAAGCTTTTACTTTGATTTGTTGTGAAGAACAAACAATGTTAAAAAGCGTGTGCATATTCACACGTGTATGTTTAGAGTGTGTCCAAGGGTGTTAATTGTCAGATCATGTAGGGTCCATGCAATGTGATAGTTGCCAACATACACATGTTTTGAACACTTTCTTTAAAACATGGTCTTTCTCATTTCTAGGAAAGATGATACATTGCTTTGTGAGCCTGTAATGATATGGAAAACAATATTTGTACACCAGATTCTTACACATTTTCCATACACAGCTGCTGTGTATGGAAAATGATATAACATCCGATTGTCCTGTTTTATATACACCCTTGGATCATGCACACCATGTGCCAGAGCATCGTGGGCCGTCAATTCTAATATGCATGGGGCAGGTGAGTTTGAGCTCTGAATCAACCTATTGAATCTTGGTCATCGAGTTTCTTATTTTGTTAATGATTCTTCCCGTTTCTTTGGAGGAAGAACAGGTGCATTTGGGAAAGTAAAGTGCTTCATTTTTTTGGATAATTGATAAATTTTATTACCACAGTCAAAAAAAAAATGCAAACAAGATACAACAAGAGAACGTCGGCCTTAACAAAATACCAAGCTAACACAAGAGAAAACTAACCTCCAAAGAAGAAAACCACTTAATTAAATCAATCATGAAGAGGATCACATGATGAAAGAAAATAACTAAACGACTTCCTTTAACAAAATAAAGATGATTCTTTATTTGTGTTTCGGAGGTCTGGCTTTGACTTTATCTTTATTTGAGTAATATACGCCATGACCGCTACTAGTTCAATTATGCAATGATGTCCTCGTATTATACTTCTTAGAAGAGCATGCAGTGGTGCTTGTAATAGATGAATTGTCACTTTTGCCACCGGAGAAGTCGTCTGAAGGATCAGCATCTTTAAGGGAAGCAAAGCGGCTAGGGGAGGAGATAGGTCTAGAATCCATATCAACTATGAGGTTAAGACCACTTGTCAGTAATCGAGTCAAATTTTTAGAGACTAAAGTCTAAGAATCTATGTCATGCCTCTTGACCTCGATCAGAGAACAGAAGCAACCAATCAAAGACAGTCAAGAGGCCAGAAACATGATGCATGGCCGAATATTCGATCAATCTCATCACAATTACCATATTATAATATACAGGATCGACGTGACAGAACAATATCCAGGTATTCAATCTTAACATAACATTGTTAATAAAGGAAAACTCTAATTAGTCTATTACAAAAATAATAATCATCAAATCCAACTTAAATAATTTCTTGGCACACACAGGCCAAACAATCCATAAAAGTCAAATAAAAAATCAAATATTAAGAGTCTTCTAATCCAAGCTTCTGCCATCCCTAGCAGCTCTAGTTCTCATCACCTGCTCAGCTTCACTCTCTTTTAATTCCTGCATCAGAACATGTATAAGTATTCTGAAGAAATACCCAGTAGGATTGAAAAACCCCCGCAGAGAAATAAGAATGAAAATTATACAGACATAATGCTCTTTGTGAAGAATTTCAATGTTCAACAGAAATCAGGAATTAGAAATACAGAGTTTACTTTACCTGAATAGTAACTATACTAAGAGACAACATCAACTCGGTGTATGGGTAAATTGAATAACAATTTCAAGACTCCAAACGATTATCGTGTAAGGAAAAAGCAATTAGTAAGTTCAGACTCCAGACATCCCTAGTGTAAGGAGACATCAATTTCTACTCTCAACTAGGTCTACTTCCCATGTGGATCATTATACCAAAACGTCCTAGAGATTCTCTCTTTGAAACTCGGCCAGGCGTCTAGGGATGCTGGCCCCATTGGTGCTTACGGGCACAATGGGCGGAGACTACAGACCTTCTATAATATCATACAGTCTAAAACGTACGTGTGCCTTCATCGGCTAAACTACAGAGGTTCAATAAGAATTGGAGATCATTATGGATCTAACAATGACTCGTGAGCATACTATGATTCCACCTCAGAGAGGTTTTAACAAGAACTCTTAGTGGAAGAAACAGTTTACTGTGGACTGACTGGTAACTCACAACTACAAAGGTTGTATCAAATAGCTCAATTTTCTTATCTTCTAAAGGTTGACTCACATAAGGCTACTAATGAGATCTCAATATCTCAATCAGCAATCGACTCACCAGAGGAGTGATAAAAGACTTGTTCAGTATTGATCATCAACTGACTCATAAGAGAGAATTCAACAGGTTACACTCATCATGTATCTTCACTGTGCATAGCTCTAGATAGGAATTCCCAATACACTGGTTATAGAATTCGATAGTCATCAAGTAGATGGAAGAACTCTATTGACTCAAACGCTATACAAAACTGCGAACACTAAGGACATTACTTCGCTAAAGAATGATTTGACCCAGATCATCTTTTAAGTCAATTATTCTTACTGTAATCACCCTTACTCAAACCTCTCATCATTCATTAAGGTTATCTTAATCATAACCCATCATATACTTAAATCTTACTAAGTAGTAATGTTTGGAAATCCTAATTTTTGTGTCTTGTCATTTACGTGACAGTCCACTTCTGACGCTTACTATAATTTGTAAAATTAGATATAAATTCTAAAATTTTTACTGACAATAGCCCTACAAATATAGGGTGCGTTTGGAAGCTGAAAGATATCATCTTTCTGGCCCTTTCAGGCCTGAAAAAATAACTATCAGGCAAAAAAACGTTTGGAAGCTGAAAATGCTGAAAGTGGTCGGTGACGACAATTATCATCTTTCACCCTTGAAAAATGATTCTCACTTCTGTAAGAATCAGGCTGACGAATCGGTCGTCGCGCCTCTTAAACGAAAAAAATTAGCTCTCTCCCAGAGGTTCATCCCCGCCAGTGAGTCCCTCCACCCTGACACTGCCCCGAGGCTGAACCGAGAGAGCCCGTTGCCGTCGCCGCTTCGTTGAGCCCCCCACCTCGATGCTTCCACCGCTTGGTCATATCTCCCTAATTTTTAGTCCACTTTTGGACATTTTTTTCATCATTATAAGAAAGAGCACTAAAAATGAGGAAGAATAAAAAATGGGTCAAAACGAATCAGAAATAAGTAAGAAACGCATCGTTGAAGTTTGTCCTATTAAAAAGCTATCGTGTAATCGATTACACGATATCCAAGGCTGACGAATATTCATTTCCAAACATAAATCAGGGTGATTTATTTTCAGTTCTCAAACATATTTCATCTTTCACAAATCAGTTGTGAAAATTTTCACCCTGACACCTGATAGGTGAAAGAAACATTTCAGCTTCCAAATGCACCCCTAGTTTCTAACCCAACAGACAACATTTTTTTTCTGACTCTTCTACAATTAGTTATGACTTTTTAATTACTACTTGTCGACACAGAAATAGTTCTGGCCAAGAGAGTCTATCTTAATCCAATGTGTTATATTCGTATTAGATACATTATATACCACCTAGGATCATTGTAATACTCCTAATTACCCAATCTCGAGGTATGTTACGGAACCCTTATGGCTCTAGTATAAAGTAGTATTACTCATCTTAAGACATCACTTTCCTTCATAAAACTATTTTACTCAATTAATACCTTATGGGTATACACTTAACCCAAATAAGACAACTAATCCCAGATAGAATCCTGAAAAGTAATCAACTGACAGAATAAAAAAAAGAACGACCTTTTTGTGGATCCAAAAGTCGTGACACAAGATTTAAACATTAGGCATGAAGATTGATCACAATACACCACTGGGTACAATTACTTACCTTTCCTAGGTGATACTTATTTTAGAACTCATTGAAACAATCATGATAAGAAGACGACAATTATGGGACAAAACGTTTGCTACATCACTCAAGCATCATGATGAGTCAAATAGGAATGAACAACATGAGAACCATCTAGGCGTTAGCACATGGAATAATACATACCAATCGATCAACAAGATACATGGTTGTAGGGATACGTTAAACTCAACAAGATCTTTCTTATTTTATGATAATCCATCAACAATATATGAAATAGGAAGTCACAAGACCAATCATGCATCAATATGTAATCATCAAATAGAGAATAATCATGTGAGAAGTGGGGAAAAACTCATCCTACCACTTTGGAAGACAAGCTCCTCAAGTTCTCGGGTAGAAAACTGCTTCCTCCTTGCAAAACCGCTCCACTCTGTGGATCGAACGTGGCCAAATCTCGTTGATTGGGTGAAGAACAAAGCAAATGCCAAAGCTCCAAGAGGATGGACGTTCAAGTGCATGGCTTGGTCCTCTCTTATGGGTTTTTATAGAGAAACCCTAATACAATTAATAAATCTCCTTCCCAATCACTTTCCCCATTACTTACACTAAGTTTTAATCTCCACTGTTGATCCAAAACCACCTCCTAGCCATCTAGGACGCTCTCTGAATAGCCCTCCTAAATTTGGTAGGATTCCCAACTCAAAAAGATCTCAAAATCATCAAAATCGGAAACTGCTTTTGTCCGTGCAATCGATCGCGAGGCTCAGTGGTCGATCGCTGCCCAAAATCACAACATCACAGTACTTACGATTGATCGTTCACAAGGTGTTTGATTGCGAATGCAAAACTAAAAATTACAGTAGATACGAACGATCGTCACACAATATGATCGATCGCACCAGGCTTTCGCTCAGTTGCAGAACTGACCCGATCGATAGTGTCACTAATAGCGATCGATCACGCACAAAAATTTCACACAAACACAACAGTACAACAAAATTGGCCATTAGCGACGGTTTTAGATCTGTTGATAAAAAAACCGTGGATAAAGACATACTTTTACCACATAAAATAAACTGTGGAGAAAGATATAGCATTTGCGACGGATTGTGACGGCATAAAACAAACGGTCGATAATAGTAACTATTATCCACGGTTTATTATTCGTGGTTAAAAATAACTGTTGGTAATATATATTATCCACGGTTTTTTATCCGTCGGGAAACCCTTCGTTGTTAAAATGTCCTTCCCTGCCCTAGCCGCTCCTCTGAGGGCGATGGGCTTTGTCCGGCGACGATTTTCGGAGCTTTGTCCGAAGACAATCGCCGAACCTTCTCCTCCCTAAAAGTCCTGCAAGACCTTCTCCTTTGCTCGCTTGACGACTGGCTCAGGTTGTCTGACTGTGACGCCCTAGACCGCCAGAGGTTGCAGAACCTCCTCAGGTACCGATCCACTCTCCTCGACCGCGCCGCCTCCAGGACCGACCTCATCCGGGCGCTTCACGACGAGCTCCTTGTCCTCTTCACTCAGCGCAAGCAGCTCCGGCAGTCGGGTAGGTTCTGAATTTGGTGAAATTGAGTTCCTTTTTCCCTTTTTGAACTGCTTATGCTTAATTAGTGAATAAACTAGAGATTGGTAATTGGAAAGATTGCAACTTTTTTCTAGGGTTGTGGTTATTTTCTTTATAGGGATTTCATTGAGTTTTTGGCATACTTCAGGAGTGGCAAGCGTGGTTGTGTTGCCCAACATATCTATAAGCTCCGGTCTGTCGAGTGGGGATGAAATGGTATTAATGTTCATGTTTAGCCATTATGTTAGAAAGAATGAAATGGAACCTAGGAATGGTGAATGGACATTTCAGAATAATGGGTTTCTTTCTGTATGGTCTTGTGCAGTTCTAGATGGATTGAAGTATGCTTCTTCCCATGAATGGGTGAAACATGAGGGATCCGTGGCTACTGTTGGCATCACTGACCATGCTCAGATATGTTATGTAATTATTTCTACTGCTTCATTGTTGCAGGGTTTTAAATGGCATGAGCATTCCCACTACAGTTTTTGCATTGCATCTTTACGTGCCCCAACATATTCGCTGAACTTCTTATTATGGCATTTACTTTTGGTCTACTTTAATTTTGTAATAATGAAATTTCCAAGTAAAAGACGCAGGTCATATTGACATAGAACTTACGACAAACTGACTGATTCACCTTTTAACCTATTTTCTTACGAAGTCGATAGGTTATATTTATTTTTGGGATTTCCATTCCATTTAGTGGCTAAGAACTAGATGAAAGTTCATGCAAATTTGCTGGAATGTTTCATGCGTGATGTTTATAATGCTGATTACTGTTGATCAGAGAGCTCAGAAGGCCCAAGATTTTAATTCTGAGCCAGAAGCATTTAGACTTCTTCCTAGTGAACTTTGTTGGACTGCAAGTTGCTGAGAACTTAGACGAAAGATACATGCAATGTGCTAGAATATATCATTTGCAATTGATTGCTGTAAAATATAGAAATGTTAATTGGACACCAAGCCCATACACCCATGTTTTCTGTTGGACCATGTGCGATCACTTCTAGGTACAGCACAATGGTTGTCTTAGCTGGTAGAAGATGACTATGATGACGCAGATAGAATTTAATAGGACATTGCTTTGTGTATTAAATGCTTTGTCCAATCATAAATGTGAAAACAATGGTTGATAAAGGTTATTTGGTTGTCATGTAGAAATATCAGTTAAATGGGCACCTGCCTATGTGTCATTGCGAGTCTCAGAATTGATTGTGCTTTTATATGCTTGTTTCCTCTGTTATTACTGACTATGTACAAAATATTTCCATAAGCCTTCTTTCTTGGTGATAATAATGGCTTAAACACTCTTTTTTGTTAGAATACCATGAACACGCTTGTTTCCTCTCATATTACCGACTATGTACAAAACATACCCATAAGCCCTGTTTCTTGGTGATAATAATGGCTTAAACACTCTTCTTTGTTAGGATACCATGAACACACTTGTTTCCTCTCATATTACCGACTATGTACAAAACATACCCATAAGCCTTGTTTCTTGGTGATAATAATGGCTTAAACATTATTTTTTGCCATGAACTGTTTTTCAGGTTTTTTGCTCGTTTTGTCAGTTAATCTATGGCTATTGCAGCTAGTAATTTCTTTTTGTGACCTACAGCACATCAAAGGAAATATCAGATCTAGAAGGCGAACGTCTTTCCATAAGAAACTATTTATCTAATCAAGTGTTTCTTGTTCATGGCTCAGCTGAAGGCATTCGTCTTGATTCCTTGTCTTCTGGCCTTGAAAGTACTGCAGAGAATGATTATTCTAGTTGGGAAGATAGATAACCGTCTGATATAGAAAAATGGTCAGTGGAGTTTTCTGATTCCATTGATGTCTTGTTAGCAGAAAGGAGAGTTGAGGAAGCTTTGGCTGCCTTGGATGAAGGGGATAGAAAACTTGCAGAGGCAAAGGAGAAACCTACACTGAATGTTGCTATAATATCCTCCTTGCAGGAGGCCATTTTAGAACACAGGCAAAACTTGGCAGATCAACTTGCTGAAGCTGCTTGCCAGCCTTCTACCCGTGGTGTTGAGCCTTGTTCAGCTGTTTCTGCCTTAAAAAGACTGGGTGATGGACCCCGTGCTCACACTTTGTTACTCAATGCTTCCATTAGAGTAGGATTTAATTCTGAAGGACTTCATTTGAATAATATAGCTAGTTATTATCCTTTACACATCTAGTTATTGGTAACAACGAACTCTAGAATGTGGTCCATTCGTTTTTTTGGACTATTTTGGGTTGTTAATTAAAACACACTATGGGTGTACATTATTATAATTGAAAAATCATGCGCTCTTAATACATTGAACAATCTTTTGCACTTATGAATAATGCTTGTTATCCATATTTAGCATAGCAGCATAAAGCTGCTGTTTTTTTTGTTTTTTGAAGTGTGTACAGACAGATAAAATCTGTCACAAACGAGCTAAAACTGTCGCTAAAAATTTATACCGACGGATAAAAACAGTCGCTACATATTGTTGTCGGCAAAAATACCCTTTTATGACGGCAATATACGTCGAAAAAATATATTCTCAACGGAATTGATCCGTCACTAAAGATCCTTTTTGCCACATAAAACCGTCGCAATAACTTTTATTCGACGGTGTAAAATCCGTCGCTATGGCTCATCCGTAGACGCAGCTTTTTTTTATAGAGCGAGCGGCAGAAAATATCCGTCTCTAATTATCTGTACATTTAGCGACAGATTTTTCCGTCTCTAAAACCCTTTTTTTGGTTGTAGTGCAACTTTTTAATTTGAAATCGAATTTCACAAAATTTAAAGCAATAGAAAATTTACTACAATTTCAGCTCCTGCCTTCTCATCGATCAACTAACCCGTATTACAAATTAAAGTTTTTTTGGGTATTACAATCTAAGTTAGATATCTTCAACCGTTGTTACTACAAGAAAATTGAGCATTAGCGACGGTCCTCCCCCGGGGGCTTCGCCCATCCCTTCTCCATCGTGATTTCCTTCTGCGGCGTGCTCTATTATCTCCGGCAGCTTCAACGACAACGAGGCTCCTCATTAGGTAAGCCCCCACCCCCAATTTCTTTTTTTTTTCATGGCGGAGGGCTGTGGATGGCGAGCAGCACCACCTGCGAGAGCGTCCTCCTAGTGGTGGGCTTTGCCGCCATCTTTGCCTCCCTCGCCTGATTCGTCGGGGCTCCCACTCAGCCACGGCCAGGCAGGGTTGAAGCCAGTCCGTGTTCTCACGCTTCAGGGAAAATGAAAAAGATGTTGTTTTAGATGTGAATGTTAGTTACTAGATTATGTTGTTCTGGGCGGAAAATTAGTTGAATAAAGTACATATTAGATGAAAGAATCAAACCTGGCCCGGGCAATTTTCTCAGATTGGTAATGGGACGACCAATGAGGCTATGTAGTGTAGCTGGAGAATGAGGGGCAGAAGGAAAAGACTAGGCGACAAGGAGCGATACTGGAAGAAGAAGGGGAAGAGGAATTGAATGAGGGGATAATGAACATATTGTTGGTTGGCCAGGGAGGATGGGAAAGGCCGATCTTCCAGGTCAGACAGGCTGCTGCAAGTTGTGTCAATTTGTCCAATTAGGTCACAAACCCTGAATTGTCAGTTGGCTCGAAACTCAACCTTGTAAGCATGACCCAGCTTGTTCGTATGACTTAAAGAAAACAGGGAAATCATGAGGTGGAAACCAGGAAAAGAGAATCAAAATGTTTTCTTCCTGTGATTTGCAACTGAAGTTTGTTGGATTTTTGTAATGTAATTGTTTCTGATTTAATAAGCTAACTTGTCACTATCTTGTACCTTGCTGCTGTTTACTGGGAGGTGATTTTTCATTTATCTGAATATTCTCAATTGTATTGATTGTCTGTTGATGTGCATTTCATCTAAAGTTCCTCTTTTATTGCAGTCAACAGAGAGTTTTTGCTGTCCAAGTATTCGAGTTACATAGATTGATAAAGGCAAGCTCTTTAGTTTTATTTTCAGTAAAAAGAGTTTGAAACAAAAGAAATATGTATTAGACTAGTTGTAGATGAAGTTGAATCAAACGAAAAAGAACATCTAGATGGGGTATTTTTAATTTTTGGTAAATATGGAATCATTTCTAACTTCCATGTGTTCAAATAGGTCTGGAAATTGATTGCTGGTTCACCTCATCTACTGTTAGATGATCACTCTTACTTCCGGAAGCCTCCTTCTCCAGGGAATCAGTGGCTTGTTCCTGTAATGTCTCCTTCAGAAGGACTCGTTTACAAGCCATATGCAGGCCCATATCCTCCGTCAGGAGGCTTCATGGCTCCTATCTATGGAGGTTGTGGTCCTATTAGTCTACCTCCGGTTGCTGGAGATTTCATGGGTGCGCCTTATAGGGTTCCAGCTCCCCACCAACAACCAGGGATGGGTGTTTTCCCTTCAGCACCAAATTACTTTCCCCCATATGGATATCCGGTCATGAACCCAATGATGCCTGCCTCAACTGTTGAATAGGCAAACATGATGGTTGGGCCTCGTCCTGCCCATTTGCAAGCTGAACAAACTGGGGAAGTCAACTGCAATATGAACTCTAGGAGCTCCTGTAACATTTCAAGCCAGAAGAATGAGGCTAGATTAACATTTCAAACCAGAAGAATGAGGTCTACTATTGACCATCTCCCCGCCCCACTCGACCAAGTCGGCCCCACTCGACCCTAAGCCTGTGAAGAGAGATCCAGGCCAACCATCTTATCCTGGACTCTCAACCACCAACAAATCATGTTGAGCGGAAAAATTATAATTCCTTACTGAATTGCTGAGTTGTATACTATCTGCATAAAATAGTTGACAACTCTTCTTAAAGTCTTTGGTTCTATTGAAAGTTATTACAATTTAGTGGGTTTTGTTTGTGACATCTCTTTTTCTTATTGGTTAACTCTTCTTAAAGTCTTTTGTTCTATTGAAAGTTATTACAATTTAGTGGGTTTTGTTCGTGACATCTCTTTTTCTTATTGGTTATTTCGTAGGACCTCATCTTCCACCATCAATACAACACAATCTGCGGTTCTTAAGTTACCATCTCAAATTACTGGGAAAACTGTTGAAGAGGTAATTCTTTATTAGATGACTCTAAAGCTATGTCAGCCTAGAAACTTGTAATTCTTTTGTGTAAAGCTTATTTTGTCCTGAAAGTTCACGAAAATTTTTTATATCCTAATTTTGCCTATCTTTTTTGTTTGACCTTTGACTTTTTCGCTACAGATCATTAAAGACTGGAATGCTGAGCTTCAGGAACGGACTGGAAAATTTAGAAAGCAAGCCACTGCAATAGCTGAGTGGGACCAAAGAATTTTGCAGAATCGGGACATTCTGCTTAGACTGGAGGTAGTTTCTTCATGCTCAATTATTGTAATGCAGGATTTGGGCACCCCATAGCTTTGGCATATTTTCAATAGCCATTGAATCCAATCGACTGGGTTGAAATTACCATATCAATCAATTATGTTCACATATTGATAATGTTTAGAAAGTTAACTAAAGAATGATATGGAAGCCTACTTAATTCTGTTTGGACTCTTCAAGTTTTTGAATTTTACTGAGCAAAATGCTAAATAGCTATCATTGTACTATAACTGCAGAGTGAGGTTGCAAAATTGTGGAGACACAGACTAGCTTGGGATGGCAACTGGAGTTGATTGAAACTCATCAACAAGAGGTTTGTGTTATAGCTTTTAAGGCATTACTGTCTAAATTTTTTTACAGCTTGCATCAATCTGGCATCATTGTACACATCTTATTATACGGATGTTATCCTGTATCTATTCCTTTCGTGAGAATACTTGTTAAGAACAGTTCTCAATGTGGTGGTTGCCTCTTAGTGGAGTGTAAAATGATGTTTTATTTTGGTCCTCGTGAAAGTAGGTTTATTATTGTCTGTTCTTTTTTTAGGTTGACAAGGCTTTGCAAAGCTTTGAGAAAGAAGTTGAACGTATATAAAATGATGAAAAAGGATTGTTGCTTGAAGATGAAGCTGCGTCCATGTGAATAACCTCTGCTTTGATTTTTTTTCTGTGTATTTTCTTTTGCGTATTGTTGTAAGATGATATTATATATATATATATATAGGGAAGGGTTTACATGAGATCGTTCTCATATAAGGCGCATGAGGCCAATCTTTATAGCCATTGGATTCCGATCGGAGGATGGATATTAAATCAGCGGGTAGGTGAGTGTGTCACATCAGGGAGTGGGTGAGATCATTATGGCTATTTGTAGCCGTTAGATCAAGATCCAAAGGCTATGATTTAAAGTGGCCTCATATAAGCTATATGAGAGCGATCTCATTTAAACTTTTCTCATATATATATATATATATATATATATATATATATATATATATATATATATATATATATATATATATATATATATATATATGTATATAAATGTGTGTGTGTGTGTTATACAATGTGGTATTAATTATATGAACAATATATGATAATATCTTTTATATTTATGAATAATGTTTGTTATCCATAATATCTGAGATTTTTTTTTCGAATCTCTACGAGCAGATAAAATCTGTCACAAATGAGCTAAAATTGAACGGATCAAAAAATCCTTTTGCGACGGTAATATGCGTCAAAAAAATATATTTTCAACGGAATTTATCCGTCATTAAAGATTCTATTTCAAAAGAAAATCTACCGGAGCAAAACCAAATTAGCGACAGTTTAAAGTTCGTCATTATATCTGGCGCTAATTAGCGACGGTTACTGTTATCCGTCGCTTTTGATCAATATCGGCGCAGGTTTTGTCCGGCGTAACAGTAATAACCACGTCACTTTTAGCAACGGAAACTTCCGTCGCTAAAAGTCATTTTGGTTATAGTAGAAGAAACTTGCTAAGGAGGGACAACTAGCGCCTGGGAATCCAATTTAGATAGGACTTTCATTATCTTCAACTATTTATTGGGTATATCTTCAAAAATTGGATTGATAACCCCTTCAAAAGATTGATGAATATCTACATCTTGGGAAATAGTAAGATTAGGATGTTGAGCATCCATGGATCCCACATGTGGCACCTCATTGGGCAAATCTAGAGCATTTGAAGCAGGATTCTCAACCACAGGAGGCGCCCTAGAATGATTAAGCTGATTCCTCTCAATGGATGGCAGTGATTGAGCTTGATGGGCCTCAGTCATCATCTCCCCCCCTAGCGCTAGAGGCAACCATGGAAGCAACCTCTGAAGCTTGTAGTTGGCTAGCTAGAGCTTGCTGAGAAGTAATTTGAATAATTTGATAATGAGATTGATTTCTTTGGGGTGTCATTCTTCACAAATCGGGCTGACATTGACTTGCTGATAAAAAAATATGACACTTAGAGCAACTTTTAGGCCTCCACTCGTAAGCAACCTTAAAACTTTTTGTCGCACCATCATCAAACTTTACTGTCACTTTATCAAAATATTAAAAATCACGCTAAATCTCTACACAGATATGTGCATAAGTCAAACGACTCCAATTGGACTCAAACTCTCTACATTAAAATTGTAACACCCGAAAAATTAGTAAGTATTTTAAAACCAAAATTTGACCCTCTTAATGTTTGATTTGGTTGTATTTTGCTTATGGGGATTAAAGTTGGTGAGAAGAGCTTTCCAACGCCACCAACTATGCGCGATTTAGAGTTCGGAGTGAAAAGTTATGAGAAATTGAATTTTATTTGAGCGTAACTGCGATCGATCGCCATAAGAAACGATCGATCGGCAAATTGAACTAATCGACGCCTTACCAAAACGATCGATCGTAGTTACTGTGATTATTGACTGTTTTGTTTCGGGTAAAGCGATCGATCGACAATAATTGCGATCGATCGGCTGTAACGCAGTAGTGTAGAACAACGCATACGACGATCGATCGCCGGTTGCAATTTTGCGATTTCTAGCTTATTTTTGGGGTGGAAAATTAGTTTAAGAAGGGATTCTCCCCCAACTCTATATAAACCCTAGAGAGTTGGCTTGTGCTATTGCAAAACCTAACCCTCTAACGTCCAAAGACCCTTCCTCTTCTCCTTCCCATGTTCACCCACCTCTTTTAAGGCTTCTTCTTGTAGAAGTTTGCAAGAGCTTGGAGCGAGAGCTTTGGAGGAAGCGGAGGAGACGAGCAACGTGTAGAAAGGCGGAATCTTCGGTGAATTAAGTAGGATGGTTTTTTCCCTCTTCTCTCTTCTGATTATATGATATTGACAAGTGTTTTGATTCAGCACCTTAGTGTATTGTGTGGATTCTTGTGAGATGAATGAATTGTGTCATTATTTCTATGCGTGGTGCATCATAATCATATGTGCATTCATGTTCTGTTTCTAGATGGAAATTCTCACCTAAAGTCTAATGCTTTATTTATTTTTCATAGATTAGGAGTTCTGGTATTGCTTGATGGACCATGATCCACGTTGAGTTTTGGTGTCTTAATGTGTGTCTTGCATTAAAGGTCTTATTTGAGAGGTATTAATAGTTAAAACTATGTTATACGTAAAGGAACATGAGAAAGGTGTGTACTTAAATAATTTCAGATTATCCTAGGGTCTGTAATTAGTCTAGGAGGGGAGTATATGGTCTTCTAATAATATATTATCATCTATAATGTGTTATTAAGTAAGATAATCAAGTTTAATTAAGAGTCTTAATCTCAGTCAGAACTGTTTCTATGCTGACAATTGGTATTAAATAATTCATAACTAATTCAAATAAAATCAAAAAAATATAAAATCAGTGGAGTTAGAAACTAGACTCACGAGGGTATTATCAGTAAAAATTTCAGAGGTTATCTTACTATACAGAGCATAGTAGCCATCGAAAGAGGACTGTTGTGTAAGACGCAGTGAGCTGAATCTGAGAGAAAACACTAAGTATACAAATAACATCATGAAATATGATATGATAATGCCTAATGTGTCAATACCAGTAATTGGACTATATACTTATGGAATATCACAGTAAGAATTGGGTTAGAAGTAATCTAATTAGGAGGGATAATCCTTTGAACAAGTGATCCATAACTATCTATCTTAAAAGCGTTGATATCGGTTTGATATTCCACTTGGAATTCAAATCATCTAAGACTCCTTGGTTTTCTTATCTCTGATATTGGTATTATAAAATTCTAATGTGTATGAGGAATTCCTATCCAGGGCTGAGCATAAAAGGTATGTATTGATTATATGGTACTCCTTGGGTGAGTTGTTATTATTCGAAGTGTTTGGGTTGTCTTGTTATTCCAAGAGTGAATTACATGCCTTTGTGAAACTTGTCATTCTATGCTTCTTCAATGAGTGAGTTATTTGTTGGCCAAAGATCTTGACACTTCTATCCATACTCCATGAGAGAGTCTATTCTAGTAAGAGATACCTTATGATCTTAGAGTGTTGTGAGCTCTATTTCCTTTGAGATATTGCTCATATTGATTACATGATTTTTTCTTCCACTGGAGATCTCGCGAGACTCTCCCCATGGTGGATTCATAGTATGCTCAATTAAGCCATTGTTAGATCTTGCGAGGTCACATATATTTATGAAATTGCGATTCCATACTGCCATAAGGGAGGCACTATACGTACGTTAGATTGTGAACATTATGGAAGGTCCTCAGTCTCTGCCCATCATGTCCGTAAGCACTGGTGGGGCCAGCATCCTAGACGCATGGCAGGGTTCCAAAGAGAGGACCCCTAGGGTGGTTATGGTATATTATTTTAGTCACTTGCGAGTGACTAGGTTAGCGAGCAGAAATTGTAACTCCTTTCACTTTAGATGTCTGGAGACTTTGATATGATTGTTATTCTCTCCTTACACATATGTTTGTTCGGAGTCTTATTGATGTTTTCTTATACTTGTGAGTTGGAATTATTGTTGACTAACCTGGTAGGTGTATCGACCTCGGTTCAGTTCAGATGTTGTGGAATGTCTATAACCTTTGTTATTCTTATTCTCTTCATACTGCTTGTTTTAATTCAGTGGGTTTTTACATCCTACTGAGTGTTTCTATGAAATACTCATGCATCATCTGATACAAGCGCAAATGAAAATTAAGATCAGGAAGTGCAGTAGTGGAAAGGCGGATTATAGGCGCTGAGAAGAGTTTAAAGACTATTTAGTTATTTGCTTTGCTTTCATTGATGCTTATGACATTATTGACAGTTGTGTGTCATAGACTTATAGGTTTATTTTATTTGACTTTCTTAAATGGATTATTATTAAGTAAATTCATTTCATATTATTTATTGATATCTATTATTATATTACACTTATTGCGGGCATAATCGGTTACACATCCTTTTGAGATGATTGTAATCGATTGGGAAATCGACTGTTCGGTCACGTGCCCGGGATCTCTACCTCGAAATGTATCTCATTTGTTGGCTTCCGCACTCCGATCGAGGTATGGGATTTCGGGGCGTGACAAAAATGCCCCACTAGCAACTCTAAGAGACGGATCCAAATAGGGATAGTCTTAATTATCTCTCTTGTTGGCTTTAACCTTGGCTTCTTTAGAAAAAATAAGGGGGCGACCTCTAACATTCCACGTAGAATTGTAAACTTTTTAATAATCTTGAGCACATGTGAACCGAAACAAGAAGAAGCCTTATGTCAAATACTACATAGCAAAACTGACGTTTCATGCTTTGGAATGGACATTCTTGAGCCAAACAAAATAGGGTCTCTTCCCTAGAACATAGTAAACAAGACAATTTTATAACTTTCGTGCGGTTTGGTAAATAACATCCTCCAGTATATAAACCAAGTGCTTACAAAGTAGATCTACGTAATAGATGAGTTTTGTGGAAGGAGATGTATTAGGTAATAAGTTACTCAAATTGAGTTGAGGGCACTAGGAAAGAATATGCGACTGCAAGGGTGGAGATGTGGAAGAAGAGGGATGAACTTGAATGAGGGCTGAGTGGATTGAGAAGATGGGTTGTGGGAGGGAGAAGAGGGGGAGGAAGGAAAGGCGATGGCCAACCGGAGAGGCTGGCCACCGAAAGGGGAAGCCAGGGTGGTGGGAAAGGAGATCTCCTCTGTGGCCCTCAGAGTGCTATCGTGTCCAGTTAAAGTTGCAACCTATTAAAGTTCATGTTGATATGTAAAGTGCTTCTTTAAAAGCCACTTTTGCAAAGTATCTCCTCTTACGGAGGGTTAGGAAAAGCAAGCAGCGTAATGGAATCATGAACAATATCGGAAGCAAGTCCTATGCCTAATGAATCGGGCTCCACAATGATGGTGCTGCAAAGCATTCATGGACGAGATGTAGACTGAGGTGAGTGAAAGTCGCCTCAGCCTATGTATGAATGTGAGATGCAATATATTGGTGAATCTTCACAAGTGGAACCGCTTGGAAAGTTCATCAATCAGCTTTCAGAAAAATAGAGAACATCATGGATTGATGACAAATCTATAAAGCACGTCTAGCCTGAGCAATGACCGCCACCAAAATCTCCAAACCAAATTGCATAAGATGTCTATGTCCTACGTTAACACATATGATCTGACCTAGTACATACATATCTTGCATTCCTTCTGATCCCTTATAGGACTTGTCTAATTAGAAAACCAAAATGAACTCAACTTTTCTGTTTTAGCTTTTCAAATGCAAACAACTAAGAACAGAGTGAATATATACTATGGTCAAGGGGCTTGGTAGACAAAACATTTTTTGCTCTTGCTTCAAGTAGCGATGGTTGGTGAAACTTAACTAGATAATCCTTCATCCTGTTTTAGATGCTCCGTCTAAAAAATAATTATTTTTTATTGGATAGTGAAAACCCCTGCTAACAGGGGTTAGAAGAGTTCAAAATCCACTTAAAATTGACCAATGGAGCATCTAAAAAAAGACTGTCATTTTTCCGCAAATGTGCCATAAAACAGGACATATGGAGTATGTTTGCTTACATATCTCCAACTTTTTGGTATATCTTTACATGTCAATTCTAGATGAAAAATGCTTCGCCTACGTCTCAATTTTATCGGGCTGATATGGCAACCCTGAAAACAATGCTATCTCACTCACTTTCCTTCGGGAAATGCCAGCCCTCTCGTGAAACTATGGGCGACCTAGGGTAGCATTACTCAGTCTAGATATGTTTGTCAAAAGAAAAATCGAAAAGTGTAAAAAAAGTTGTGCAATCGTGTAAAGTCTGCCCAAAGTGCCACGAACACATGTCCCTCTTTCGTTTTAGTCGGTCAAAGTTAACACGCCGATTTCTCTCACCGACTTTCTCCAGATATTTTCCGATGCCTCTTAAGGCTCAAACACATGCACATACCAACACACACAAACAACGCGAGGGGGCCTCGGTGTAAGCCTTTTTTAGCGTGTTGCCGCGTAGAATCTAATCCTAGTGAGAATTATCCAAAAAAAATCTAGGAAAAGTTTGAATGAGACTGGTATTGCACGGCTTGCATGAGCTTGAATTATGTCGAGCCATCAGATCTTCTTCTGACGGCACCAAGGATAGGTGGTGACTTGGCACCAGTTGTCAGGTCGAAATCTGATGGGTGAAGATGACTCGTGAGACCAACCTCATATAAACCAGACTTAAAAAATATAATCCTAAAGACCAATCTCATGTAAACCAGACTCAAAAAATCTAATCCTAACGAGCCCCCCTAGTACCTTTAATCTAAATGGTCCTGATGTCTCTAGGATCTGCCCACATTAAAACTGTGATAATTATTAACCTTTTTACTACAACAACATGAAGTACGACAATTAATGTGGGACAAGTTTTTTTAAAAATTCAAGACAATTAATGAAGCTTCTCCCCATTTTCCACCGTCTTTCATCGAACCTCGGCAGCAGTGACTCACCCTTCCCCTTCTTTGGTAGGTCATGCTGTCCACATTTACACGTTACCTTCTTCTTGTTGAACAACATAGCTTCATTCCATATAATGCCCAACCGCGTCGTATCTACTCTATTTCTAGTATGTTCTCCATATTGTCTGAATGTTGATGACCGACTTAGGCCACCAGTTTCCTTTGCTCACCGAACAGCAAGGCAAGTATCAAGCAATAACACGCCTAAGTTATATGAATTCTGTGAAGCTGCCACCCAGCTTCCTTTCTGCCTCTTTATATGGGAGGGAGACTAAATCGTATCTGCACAGTTGAATCGTCCATCAACTTGTGTCCGTTTTTTTTCTCTCTTGGTTCCAATCTACCATTCCTCTCTTTTGTCTCTTTCTGTCTCTCTCGCAGATTCAGCAGTTCCATTTCATGGCCATGCAGTTCCCAGGCGACTGTGCTGCCTTCATCTTTCATGTAGCACATTCCCCTGCCTCCAAGCGATGGAAGTTGGCCTATAACACCATCTACTCTAGCAGGGCTCTCTTCTCCATCGCTCTCCAAGCAAGGAAGAAGAAGGTTGTTCACTTCTCTTCCTCCTTACCTTACAGTACTATCCTAGACATTGAGTCCGAAGGCGACAATGGTGCTCCTCCTATGGCCATTGATCAACATGGGCTCACCAGCATCCTCAAGGAGAAGAGCCTGGACCATCTCGCGTCGCGCGGAGGCCTGCATGTGCTCGTCGCGCAGCTTGAGAGCAATACAGACCAAGGCATTAGTGGCGACTCGCCGGATCTCCTTCGTAGGCAACAACTCTTTGGTTCAAATACTTTCCAAAAGCCTTCTCCCAGGAGTTTTCTTTCCTATGTATGGGAAGGATTCAAGGACACAACAATCATCATCCTTCTTGCATGTGTTGTGCTCTCCCTTGCCTTCGGCATCAAGGAGGATGGAATCAAAGAAGGGTGGTATGATGGAGGTAGTATCCTAATTGCTGTCTTCTTGGTTATTTCCATGGGAGCAATAAGCAACTACAGGCAGTCTAGGCAGTTTGTGAAGCTTGAACGTGAAAGTGACAACATCAGGGTGGATGTTGTGCGGCTAGGCCGGCGGCAGCAGGCGTCCATATTTGACATTGTGGTTGGCGATATCGTCTGCCTGAAGATCGGCGATCAAGTCCCTGCCGATGGACTGTTTGTTGACGGGCACTCGTTGACGGTGGATGAGTCGAGCATGACAGGGGAGAGTGACCATGTTCATGTTGATGGCGCCCATAATCCTTTTCTGATTTCAGGTGCAAAGGTGGTTGATGGCTATGGCCGTATGCTGGTGACGTCTGTCGGCATGAACACCACATGGGGCGAGATGATGAGCACGCTTACCAGAGCTTCAAAAGAGGAGACTCCGCTGCAAGCTCGCCTCAGCAAACTGGCTGCCCACATTGGACAAGCTGGTCTAGCTGTTGCCTCTGCTGTTTTCGTTGTGCTCTTGGTTCGCTACTTCACTGGAGCCACCAAGGACGAGAATGGCAATCGCGAGTTCATCGCAGGGAGGACCACAGTAGGCCAGGCAATCAACTCCGTCTCCGATGTTATTGCCGCCGCCGTCACAATAGTGGTGGTGGCAATTCCGGAGGGACTTCCCTTGGCTGTGACCCTCACACTGGCCTATTCCATGAAGAGGATGATGTCTGATCATGCCATGGTACGGACACTGCCAGCATGCGAAACCATGGGATCTGCTACTACTCTCTGCACAGATAAAACAGGTACTCTCACAATGAACCTAATGCAAGTAGTCAGGTTCTGGATTGGAGAGGAAGTCATTAGTAGTGAAGATGGTCCTGAGGTTGCTCCTAATGTCCTAGAGCTTATCCATCAAGGAGTTGGCCTGAACACTACTGGAGATGTCTACAAAAACACTTCCAATTCTTCCCCCAGTTTTGAGTTCTCAGGAAGCCCAACTGAGAAAGCTCTCCTTTCCTGGGCTGTGGTGGATATGGGAATGAACATTGAAGAGCTGAGGAGACAATCCACCATTCTTCATGTGGAAGCCTTCAATTCAGAGAAAAAAAGAAGTGGAGTTGTGCTGACGAAGAACAATGACCAATCAATCCATGTGCACTGGAAAGGAGCCGCTGAGATGATATTGGGAATGTGTTCTCACTACCTTGAGTCTGATGGAAGAACTCTGAAGCCCATGGATGCAAGTGGGAAGATCATGTTCGAGCACCTGATACAAGGTATGGCTGCTCATAGCCTACGGTGCATTGCTTTTGCTCACAAACAAGTGGCACAAACAGATGTAGGCCATGAAGGAACAATTGCAAAGCTTCCTGAAGAAGGGCTTACCATGCTAGGCCTGGTCGGAATAAAAGACCCTTGCCGTCCAGGAGTGAAGGAAGCTGTTGAAGCTTGCCAAGGTGCAGGAGTGAAGCTGAAAATGATCACAGGAGACAATGTAGTCACAGCAACAGCCATAGCCATAGAATGTGGAATACTAAAGCGCGACCAGAATCTAGCAGAAGCAGTTGTTGAAGGTAAGGATTTCCGAAATTTCTCACTAGAAGAGAGGATGGAGAAGGTTGACAAAATCTGTGTCATGGCAAGATCATCTCCTATGGACAAACTTCTCATGGTCCAATGCTTAAAACAAAAGGGAGAAGTCGTTTGTGTCACTGGAGATGGTACCAATGATGCTCCAGCCCTGAAAGAAGCAGACGTAGGGCTTTCAATGGGGATCCAAGGCACAGAAGTGGCAAAAGGGAGCTCTGACATTGTTATAATGGATGACAATTTCGCCACAATTGTGACAGTTTTGAGGTGGGGGAGATGTGTTTACAACAACATCCAGAAATTTCTTCAGTTCCAGCTTACAGTCAATGTAGCTGCTGTTGTGATTAATTTCATTGCTGCTGTTTCCTCTGGTAAAGTTCCATTGACAACAGTCCAGCTGCTGTGGGTAAACCTGATCATGGACACATTAGGTGCACTGGCTCTGGCCACAGAGCGCCCAACAAAGGAGTTGATGAAGAAGAAACCTGTGGGAAGGACTGAGCCCATTATAACCAATGTCATGTGGAGGAACCTCATCGCCCAAGCTTTATATCAGATTGCTGTACTGTTGACACTACAATTCAGGGGTTCTTCAATCTTCGGAGTGACAGACAAGGTGAAGGATACTCTGATTTTCAACACTTTTGTCCTCTGCCAAGTCTTCAATGAATTCAATGCTAGAAAGCTGGAGAAGAAGAACGTCTTTGAGGGGATTACCAGAAACAAATTGTTTGTTGGCATTGTGGGGATGACTATTGTTTTACAAGTATTGATGGTGGAGTTTCTCAAGAAATTTGCTGATACAGAGAGGCTAGATTGGGGGCAGTGGGGTGCTTGCATTGGTATAGCTATAGTATCTTGGCCTTTGGCATGGCTGGTCAAGTTCATTCCAGTACCAGACAAGCCAATCTTTGGCTATTTGAAGAGGCTTGGGCATCTGAAGGCTACTAACTGATTCTTTTAGTTATCTATATGTATATGCGAAACTTTGATTTTTTATGGGTCATCTATTTTTTAATTGCTTAATTCTATGTGTAAGAAATTAGATTGTACAGGTAGCATCCTCAAGGTGTTTTTCATATACACTGGAGGGTTTCAACTTGTTAGGCATCTCTATATCAATAGATAAAATTTCTTCAGTTACATATTTTTCACTGTCACCTTCTTTTTTTATGTGTTGTTGTTATTATCTTACTAGTAGCTATTTCTTTGGAGAATGTTCTGTTCAAATACAAAGGTGAGAAAATTTGGGCCTTCACTAATTCAAGTGGCTGAGACAAATACATCTTCCAACTTCCCTCACTGCCACATTTTTTCTAGAGATTACAGATAGTCATGAACATAAGCCATTAAACAGGTTGAATATTTCTTTCAAAAACAAGAACAAAAAATTCATACAATCAGTAAAATTGTTCAAAACTTTGTACTTTAAATCTAATTTACTGCATTAACAAAAAAAATCCAATCTAGTGTGTGCCCTTTTCCCTCTAACATTAAAGCTAACAAAAAAGTATATTTCCAAATCCATTTTGAACATCAATGGAACTGTTTCTGTTTCATTCAAACAAGCTCTGCATATCCCCTTAGCTCGATTTACAATCTTCAATTAGAAACAATGTTTCATTCTGTGTACCAAAAGAGTGGACGTTATAATGCTCCACTAACACTTCAAATTATACAGAGAAGGCAACCAAGACCATGAAGATAACAATTCTTTGCAAGATGGCATCTAGTATACAACACTAATCAAAATCAATTGCTCAACTACTAACTAGCTCGTTACAACTTGAAGGAATTCTAAATTCAGTGCATTGCAATAGCAGATTAGCAGAAAATCCAATAATTGAAGAGACATAGAGAATAGACTACCTTAGTTGGGTGATTAAGTTTGTGCCCTTTCTCCCTTAAATCATTAAAAATCTTGAATGACGAAAGCATATTGCAGCATAGACAGTGCATATTTGACAACAAAATAATGAACATAGTTATAGAATATAAAACACTGGACAATGACATCAAAGATTTTCAGTTGCTTTTATCCTTGGTCTCCTTTGGAGACAATTTGAACCAAGGTAGCCAAGTTGATGTGGTTTTCTGATACCTTCTGTATGCTTCAGCTCTGTCTTCTTGCTTTAGCATCCTCTGTTCCACAATACGTGTCACATATGCCAAACATATACTATTTACAAGTGCACCAAGGGAGGTCCATGGTTGGCCTACATTCCATCCAAAAATAGCTAAACCCCACCACCACAGCTGCTCCCCAAAGTAATTTGGTCGGCGAGAGTATCGCCATAAACCCTTGTCTAGGACGGGCACAGACGGTGCACCAATCTCTTTCAGTTTGTTGTTCAGCTGCATGAAGTTGAAGAGCTGTGTGTCTGCAATGTAAGCAACAACGATTCCGCTAAGGCAGACTATTGCAGCAATTGTGTCCCACACATTCAATGGCATCTCACTTGAGTGAACGGCATACATAGGAAGGCAGTTGCCAATCAGGAAAATCTGGGAAGTTGATTAAAAATAACTTTTAGATAATTGATTCTCTTAAAACTGAAAAGTCCTATCTATATACGCAATAAAATTACTCTGTCCCACTTTAATAGCCCTAGTTAGAGTACAAAGATGAGCTAGTTTCAGTCAAGTTGGTTTCTAATTAGGACCATTATAATGGGGCGGAGGGAGTGTAATTAAAAGCATGTCTAGCATGACCTGTAGTCATTTTCTGTTTTGAACTTTTGAGAAGCTAAAATTGCATAAAGAGAAGAGTATCTTAGAGAAAGTGATGGCATTATGATTACGCAAAATGTTAGGAACTATCTCGAACACAAAAAAAATTCATCTGATAATGCTGATATATAAGTCTGAGCATAAATTGTAATTGGAAACACTGCTAGGTTCCATAAAAATTCAAAAGCCTTGCATTGTCTCACAGGACTTTAAAATGCTATCACACTAATTCACCAATACTACGATCAATCTTATAACTTGCAAGAGAAAACAATAAGGATCTCTTCAAGTGCCTGTGAAAAAAAATGAATTACCTGCTGAGAGACATAAACCGCAAAGAAGGAAATCCACCACCATCCCTTGCCATATTGCTTCCTCATGTTGGTAAACCTCCAATCTTCCCTCGCACCCAACTCCCATTTCTCCCTTCTCAGATAGTTGTGGCTCAGTCTGATGCCCCATACCCATGTCAGCAAAATGACAATTCTTGATCTGATCATGTTTAATTTTGAAAGTGGGTGTGTAGCATAGAAATGGATGAGCATCACAGGTACCCCAGTCCAATACAAATCAATCAACTGCACCAAACCACAGTTCAGTTTAGATAACATTATTAAACTACTTGAAAAAAATGTAAACAAAAAGCCTGCATGAAAATAGTGCTGGACCCAGTGGCTGGACTGGAGGAGGCTGATGAGCCAGAATATGAGGTCGACATTGATGAAGAAGAGGAGGTTGGCCAGAAAGAAAGGATGCCTAAAGCACCATCTGAAGAGGCCATGCTGCTGGCCATCAGAAGAGTTTCCGAAGAAGCGAAGGAAAGTAAGGTACAAAGCTAGGGAAGGCAAGGGGGCTAGAATTGCAATGAGAATGTTCTTAAGATTTCTCATCTCAATGAGAAGGGCTTCTCTCCTGCCTTGAAGCAAGAGAAGAGCAATGATGGTGATTTTATAGCACTGAGAATGGAGATATTCATGGAGGGAAAAAAAGGTAGTAACAGTTTTTGAAATTAAGGAAATTAGATTGGGTCCACTGGCATGCGCATGTATAATGTTGACCAAACTGTTGGCCCTGATGGGGGCCGTTTGGGGCGTGATTAGTGTGGATGTTTTGCTACACTGTAGCATCCAACTTTTTTTTATATCTTTCAACGGGATGTTGGAAAAAATATAGATGCTACAGTGGATATCCAAAATCCAGATTGGATGTTTTGGCTTTATCACGCCCCAAACGGCTAATAAGTACATTAGCACCTGGGTATTATCTGTATGTACGGTTTAGATTGAGGGATGCATGATTATGTTAACCTTAAACAACTTTTGATTGTCCTCTCCATCATTGTTTAGTCTTACAAGTTGTGGAAATAATCATGCATTGCTAGTGCAATCGATGTCTAGTGTGCGCTACACCGCAATATAATTGATTTTTAGCTGTGAAAACAATCATGTATTGGCTGGTAGGCATTTTATGTGTTTGGGGGGTCGGCCATGAGATGAGTTACTCTGATAGCTCGGTTTCCCTGCCCCTTCTAGTCGGTCCTAAGAGCTTGGACACCCCTCGCTCACAAAAAAACAAAGAAATAGAAATAAATAAACACGGTCTTCCCTAAGCACAAAAATTATGGGGTGCAGCATTTGATCCACCTCTAATCAAAATTGAAGTTGATATAGAGTTCTTAATACCAAATTGACACATTCTACAGTTATTTAATGTCCCTAGTCTAGCTGCCCACATGCAAAAGTTTGTATGACTGTGGTTCATGGTATCAACTGCAGCCATCGTTACAATAAAAAGGGACCATATGCATACAATAGGATGGAAACCCATATCCAGTTCTTGTTCATGTGACTTTATATTGTTAAACAGGCAGAGCCTCATTTACCTTTAAACGCGTGGGAATGATGTTTACACACTGTTCCTGAATAATGAACCAAACAAATGGTGCACCAAAGCGTATAGAAGCAAAAGTCTGTGGTCCAAAATCTGCTACAGTTTGATCCAACCTTATAGAGTATTATCTTCTTCTCATTTGTCGGCGGATTATAATAATGATAATTAGTGCTCCTTTGGTGTGTGTAATGATGTATGCAGTGTCTAATGATGCCTTTTATCTTCTCTCTATGTTTTTTAAATAGCCGCCATGGGAAACAAATTCCATTCGAGGCAAAAAGGTCAGATTCTCCACTAGTGGTTGTGTAGAGAATTCAATCTTCAAAACATGGGGATCATAAAACTATTGAGCATTCATAGACTACCAATCACATAAATTAAAATGGTGGTAGTGGTGGACATCGAAGATTGATTCTAAGCGGCTTTTCAAGTCTGTAATCAAATAACATTAGAGGATTGACATATTACCTTATTTTTTTAGTCACTGCTTGTATCCCTAAA
Organism: Houttuynia cordata; assembly: GCA_039654745.1. NCBI lineage: Eukaryota > Viridiplantae > Streptophyta > Magnoliopsida > Piperales > Saururaceae > Houttuynia > Houttuynia cordata. The sequence continues at coordinate 61,790,872 of CM077505.1, read as the reverse complement.
ACCAAAGTCCCCCCAAAACAAAAAAAAATACTTGCAAGCTTTTACCCGAGCTCAACTCGCAACTTTTAAGTTAGCTTGCATAGCCGAGTTCAGATGGCTTAATTCAGCTGGAATCTAATAATTATAAGTTAACCATGAAATTTTTTTCATAGCATAACTATTGCTCCCTACATCACATAATAATAGTCTTATGGGCGAGGAGTGCAAAATCAGCTCCATCCATGTGGATGGTGTTTCAACTAGTTAGTGGATTATTCCATTTATCCACTCTTTATGTGGATTTTACCAAATTTATCTAGTTAGTGGATTATTCCATTTATCCACTCTTTATGCGGATTTTATCAAATTTATCCACGTGGATGGAGTTGATTTTTCACGCCCCAAACGACCCCTTAGAATGTCTTTCTTCGCGACAATTAGTGGAGGAAAAAAGTTTGGTGGATGGTGTGAATAGGCTATTTGTAGGTTCCCTAAAATATGATATTTTTACAATGATAAAAAGCTGAATTGCCCGTGTTAACAGGAAGTAGCATTTATGATGTTACGAAGGCATAAGAAGAAATAAAGCAATAGATGAACAGTAAACAATCACCATAGGAAGAGGAGCTAGGAACAAGGATTCATTTGTTTTGTGTGGACCAATAAAACCTATTGTCCTCATGAAAGAACAGGCATGAGCCACATTATTGTTTGATTTTAAGAAAATAAGAACTGCTACAGCCCTACATAAATCAAGCACCGAAGTGTCATTCTGAAATACAGACTCTTGAAATGGACAAGAGCAAGCGACCATTATCTTTTTTACACTTCAAACATACAAAAAGTGTTTTTTGAGATTACATAGTACAGCGAGATCTTAAATAACCCCATATTCAGAATCTTCTAATTTTAGTTTGTCTTCCAGGAACACAAGGTGATCCAATATGTAGCAAAAGAAAGAAAAAAACACTGCAGATCTCTAATAAACGGTATGAGAAATGTAATTATTGCATACTAAATTCGTACATATTTAGTTGATTATTGCATACTAAAAACAATGATCACGGTTTCAGTGTTAAGTTGCCATTAATACAGATTAAAAAAATTGCTACATTAAATAAGAGGAAGACAGGTCAAAAAGTGCCTATATTAAGCTATCTCTATTGCCAATTTCAGGCCCTGCACAAATAACAGTTTCTCTACTTGCATGAGAAGTGCAGGTGAATCCACTAATGAAGTAACAAATCATATTTTCCTTAATCATCAAATGAAGGTACATCCAGTATTTATAGACATTGCAGATGACTGTCATAGGTCAACCTAACTAACACTTGATAAGGATGACAGCTCAGCTCATTACAATTATATTTACAAACTCTTAACATCCCCCCTCAATCGCAGGTGAGGGGCTCACCATGAGATTGCCTTTAAGAAGCTGAAACTGATAAGATGGAAGGGACTTGGCAAAAATATCAGCTATTTGACAGATAGTTGAAACATGTTGAACTTGAACTGCACCAGCAAGAACCCGTTTGCGAATATAATGGTAATCGACCTCCACATGCTTAGTCCTAGCATGAAAAACTGGATTTGCAGACAATGATATAGCAGAGAGATTATCACACCATATGATTGGTATAGACGGCATTGGCAAGAACAAACTGCAAAAAATCATTTTAACCCAGGCGAGCTCAGTAGCAACTGATGCTAAGGCACGATACTCTGCTTCTGTAGAAGACCTCGCAACTTGTTTATGAGAACGCCATATAATAGGATTAGTACCCATGATTACACAATATCCTGTAACTGAACGTCGGTCTGAGACATCTCCTGCCCAATCTGCATCTGTAAAAGCTATAATTGAGAAATCTCTAGGTTTAACTAGAATGCCATGATTAATTGTACTTGCAACATATCTCAAGATACGTTTAACAGCAGAAAGATGAGTCTGTGACGGCTGATGCATAAATTGACATACAGAATTCACAACAAATGTAATATCTGGTCGAGTATGTGTCAAATATTGTAAAGCTCCAACGATACTCCGATAAGTACTAGGATTAGGCAAAAGATCAGTATCAAATTTAGTCAATTTTGTTTTGAATGACAGGGAGTTGGAGCAGGTTTACAACCAACCATAGATGCCCGAGAAAGAATTTCAAGTGCATATTGTGACTGAGATATAACAAATGAAGACACTCTGTCATACCAGACCCTCGGAGCCTGTTTAAGACCATATAACGCTTTTTGTAACAAACAAACATGATTAGGAAACCATTTATCTTCAAACCCCTGAGGTTGAATCATATAAATTTCTTCATTGATAACCCATGCAAAAAAGCATTTGAGACATCTAGTTGTTTAATTTCGCATTTCTGTGAGACAGCTAAACTAAGCATAATCCGCATGGTTGCAGGTTTAACCACCGGACTGAAAGTCTCATGAAAATCTAACCCTTCTTGTTGATCATAGCCCTTAGCCACTAAACGAGTTTTATAACGAGCAACTGAACCATCTGCATGACGCTTGATCTTATATATCTAGCGAGATTTTGGAACCAATGTCCAAGTTTTCTGTTGTTGTAACGCTGTTATTTCAAAAACCATAGCCTCATTCCATTCTTTGAATTTAGAGTTCTATTTGGGGCACAGTAGCTTGTGTAGCGAGATATAATGACATTGGATGTCTTAGTTTAAAGATTCCACTCTTACTACGAGAAGTCATTGGATGAATAGAAGTAGAATTTAATGGTGCAGAAATAGTTGAAATAGGTGAAGTAACATAAGACTCTATGTGTGCAGGAAAATAAGGTTGCAAGATAAGAGATACAAAATTTACAGGTATAGAAGATGAATTATCTAATGAAAAAGTATGAAATAATGAAGTGGGAGAAAGAGAATGGGGAGAAGCAAGTAATGGTACTCCAGGAAGATCAGAAAACCTAGAAGAAAAATTAGACTTGGAAATATTTTCATATGGAAACTCATCTTCAAAAAACTTCACATGTCTAGAAATATATAATTTTTGTGTCTTAAAATCAAAGCATCGATAGCCTTTTGAAGATGAAGAATACCCAAGAAAAATACAAACGGAAGATCGAGACTCCAACTTGTGATTATTACAAGGAAAACATTTGCTTCCAAAAACTCTTAGTGTTGAATAATCAGGTTCTGTGTTGAACAAAACTTGAAATAGAGACATTGAATTCAATTGAACAGAGGGTAACCTGTTAATAAGAAAAATTGTTAACAGACAACTTCAGACCAAAAAGTGATAGGTAAATGTGAAATGAGTAACAAAGCAGAAGCAGTTTCAACAATATGCCGGTGTCTTCTTTCGACGACTCCATTTTGCTCAGGAGTATATGGACATGAAATTTGATGAACAATGCCACAACTAGTAAACAAATTTGTAAACTTAGAATTCACAAATTTACCGATATTAAAGAATTTTGCATTGAAATAGATTTTCAGTCATTGCTTTAAAATGAACAAAGCAATGAAAAACATCTGATTTATTTTTCATTGGATACGGCCAAGTAAATCTGAAAAAATCATCAATGAAAATGACATAATATCAAAATCCCATAAAGGAAATAGATGGGGCAAGTCCCCACACATCAGAGTGTACAATTTCCAGAGGCCGCAAAGTAGCAGATGTTGAATCATCAAACTTCAGTTTATGAGATTTGCTCATAGTACACCCATTACAACTCAACAATTTCTTATCAGACACAGGAAGTTTAAAAACAGAGACTAAATTTTGAAAAGTAGCATCAGCTGGATGGCCTAAGTGTCGATGCCAAACAACATATGATTCTGTTGCAGCAACATGTGCAGAAGTAGTTGAAGACAGCGGAACGGTGAGTCGATATAAGCCATCCTTACTGGCCCCGCGGAAAAGTATTTTTTTTGACTGATTGTCCTGAATCACAACACCAACAGAGTTAAAAATTATGGAACAATTATTATCATATACTAGTTTGTGAATAGAAACTAAGTTTTGAGAGATACGTGGAATATGAAGAATTCGTTTCTCAGAATGGAATACTTTAGAACCAGTATTTTTTATAGACAAAAACTCACCACTACCAATAGAGACATCCTCAGATCTAGTATAAGGAGAATGAATGTCAAGTTGGCTCAGATCAGAAGTGAAATGATCAATAGCTCCCGAGTCAAGCAGCCATGAAGAATGTGAAGTCGATGCTTCATTAGCACTTGTATTTGTAGAATAGGCTGCTAGAGCTTTGCCTTTACCCTTTCCAGAAGTATCAGAACCAGCAGGTGGCATGCCATTATAAGCTGAATTATAACGATGATAACATTTGAATGCCGGATGATTCGTGCAACCACAAATCTGACAAGGCACACGAGAGACATTGTTCTGATTCTAAGGGCGAAAGAACGGTGGATGAGCATTATTTTCTGAGTAATTATAATGCTGATAATTCCTTCTCCCATGATTATTAGAAGCATTACCACGATCTCGAAATCCAGAATTACGATTATGGTCTTGAAAGAACTGACAAGGAAATCCCAAATTTCGCTGGGTAAAATATGCTGAATAAGAATCATTATGTCCAGTAAATCCCGAAATTGTATTCATAGCTAATACTGATGAACTACTAGCAGCCTTAAGAGTAATATTCGCTTCTTCAGCCAGCAGCAAAGTCCATAGCTCATGAACAGAAATTGGAGATGATCTAGTACGAATGGATGTAGTAAATACATCATATAAATCAGGTAATCCATTCAAAGTATGTAAAACAAGATCTTCATCCATCAAAGGTGTAGAAGCTGCTGCGAGCTGATCAGCCGATTCTTTCAATTTGTCAAGATAAGCAGCCATTGTCGAGGTAAGCTTCAACCTCTGTATTTGCAGTTTTAGATTCATGATATGAGAGCGAGACATAGACGTGAATTTCTGCTCAAGAGAAAACCACATATCTTTTGCAGATTTAATTCCAAGAACATGTGGAAGCAGACTAGGAGATAGAGTTGCTGTAATACAAGCAACCAAATGGAGATTGTACATACGCCATTGTGTATAAGATGGATTCAGAACCATTTGCCCGGATGAATCAACTATATGCATAACAGGACATGGAATCGATCCATCAACATAACCAATCAAACCATAAGCAGACAACACATTCTGCATTTGTTCTCACCAGATCAAGAAATTAGACGAATCCAATTTGATAGAAATGAGAGAATTAAGATTCGACACAAGAATATTAATTGGCACAGGCAATGATTCCATGTTTTGATCCATCAAAAAACTTGCAGTGAAATCAATCACTGACAGTAGAAGCATCGAGATTTGCGGAGTTTTCAGCAGAAGAAAAAATAGAGGAATATCCAAACTAGGAAGAACAGACAAAGAGAAGATACAGAGGAAACCTCAAATCAGCTGTAGACATAGAAACCTTGCTCATGACAAAAATCTAAAGCTTTATCCATGGCGAGCGAGATTTGCGGAAGAAAACGGAAAAAGCGGATCAGGATGGGATCTCTTTGAGAGACCCCTCCCCAGCTCTCGATACCATAATGAAGTAACAAATCATATTTTCCTTAATCATCAAATGAAGGTACATCCAGTATTTATAGACATTGCATATGACTGTCATAGGTCAACCTAACTGCTCATTACAATTATATTTACATACTCTTAACATCCACCCACAGCAATCAATCTTTATGTTCTTTCAGGCATATTCCTAACATAACCGTTGGCAAACCCATCATGTGAAACCTATGCCCAAAAACAGCATCTTGAAGTTAAAATCTCTCTCTCGTGTATAAAAAAAAAAGTTATAAACTCTACCATTTCCTTAGTATTCAACATATTAAAACCAGATGAACATCCATGTTTCACCAATAGTCATCAACCGATTAACAACACATCCGAATGAAAGAAAATATCCCCCAGCCAATAGTTCAAATCTAGGAAGCACGGATACTCCAAAACCAGAGCCGTATCGTCTATATTTTATACCCTATATCCGTGCCCCTGTTGGATACGGCTGCATGCATGTCCTACCGTTATATCAGACACTAATTTACATGCATGTCCTACATTTATATGAGATAAATTGCTTCATCAAATCCATACTAAGACAAACATTGAACAAATACAACATTTTCCATTGTAATTAAGCTTTTAATACAAGAATTACCCTAAAAGCACACCTAAATATTCTAGTACAACTATCTCCCCCGTATCATATCCATATTTTTCGCAAATTGCCGTATTGCCGCACCCATATTGTACCATACCCATGTCCCGTACCCGTGCTTCCTGAGTTTCAATCAACCTTTATTCATTACATCAGATCAGCAATTCACCTTTTTAAAGTAAACTCACCGAAGAAACAAGAAAAATCATATCTTTAAACAACTGGATGAATGAATGAGCATTGTCAAGTTGATAAGGATGCAAACCTTGGCGTGGTTCCAGGTGTGGGAGACGGAGAGGGGGCCGTGGTCCTTGATGATCTGGTAGAGTCCGGTGGCGATCTCGGTGGCCTGCTCCCTGGGGACCTTTGGGTTGATCTTCCTCAGGTTTGGGCTGCTGCATTTCCGGGAGAAATGCCTGACGAAGGTGAGGCTCGCCGGGAACATGGTCCCTCCGCCGCTTGGCTCGCCGACCGCCGCCCTTACCACGGCCTTAGCAGCGGCTGAGTTTGGGGTTGCTATGGATGGGCCTCTTGACTACACCTGAGTAGATTAGTGGACTTGGACCCTGACTAATGGAGCACTGCTCATGGGCCTATGGCTGGGCAGCCTTAGGCCCAATTAACTTTTCCCATTATTCCTGTTTTGTCTCTCAACAATAAATTTGGTTTCGATGTTTCTTGAAAAGGATAGTACTGTTAGATGTTTTTTTTTTTGGCACAAAGAGCACTGTTGATGTTAGTTTCATAAAAGGGGGTGATCGATCACGTTCCTTGAGGATGATCGATTGCCGTACGCCAAGAAAATTTTAGTAAGTTGCACAATCGATTGCTGCTTCACGACAATACTCCAGTTTAACGGCCATCGATCACGCTTTACACGTGATGGATCATGTGGTGAAGATTTGTCGTCATTGTATAAGATATATAATAAAGATTTCTGCTAACAGCTCAAGCTATTGAAAAATTCAGTTATCTTACACATTGGACACCAAATAGTGTCTTATTTCACTAAGGGGCCGTTTGGGGTGTGATAGAAGGCAAAACATCTACATAGATATTTTACTTTCACTATTCATTTCTTATTTTTTTTAATTTTAAAAAAATCCAAAAATAAATAGTGAAAGTGGATTTTTCACTATGGATATTTTGGATTAATCACGAACCAAACGGCCCTGAACCTTACAATCCATAACCATCATATTACGACCACTATATAAGGGGGCATGTTTAGAGGACTAATTGCATGTTGTTTTTACTTGTTGTCTCACGTACTTTTGCATTGATTTCTTTGCATCAAAAATCTTACATTTGGGGTCTATACTTGCAAGATAAAGATCAAATTATGACACACCAATATTCCTAAAGGCTGAAAGTCGGACTTGTGTTCAATAGTCCTAATTACAGACAGGGTTGGAGTGCTCCTTTGTATCTTCAAGTCAGATGTACAAAGATACTGGTTGCACGCCAACTTCTATTAGTGGTGGTGGCAAATATTGTTTTTAGAGAAGTGACTTCACCCTAGAATTGTTGTGATTTCAAACGACAAAGTTCCTCTAATCCTCCATTTCAAATTTCCCATCCAACAAGGACACAGGTCACGCAACAAATTTAAATATCATTTGCATATTGTTGAATATATCAATTAAATATTTTATTTAAAAAATTAATTATTTAGAATGGTAGCAGAGCCCAGGTCTGGATTTTGATCCCCGCTAGGAGTAATTTCCTCTATAAAAATATTCTCCGAGTTCCCCAGGTCCTGTTAGAAAAATTCTACTCTCACCATTCTAAAATACTATGTATATTTAAAAATATTATTATTCTAAAATATTATATACATTTTGCCAAATCATGTGACTTCTCCTCTTTCTAAAATTTGAAGAGACTTAGAAGGATTGACTAGAACTTTATTCATAAACGATCTTACAAATTAGACAGTACATAAGGGAGAAAAAGTCATGTGATTTCCTCATGGGCTTCATGGTCCAATAAACATGAGAATTTTTTCAAATATACATAGTATTTTAGAAGGAAGGGAGTATATGATTCTGTACACCCGGGCATATTATCTTCCCCTCAAATATATGTCCCCACGCGTCGTGATTTATGCACGTGCGGGGGAGTGTTAAATATATCAATAAACATTTTGTTTCCTATTAGCTCGATTTTTGAAAAAATCAGTTATTCAACACATACCATATTTTTTCTTCACGGTGGATGACTTAGGATCATGATCATTGTATTCTTGTTTTCTTTGCAACAGTCATTTGATTTGATTTAATTTAATGAACTTTTTAATGTTCACTGTATTTCTCTCTTTCTCATTTATTAGATGTCACAGTTTAAGCAAATCATATCATTAAATTTCTTTTATGGGGTCATTTTTTGTAGATGATGACCATAATTTTGGATTTATATGGATGGTTAAGAGCCCAAATTACTTTTATAACAAAAGCAGCTTGGAGCTTAGTCGAAGTAGTTCTTTTTCTTTCATCCTGTCTTATTTTTTAGCTTAACAGCTTGAATCAAGTAGCTTTTTTTTGGTAATTTGGGCAAATAGTTGCAAGCCTTCTGATGCATTGGAACTTAAAAATATGTACGTTCACATCGTTCTCAACGTCATGTCGAGCTGATCATCATTGCAGGTCACAACGAGTAAGCATATTGTTCATTCTCGAAGTTCAATGAGCAGTTTGCATATCAGCAATGACCTTCTCCTCCTCCACGAACTCATCTCCATCATTCACAGCTAGACCAACCAACAGAGCCAACAATGGATAGCTGATGGCAGCTTGTTTCCAGTTTATGCTCAGCTGCCATATCAGCGCAGTCTTGAGTGTATCAATTTGCCAAGCTACTGCTGCTCCTGCACTCTGCACTCCCTTGTAGAATCCACTATACCTGCTATGCCCATCAAAAGAAACCCACAAATGAAGATTAACAAAGAGAGCATTTCTGTTTCAATCCCAGAAGAACAGAAAAATTGAGAAAAAACAGAAGAAAGAGACTAATCTGGTGGATCAAAACTGATAAGATAAAGGAAGTTAGTTTAAAATGCATGGAAATTTGGCTTAACATCTGAATTTTTACCTGCTAAGAGTCTCGGAATGGTTGGCCAGATCACCAATCACCCAATAGCACAAGCTCTGAAACATGGTGTCCAGCAAGCCATAGCTAAAGTACAGAACAAACGGTCCGGCATATTCACTACCAGACATTGTTGAGCCCCCTCGTCCTCAGATTGAACATCAATCCCTTCACGTCGTTGAATTGGTAGCTGTGCAAGAAGTTGCTGGCCCAGGCGGCCGGGAAGAGCAATAGCATCTTCCAGTTGGTGAAGAGTTTGAGAATTTCAGCTGTCTCTGCTCTAACACTGGATTGCTTGATGTTGATGGCTCGGGAGCCGTCGTCTCGGACGATCTCTGCCGGCGGGAGGATTGCCGGGGACAGGATGGTGCCTGCCGACATGAAGATATGAAGACAATGTAGGTGCCGTAGCTGATGGACTTGGCATCGGTGCGGTGGTAGTTGAGGACGAAAGGAATTGTAGAAATTTGGCTTGAAATTTAACTAAAAATTAAAGAAAAATAGGCGATCGATCGGCCATAATGATGCAATTGATTGCGTAAGTGGCTGCGATCTATCGGGCTTGAACCAATTGATCGTATTTACTATATTTTTCTGAAATTTATTTTGCGTGGGTACCGAACGATCGGCTTTGAAACTGATCGATCGTATCTACTGGATTTTCAGGAATTGTGCTGCGTTTAAACCAATCGATCATTTGAAATAGGCTAAAATGAAGTGATCGATCGTTGATCGATCGGCTTATAATGTGATCGATCGGCTATACAGTTACAGTTCAGAAAATGGACGTTTCTCCACAAAAAATTGCGTCTCTTCTTCCAGAATCGTCCGGATAGAGTTCTCTTATATATTAAGGACGAAAATCCTCAGAATAGATAGTAGAAAGTGATAAAAACTCATTCTTTCTCTCTATTAATTCTTGGTCCATCATTGAGCAATAGAATCTCTTCTTATCAAGATCCAGTCAGTTTGATTTGTGTGCACCTTTAAACAAACGGATTGGTTCGTTGTATCTGGGGAACGGAATGCCTTTGATTGTCTGTGCACGGAAGGTAGCGTATCTGTTTCAAGGATAGTGCATTGCATGCCTCAAACCGGATTTTAATTTCTTCTACTCTTTCTGGTATTTTCATAAAATTATTTGTCAATTGATTGTGAATATTTGGTAGTATTCTTGCCCTATTTTATGTGACAATCCCAGCAATCTTGAAACAGATAATATTGAGTTTGTTGATTGAATACTACTGCAATATGGGTGTTGACAAATTATTGAAACTTGAGAAATTTGGTGGCAAGAATTTCATGCGATGGCAAACTAAAATGAAATTTTGGCTGACTCAATTGAACATATTCTATGTGGTTTCTGATGGTATTGTAGATAAAACTGTGTCTTCAGAATATGACAAGACTGCTACTTCTTCTGATGTTGGAATTGCTAAGTCTGTTGATAATAATAAATTCAAACAAAATGATGAACTGTGCTATGGGCAAATTCTGAGTGTTTTAAGCAATGAGTTGTATGATTTACATGTGAACACTAAATCTGCTAAAGAACTATAGGATACCCTTGATAAGAATTTTGGAAAGGAGCATGAAGGGGAAGAGAAATACGTCATAGGAGAGTATTTTGATTACAAGATGGTCGATAACAAATCTGTTAGAGACCAGGTAGTTGAAATACAGAATTTAGTAGCAAAGATCATTGGGAAAGGCATTCCCATTGATGAAAGGCTCAAAGTTTCTGCGCTTATCGACAAGCTACCACCCTCATGGCAGGATTTCCAAGTTAACTTGAAACAAAAGAGGGATGCAATGTTCGTTGATGATCTTATGGTGGCCATACAAATCGAAGAAAAGCATAGAGGTAAAATAAAAATCTTACAAGGCTCATCTTCTGGGGTCAAAGATAGTGCTCAAGCAAATGTTGTGGAAGGGAAACTGAAATTTCATGGCAATAAGAAGAATAACAAGAAGTTTAAGAATCGTTCCTTCAAACCTTGTTTTAATGTCCATAAGGACAAGAAGTCAAAGGTTTGTTGGGTCTGTGGGAAACCTGGACATTTTGCAAATATGTGTAAAGAGAAGAAAGGCTAGGACTATAGCCATGGTGGGGCTCCATCTTCCGCTCAGGCTAACATGGTTTCTTCAGATGACAGGTTAGTAATAACTAATTCTGAAATTAACTTGGCATGTGGATCTACCGATTGGTGGGTTGATACAGGGGCAACTGTTTACATCGGTGTTGATGTTTCTTCTTTTTCTTTCTATCAGGAAGTAAAGGATAGGACATTGATGATGAGGAATTCCTCTGAGGCTAGAGTTTATGGAGTTGGAAATGTGGGCATCCGGTTTATATCGGGGAACACGTTGACTCTTTGTAATGTGTTGCATGTGCCTAGTGTGAGGAAGAACCTTGTTAGTGGAGTACTTCTTAGTTGAGAAGGATATAAATTAGTGTTTGAGTCAAATAAAGTTGTAATAACTAGACATGGTACTTTTATTGGTAAATGTTATGTGTGTGATGGTCTTTTTAAACTTAATTTGGTTTCTTGTAATAACTCCTTATTTCAAGTTAATGGCTCTTTGATTTATCATGTTGATTCTTTTGATGTGTGGCATATGAGGCTAGGACATGTGAATTTATGTACTATAAAAGAATGATAAATCTTGATTTGATTCCGAAATTACATGATGAATCTCGGGATAAATGTGAAATATGTGTTCAAGCTAAACAACCAAGGAAACCTTATAAGTCTATTGATAGGTTTACATGTTCGCTTGATTTAATTCATTCTGATATTTGTGAATTGAATGGATTATTGACTAGGGGTGGTATGAGATACTTCATTACATCTATTGATGATTACTCCAAATTTTGTCATGTGTACTTGCTTAAGTCTAAAGATGAGGCTTTTGATAAGTTTAAGATTTATAAGATGGAGGTTGAGAATCAAACTGAGAGGCGGATCAAGAGACTTAGGTCTGATCATGGTGGGGAGTATTGTTCCCTTAAATTTTACAAGTTTTGTGAATATCAAAGAATAATATATGAGACCACAGCGCCTTACTCTCCTCAATCTAATGGTGTGGTAGAAAGAAAGAATAGAACTTTTATTGACATGATTAATTTTATGCTTTCATCTTTGGGATTACCAAAGAATTTATAGGGAGAAGCGATTCTTTCTGCATGTGTGATCTTAAACCGTGTGCCTCATAACGGACAAAATGTAATCCCTTGTGAACTAATGAAAGGAAGAAAAATAAGCTTAAAATTTATTAAGGTTTGAGAATGTCTTGCGAAAGTGAAAATTCCAAACATGAAAATGGATAAGCTAAGGTCAAAAACTTATGATGCGGTATTCATTGGTTATACACAAAATAGTAGAGCATATCGGTTTTTAGTAATTGGGTGCGATCGGCAGGATTATGCACGTAATATTATTAAGGAGTCCGATGATGCAACATTTTTTTAGAATGTATTTCCGATGAAGAAAAATAGTAAAGTTGTAGTTCATAAAGAAGATGGCTCATCATCTTCTATTCCCAGTATTGAAGATTTCGATACCAATGTAGAGGTTAGGAGAACCAGAATAGAGAAAAACTATGGAGATGACTTTTATACTTTCATGGTAGGGAATGAAGATCATTTGACTTTTAGTGAGGCTATGTCATCTAGCGAAGGTCGTTTGTGGAAGGAGGCAATACAGAGTGAGATGGATTCAATCCTTGCACATGGGACATAGGTTCTAACGAATCTACCTTTAGGGTTTAAACCAATTGGGTGCAAGTGGATTTTAAAAGAAAATATTATCCTGATGGATCCATTGAAAAATACAAAGCTAGATTAGTGGTAAAATGTTATAGTCAAAAGGAAGGTTAAGATTTCTTTGACACATATTCTCCTGTGACCATGATAACTACAATTCGAGTGCTTATTGCATTGGCAGTTCATTATAACCTCGAGATCTATCAAATGGATGTTAAAACAGTATTTTTAAATGGTGAATTGGAGGAAATAATATATATGGAGCAGCCTGAAGGTTTTGTAGTTCCTGGTCAAGAAAGAAAAGAATGTACGTTAGTGAAATCTCTCTATGGGTTAAAACAGGCTCCTAAACAATGGTATCAAATGTTTGATGATGTTCTTCTTTCAAATAATTTTATTATGTGTAACTTCTGATAAATGCTCATATTGAAAGTCTTTTGGTGATTGTTTTGTCATGTTATGTTTATATGTTGATGATATTTTATTGTTTAGTGATAATGTGGATCATATCAATAAGGTTAAGTGTTTCCTTAACGAGAATTTTGATACGAAAGACTTGGGTCTTGCCAATGTCATACTGGGTTTGAAGATTGATAGGATTTCTAAAGGAATAGTTGTGAGTCAATCACACTATTTGGAGAAGATTCTAAAGAAGTATGGTTACTTCGATAAAAAACCTGTCAGTACGTCGTATGATTCTAGTGTAAGACTAAAGAGAAATTGTGGGGAAAGTGTGTCACAACTTAGATATTTACAGCTAATAGGAAGTTTGAGTTATCTGGCAAACTGCAGTAGACCGGATATATCCTATATTGTGGGAAGACTAAGTAGATACTCTAAGAGTCCTAATGAATCTCATTGGATTATCATTGAGAGAGTGTTCAGGTATCTTAAGAGAAGTGTAAATTACAGTTTACATTATTCCGGGTTTCCTGCTATATTAGAAGGTTACAGTGATGTAAATTGGGTATCAGATTCTGATGAAACAAAGGCCACGAGTGGTTATGTGTTTACACTTTGTAGTGGGGCGGTTGTATGGAAATCTTCCAAGTAAACTGTGATAACAAGATCTATTATGGATGTAGAGTTAGTAGCTCTTGATAAAACTGGAGGAATGACAGAATGGCTTAGGGATCTATTAATAGATATACCCTGGTTGAATAAGCCAATTCCTGTAATTCCTGTAACTCACTGGTTGAATCAGCTATTGATAAGGTTAAGAGTAAGAATCATAATAAGAGGTCCTCCAGACATATTTAACTAACGTATAAAATTTTTCCCAAATTGACTACCTTGGGAGTCATTACCTTAAGTTTCATACGATCAGCGGATAATTTGGCTGATTCGTTTACGAAAGAATTGTCGGCAGGACAAGTCCTTAACTCATCTAGGGGAATGGGGCTGAAAGCCTATAATTAAGTCATCGTTAGTAGCAACCCAATCTCTCTGACTGGAGATCCCACGACGAAGATTCAAAGGGTAACAACAAGCTAATGTGTGTCTTAGAGAGCACTATTTTAATAAATTGTATGCGCATTCCCGTGTTATGATGAAAGTGCTCTACTGCATATGAAAAAGGTTGACGAAAGTCTTAATGAGGTCAAGGCCTATACGGCAGGGTATTGTTATGCATATTACCCTTGGAGACTGTCACCTATATGAGTACCACTGAGGTCACAGTTAAAGAGAACGTGGGCTTGTTTTCTAATGTACAACTCATGAAAAGATATAAGGCGCATGGCCGTAAAGCGCTACCCCGAATGATCTCGAAAAGGGAGTTATTCTAACTATTAGGTTTGTCAAAGCTCTTGCTCTGAGGTTCAAGTTCAAGACTTTGTTCACTTCGAACTTTTCAGAGTGGCGACTTACCAAACTAGGTGTAGGTTCAAACCTACAAGGTACCTATTTCTGAAAACTTAGAGTACTATTGCTCAATTATTGAATTCATGTGTCATATGTATTCTGGAATGTAGATTAGTTAAATATCAAGTCATGGTGGGGATTGTAGAAATTTGGCTTGAAATGTAGCTAAAAATTAAAGAAAAATAGGCTATCAATCGGCCATAATGACGCGATCGATCGCATAAGTGAATGCGATCTATCGGGCTTGAACCGATCGATCATATCTACTATGTTTTTTGAAATTTGTTTTGCGTGGGTACCGATCGATCAGCTTTGAAACTGATCGATCATATCTTCTAAATTTTCACGAATTATGTCGCGTTTGAACCGATCGATCATTTGAAATAGGCTAAAATGAAATGATCGCTCGCTAAGCGATTGATCGGCTTATAATGTGACCGAACAGATATACGGTTACAGTCCAAAAAATGGTCGTTTCTCCACGAAAAATTGCATCTCTTTTTCCAGAATCGTCCCAGCATAGTTCTCTTATATATTGAGGACGAAAATCCTCAGAATAGATAACAAAAAGTGATAAAAACTCATTCTTTCTCTCTATTAATTCTTGGTCCATCATTGAGCAATAGAATCTTCTCTTATCGAGATCCAATCAGTTTGATTTGTGTACACCTTTAAACTGACGGATTGATTCGTTGTATCTCGAGAACGGAACGCCTTTGATTGCATGTCCACGGAGGGCGGCGTATCTTTTTCAAGGACAGCGCATTGCGTGCCTCGAACCGGGTTTTAATTTCTTCTACTCTTTCTGGTATTTTCATATAATTATTTGTCAATTGATTGTGAATATTTGGTAGTATTCTTGCCCAATTTTATGTGACAATCCCAACAGGAATTAGGCCGCCGAAGACGCTGCCCATGTTGAATATACTCCAAAAGAGGGAGATGTAGGTTGTGAGAATTAAAAGTGATACCTTTCTCTTTTCATTTCACTTATTTATAGAGTTACATACCTTTAATTAAGGGATTACAATAATGTATTACAAGGTAATTATTTGAATTAAATGGAAAGAATCTTTACAGTAATCAATCTGAGAAATTAAGAAGAAATTAGTGTGATTGAGATTTAATTGTCAATCATCTCAATCACTGGTTGATGATTTATTCAAGTTGCTATAATTAAGGAGAAATTAATGTGATTGAGCTTTGATTGTCAATCATCTCAATCATTGGTGGATGATTTGTTCAAGTTGCCGGAATTAAAAAGAAATTAATATGATTGAGTTTTGATTATCTATCATCTCAATCACTAGTGGATGATTTGTTTAAGTTATCGGATTTAGAAGCTTCAGCCAATCTGTTATCCGCACATAGGTGCCCTTCCGGCCTGACGGCAGATAGGAGGTCATGATGGCCCCCTGGCCATCCCAGAGGAGGCCAGTGCCGACGCCAAACATGGCACCAGTGATGACGAGGAATGCCTGGTGGTGGTGGTGGTGGTGATTGTAGAGGAGGGAACCGGCATAGAGGACGTAGGTGGAGCAGCCAGTGAAGAGAGTAAGTCTTTGAAAGTTCATGCACAAAAATGTTTTTGTTTTTGCAATACTGGAGAATGATTCAGAATCCTCATTCATTGCCCAACGACTAGCATTTTTAAATCCAATTTTTTTATGCACTCTAGCCTCTTGAAGGCTTCTCTTTGCAGGGATACGAATACGGCGACATGATACCAACACGAGAATACGACATTTTTCCAAAGAGTAGGATACGACACAGCTAATAAAAATTATTTATATAAATTTTAAATATATTTTTTATATTATATTACCACATTTTTTTCCTCTTAAACCTTGTAAAATTACAATTACAAACTTAAAGTTATTTTTATTCATTATTTTTAGCAGGCAAGAATGCCACAAAAAATAATATTGCATTTGCCTGGACTCAAACCCGTGCATTTGTTTGAAAAGATATTACATTTACTATTAAGCTACATACACCTTTAGTGGAATTGTAAATGCACGAAAAAATATATATTTTATGTTGGATATGGAGGGCACGCATGCAGCCGTGTCGCTCCCATATCTGTGTCCGATACGTATCGGATATGGATACGGCATCCGTGCTTCCTAGGGGCAAACCAAATACTTTGCAAGTCACTTCTCCAAAATTGGATTTGTATACTTCTCCAAATGGGATTTGGATACTTGTGTTGAGGTTCTTACTGATGCAAACTTTGGCTCTTCCAAAATTATTTTGTTTAAGAGTGTATTCCTGCCTCCTAATGTAGAAACGAGTCGGAAATCCCCCTACACCCCTCAATGCCTATGGATACGTGCTTCTCAAGGAATCATCATTCTTGTCTTGTTTGGAAATGCAAATCGTTTCTTTAGTAGCCGCTTTTTTGGAGAATCTCCACTTCAGGAAATGCGCTTGAGAAGTGTGATGAGATATTTAGGGTGCGTTTGTTTGTTGAAAAAATGAATATTTCAGCCCTAAAAGATGAAAATTTTCACCTACCAGGGTGAAAAGTGTTTGGAAGCTGAAAGGCTGAAAAGTGGTCGGTGACGGTGATCGGTGAAAATTTTCACTCTTTCACCTTTCAGGCATGAAAGGTATTTGTTTGCTGAAAGGCTGAAAACTGGCCCTGAAAGGTAAAAGGTGACAATTTTTCACCTTTCACCTTGAAAGGCTGATTCTCACCCGAGTGACAATCAGGCTGACGAGGGAGAGCTGACAGAAGAAAAAAAATACCCACCGCCCCTCGCCTGTCGTCGGGTTCCCTCGTTGTCGCCCTCTTTCTCCCCGGTGGTGATGGCGGTGGCGGCCTCGTTGAGACCCCCTCCCTCGGTCGCCGCCGCTGCCTCGTTGAGCCCCCTCCCTCAGTCGTTGCCGCCGCTGCCTCGTTGAGCCCCCCACCTCGACGCTATCGCCGCCCCATTGAGCCGAGGGAGCCCGTGCCTCCCTCATCCCGACCAACTGCTCGGGTCACCCAAAGCCCCCCTCACCCCGGTGTGTGCCTACACGGCTACCCCTTCGCCGCCGCACCGTTGAGCCGAGGGAGCCCCCCGGTCATATCTCCTTTAAATTTAATCCATTTTCGCTATTTTTCATCATTATAAGAAAGAGCCCTAAAAATAAGGAAGAATGAAAAAAATGGGTCAAAACGGATAAAAAATGAGTTAGAAATGCATCGTTGAAGTTTGTCTGTGATATAGTGTAATCGATTACACAATAGCCAGTGCTATAGTGTAATCGATTACACGATAGCACACTTTATAGTGGAATCGATTACATGATAACACACTTTATAGTGTAATCGATTACACGATAGCTCATTGTATCATGTAATTGATTCCACGATATCCTAGTTATCGTGTATTATCATCTATCGTGTAATCGATTACACTATAGCACTGGCTATCGTGTAATCGGTTACACTATAGCACTGGCAATCGTGTAATCGAGCAATGGCTATCGTGTAATCGATTACACTATAGAACTGGCTATCGTGCAATCGGTTACACTATAGCACTGGCTATCATGTAATTGAGCACTGGCTATCGTGTAATCGATTACACTATAAAACTGGCTATCGTGTAATCGGTTACACTATAGCATCGTGTAATCGAGCACTGGCTATCGTGTAATCGATTACACTATCTATCGTGTAATCGAGCACGGCTAACTCATTTTTTATTCGTTTTGACACTTTTTTTATTTTTCCTTATTTTTAGGGCTCTTTTTTATAATAATAAAAAATAGCAAAAATGGATTAAATTTAAAAGAGATATGATCGGGGGGCTCCCTCAGCTCAACGGTGCGACGACGGAGGGGTAGCCGTGTAGGCACACACCGGGGTGAGGAGAGCTTTGGATGACCCGAGCAGTTGGCCGGGATGAGGGAGGCACGGGCTCCCTCGGCTCAAATCAGGCCTGAAAATTTTCACCCTGACGCTTGTTTACTTTCAGGTTCCAAGCGGGTTTTTACCAATCAGAAAATATCAGTGTGATAATTTTTAGGCTGATATAAATTTTCACCTTTCACATATTAGCATCCAAATGCACCCTTAACAAAAGGGAACGCGGTTCTTTCTAAAGCCAACTATAGCCAAACACAACTAGAAGTGTTTTCTGGTAGGCTCTACTCTATATACATGTTGAAGGCAAGAGATGGGAGTGAATCATGCAAATGGTGTTACGGTAGGCAATGAACATGTCCGCTGCTTGGCTTGTTGGCTGTCCACCCGTCCCAAACTTACTACCATAATCACTAAAGCCAACAAGACCGTGCAAGAGATATTTTTCTTGATGGGAGCTCTTACAACCTTATAGGGCAGGCTTCCAAGCATTTTGCCGGCCTTGACAAGGAAAGTCCATATGGAAAGAAACATCATACATCAATTTTGGTAGTTTGCAATTAAATATACTTATTTCTTTGAATTCATCCCGTATCTCAGCGTCCCCCTAATATTTCATGTATATACATATATTGTAGCAGCAAGTTCAGTCATCTGTGTGATCCGTGAATTTGCCAGTGTCACGGGCATTAGGAAAAACAGGTACTTGAATGGATTGCCTACATAAGTGTCAGTGTAGTACCACGTGCATAGACGTATACAGTCCTGCTATCTACTTGTCAATCTCAGCCTTCGTCACCAGTAACTTGTCTTGAAATACAAGATACACATTGACTATTAATATACCGGAAATTAAAATAGTATTTCATAATATAAGAATCATAATATAAGAAATTTTTATTAAAAAATATAAGAAATTTTTATTGAAAAATATAAGAAATTTATAATAATATTTTATAAATAATAATAAATATTTTATTATTATTCTTGTCATATCCTACTTTTTGAAAAGATCTTGTATCCGTGTCCGTATCGTGTCGCCGTTTTCGTATCCGTGGTTCTTATATTATTTTTCCTAAAAGATTTAGGAAAACTTCTAATGACATCCATATTTTAAAAACCGAAACATAGCACTCAATGGACAATGCTATGACCAAAACGCCTTTTACCATTATTAGCTAGCTCTTGTGTGATAAATAGTGAGAACAATTGCATTCGGTTTTTCCACAAATGTAATAGTTTCTAAAGATATTCCATCAAACATTTCACCGATTAGTCCATTTAATATGGTTTAAATGACATACCAAACATTTCTAAAAGCCACTTATGGAAAAACATACAAATGAGTCAGCTCATGTATTGTTGCAGAAGACCACTGCGTTCATTTCCTTCTGTAGAAGATGCAACATTTTGCAAAAGTCTTTTCATTTAACGCAGTGTTGTGATCTATCATATCATGGAATTACGACAATTATTTCGTAAAATGACTAAGGGGCCGTTTGGGGGCGTGATTAAAAGCAAAACGGGCCCCTAAGAAGTACCTTAATCTTTTACAAAAGTTATTATTGTTTTTATAACTTCGGATTTTCATTGCTGATTAGTAGCCTAACTTGTTTTTTCTTCTCTTTTTCATTGAAGGCCCAAATTACTTTTGGTGTTTAGGACGAAGTAGTTTGCCGGCCTTTCGAGGCATTAGAACAGTGCGCAACTGGTGTTCAACATGACAACGTCACAGCAATGCCACTTGCTTAATACATTAAATAAGCATTTTGTTCACACTAAAGAAGTTAAATTAACACTTTGAAATTGAATTTAAAGATTTGTCCCCGTCCCCAGTTCCATTGCACACCCATCAGAGAATATTTTTCCACTTGTGGGGAAATAAATCAATCATGAAGCATCATCTAGCACAGTTTTCTTCATCTCCAATCCAATGCCAGAACTGAAGGAAGTTTATGCAACATTAGCGACCTTCTCCGGCTCCTCGGACTCATCTTCATCCTTCACAGCCAGCACAACCAATAGAGCCAGCAATGGGTAGCTGATGGAGGTCAGTATCCAGTTGATTCCCAGCTGCCATACCAGGGGAGTCTTGTGCTTATCCACTTGCCAAGCCACTGCTCCTCCTGCACTCTGCACTCCCTTGTAGAATCCACTATACCTGCCATTCATAAGAAAATCATAGATGAACGTCAAGAAATGGAGGATTTCTGGGACAATCCCATAACAACAGAAGAAAAAGGCAAATTTATTGAATTAATGGAGGGAAATTTTGGTCAGTCCCAATAGAACAGAGCAAATTAGACTAGAAATTGATTGAAGCAAAACTAGTGAGACAAATGAATCGACATAACTTGAGCTAGAGAGATCCCATTGGTGCATCATTTCATTCATTTAAGTAATGTTACAATTTAGTAGAGGTCATTTTAGAATTCAAACTGTATATGAAATTTCTGCATTCTTACCTGCTAAGAGTCTCGGAGTCGTTGGCCAGAGCACCAATTACCCAATAGCACAAGGTCTGGAACATGGCGTCCAGCAAGCCATAGCTGAAGTACAGAAGAAACGGCCCGGCGTAAGCATTGCCGGACTTCTTGAAGTCGAGCACGTCCGGCAAGTCGTCCAAGCTGTATTTGAGCTGGTTGGCCAACCCGCCGCCCCAAATCGCCGAGCCGAGCACCGCGACAGTGGCAATCCCCACATACCCTCTCATCCTCCTGCTCTTGAAGCTGAAGTCCAGCACGTATCCAAGTGCCACCGAGCCCAGCATCTGAGCACCCCAGTAGAAGACATTGTTGAGCCCCCTCGTCCTCAGATTGAACATCAGTCCATTAACGTCGTTGAAATGGTAGCTGTAGAAGAAGTTGCTGGCCCAGGCCGCCGGGAAGAGCAATAACATCTTCCAGTTTGCGAAGAGCTTGAGGACCTCCACCGCCTCCGTCCGAACATTCGAGTACTTAACTTTCGACGGGCGCGAGCCGTCGTTGCGAACTACTTTCGCCGGCGGGAGGATGGCTAGCGCGAGGAGGGCCCCGGTAAACATGAAGACCATGAAGGCAATGTACGTGCCGTCGTTGACGGTTTTCGCGTCGGTGCGGTTGTAATTGAGGGAGAAGGGGATAAGGCCGCCGATGACGCCGCCCAGGTTGAAGATGCTCCAGAAGATGGAGATGTAGGTACCCTTCCGGGCGGGCGGTGGGTAGGATGTCATGATGGCGCCTTGGCCGGTCCAGAGGAGGCCGGCGCCGACTCCAAGAATTGCACCGGCGACGATTACGAAGGACTGCTGGTGGTGGTGGTTGTAGTGGAGGAGGGAGCCGGCGTAGAGGACGTAGGTGCAGCAGCCGGTGAAGAGCGTCAGGTGGGGGCCGAGAAGATTGTAGATTCCACCGCCGAGGATGCCGAAGACGGCGAAGGTGGTGTAGAGGGCGGTGTTGGCGTTGTCGGAGGCGGTGGTGTCGACCTGGCCGGCGCCGCCCATGCCATTAAGCGCGTTGAACATGCCGGGGCAGCAGAAGCAGACCAACCCGATCAAACTCACCTGCACCAACGGCGAGTTGTACCGGAATCCCCCCGCCGGCGAGGGCGACCCCACCTCCCCCTGTACGGACCCCACATCCCCCCCTTCTTCTTTGTCCTCAAATCCCATCTCTGAATCCTCTGCACAAAAAAGATTCAATCTTTTTTGGTTTCAGCTTCTGCTTTGATCTTGGAGAGGAATAGAGGGGACGGGGAGATAGCTGTAAGGGAGAATTGGGCGTAGATTATGGAGGAGGAGCATAGGGAGAACGATAGCTTTTATGGAGAGTGAGCTGTGAATTTTTAGATCATTGGAGTTAATCTGATTAGTGATTAATGAATAATTAATGGTAGAGATTTCATTTAAATTTTCTGGTCCTGGGACTATGGTTCCTATAGGGGGTCTGGATGGTATCATTTGTAATCATAGGATGTTTGGGTTATTAAGGTTGGAATTTAGCTTTTGGATGCATTTGAGATATGCAATGGTGTTGTGGACTTTGTGGTGTTTGATTGATGGAATTGGAATTTAATTGGGTCATGATAAGCTAGTAGAGTTAGTAATGTTAATGGTTAGCCGGCTGAATTTGCAATAGCACAAACGCTTTCTCTGATTGTTAATTGGGCGGCCTGTAGGTTGGATTATCATTCGAAGTCCAAAGTGATATCACAAGATCAAAAAAGGATATATTTGGCAGAACATCCTGCGAGAGACCTGTAAGTTGTAACTGCTGGCAGATAAGCTTCCCCTTTCGGAACGTAGGACCGAGGGGAAACCGGAGCCGCTGGTGAAGATCCGGACTCGGACCGAGGACCAACCTGGTTTTCCTTCCATTTGGTTAGGAATCTTTAAACTAGTTCTGTAACAATCACGAGCATGCATAGACGTGAAGATTCTGCATCTAAAAGCTTTGAAATTACAAAAGTTTAATATTTATATTTAAAATATATTCCCTCCGTTCCAAAATACTATGTACATTTGAGAAAATTCTCATTTTTATTGGACCATAAAACCCACAAAGAAATTACATGACTTATTTTGCTCGACATCCCGTCCAACTCGTATGCTCGTTCACAAACCAAATTCAAGTCAATCCTTTCAAATCTCCTCCAATTTTGGAAAAGGGAAGTCATGTGATTTCGCAAAATGTATATAGTATTTTAAAACAATGAATATATGAGGACTGTTTACATGAGATCGCTCTCATATAAGGAGCATGAGGCCAATCTTTTGGGCTTTTGGATTCCGATCTGATGGTGGATATCAAATCAGTGGGTAGGTGAGTGTGTCGCATGAGGGAATAGGTGAATTTCATGTAGCTGTTTGTAGCCGTTAGATCAAAATCCAACGGCTACGAATAAAATTGGCCTCATATAAGCTATATGAAAGCAATCTCATTTAAACTTTTCCCTATTTCAAAATGTATATTGTATTTTAGAACGGAGGGGAGTAAAAAATATAATTAATGATATTATTTCTACCCATTCTCCGTAATAAAAGTGGCATTTATGGCTATAAATTAGCTTTTAACATTCATGTCTCCAGAATCTCCATGTATATCACATATCTATTGATTTATAATGGCATAGCCCATGTTTTTTGCACTAGTGTTTAAAAGGAGTTAGCCACAACAGCACTAGTAGACTAATAAATTAGAACTTTTGGGTGGCAGGTCTCTATGACCTGACCAAAAGGCGTAGGGCATTGCATTTTTGCAGCCTTTCCTCCTGCCTCCGGCCATGTAGAATACATGTGTAACGACTAACGACAACATATCATACGTATTAGGTAAGTCAAGATATAACCCCTACGGGTGACCAACTAGGGGGAGGTTCAAACTCGAGCCAGAATACATGGGGGCCTCTTCCCATGGAGGGTTTTTACATGTGGTCCAGACCAAAAAACATTGAACTTCTTTTCGAACCATAATTTTCTTAGAAAGGCAGCAATTGTTGGCTTATAGTAGATACATTGCTAATTGGTAATAATCAGGTCGCTTTTCACATGAAGAATGACAAAATGCACATATGTAAATGGACGAATATAAACATCAATGTCATGGCAGACTGAAAATCCAAAGGCCAAAAGAATATTCAAGCTGAAAGGTCTAGATGGCAAATGATAAGTCTGCGCACAGCTAAGTACGGCTTAGCACTGGGGGCTTTGTTTATGATCCATGTCAAATCATCTTGTCTTGAAGTGATTGGCCACGCTTTGGCTTCTGCAGTCCGCTGGTTTATCAATAAGTCAGTCTAGCTCTGCAATAATCATTCACAATGCAACTACGTAAAGAGACAACCTAAGGCAGGTTAATCCTTTTCAAATGGCATTTATTCATTCAGTCTACAGAATATTTGGGTAGCAAGAGACATGAAAGAAAAAATTGACTAGTGGCTTAGGGTTTCTAATCTGAAAAAAAAAATTCCATTAACAGTATCATTCCCACTTTCTATTATTTGTGTACTCTTCCGTTTTTAAAAGAATGTGCAGAATATCGTTCAGTTATATTAACACATTTTGTCCAATTAAAAGTTTATGATCCGCAGGTTTGCATCAAACAGCAATAGTTGGACATATCTATTTTTTTCTTTCTTCCTTGAATCCAGCAATAAACACTAGGAAAAAAAATAAAAATGTGATTTTGAATTTGTTTGCTAGAGAAGATGGTAGACAGTTACAACTTACAAACCAGCACCCGCTGCAGCCACGAGCCACTACCCCAATTAAATCATCAGCTTTCTCAACCATAATTGGTTCACTTGCTAAGTAATAAAAATTCCATCAATAATCCCAAGCCACAGGGATTCGAGAGTGTCTATCTGGACAAATCATTTCCAGTTAGAGACAATTACATCAAATTTGCAAGTATTCTAACAGGTTGAATTTTGAAATTTTCTCACCTTGTCATGACTGAAATTCAAGCACCCCAGAAAAACTGACTGTGGTACATAATAACTGAATTGATGAGAAGAGGTCACGTCACGGATTTAAGAAAAAATGTGTCATCTTTTCCTGCATATTGTCATACCATCTCCAATAGGCACCTGCAAGTATTGCCCAATACAGAAAATTAAAAAAAAATTGCGTAATATTTTCAGTTGTTGATGATTAAAAGGACCAAATAAACAGTATATTACGGGCAAATGAACTAAAAAATAAGAATTACAGACCAAGGTATACTATATACCAACCATACTAATACTGACACGGTGGTCTTCCAAAATACTTCTATTGAAGTTTCTGATGCTGATTGTCTTGGGATCATTAACCTGCATATTGCACACTCTTGATCAACAGATGCAGAAAATTTATTTGTTGTTTGCGTTGGTTATTTTCTTACTAATGGGTTGGCAACTTTTCCACGCCAGAGGACATTATCCATCACAATTATTCCCTCAACCTTTACCTGCAAGAACAAAAAAACTATCATTCGGAGTTCTATTTTTTTTGATAAAGGTGATCCATAGTCTGACAAGCAATAAAAATCTTAAGAAGGGAACAAAACGAAAAGAACTTTGAATATGAAGTTGACAGCGAAACAGAGGAAACACTCAACATAGAGGTCCAAATGCTAACAAGAAAGGGAAAAGTTTAAATGAGATTGTTCTCATATCGCTTATATGAGGCCACTTTAAATCGTAGCCATCAAATCTTGATCTGACGGCTACAAATATCTATAATGATCTCACCTAACTCTTGATGTGACACACTCACCTACCCACTGATTTGATATCTATCCTTCGATCGGAATCTAACGGCTATAAAGATTGGCCTCATGCTCTTATATGAGAACGATCTCATGTAATCTAATGTCAGTTCTGGACTACAATAAATGTCCCAGACTGCCATACATGAATAAATTCTCTCAATTTCCAGACTGCAGAAATGAGAAGGTAGATGGTAACTTGAAACCCATAACTAAAAACACCAGCTGCCAAGGGCAAAGGCATCAGCTGTGCCAAAATTCAAGCTATACAACCAAGATTATTATGGTTCTAGTTATGAGAATAAATTTTGATAATATGGAGACTCTGAAACAAAATTTATTCACACTCACAAATTATTACTTAGTCACCCTTGATCAGGTTCTAGTGCTTATATTATATTGTGATGAACCAAAGCAACAGGTAGTAGCCATTGACACCCAATAAAGATTTTCTAGTAGAATGGAAAAAAAGGATATCCATTCTAGCATACTCAATTTTTTATGCGACCATCCAAGATAAATGGTAAGTTGGTCTATGATATTTGAGAATTAAAACCGGTAGTAGTAAAATCAAAGTGGCACAACATTATACTAGCAACAATGTCAAAGTTCAATTACCACCTGGTATTGATTTCTTAGCATAGTTCCAACATTAAATTACACATAGGCCAAAAGGGGAGCTTGCAGTCAGTTTGAAATAGAATTAAAGATTCAAGCAAAGGTCTGAAAACATGGAGTGAAAAAGAATAGTACCAACTGCAATAACAGCTCAAAATATTCTGAGTACATCCTCTTTTCAGCATCGACAAAAGCAAAATCATAACTGCAGGAAAGGAGTCATGCGAACCATCAATTTTACAACATTAGAAGCAAATATATGATATAAGTGAAAAATATGTATACCTGCAAGATTCTCCATTTAGAATTAAAGACTTTAAAGTATCCACAGCTAATGCATGTTTCACATCCACCTATTCATGTAATGATGTCAAATTTCTTACAGCATACATAAAAGAAAATGATTCATAATCATATGTGTACTTATACAGCAAATAAGAAAAACGTGAATATGTCAACAGATCAATTTGCAGGACCTATAAAGGGAACATAACTATTATGGAATCTGACATGCAGAGTTCACAAAAGATGCATGCCAATTGACGAAACATACACTTACATACTTGATGTCGTGTGAAAATACTATTAACCCTCAGTACTTTAGTATAACAAAAGGAAATCATTTAATTGTGCTCTACAACAGTAACAACACCGCATATATGCATGTGCATTACCTTATGTGAAACACCAGCTTTTTCATAGTACTTTTTTGCAACTTCAAGACATTTTTCATCTCTTTCACATGCAACCAAACGTCCTGATTCTGGGAGGGCTAATGCAACAGCTATAGATGAATATCCCTGTAAAAAGGGTAATTGATCACACGTGATGGAGAAGAGATCAGGGTATATGGGAGCAGTAAGCATTACATTTTGAAGCATGTAACATTAACATAAAAGACCATGTATTCAATTATAGATGTATAAAAAGAAGTAAGTTTCCATAATTTATGACAGCTAATCTAATAAATTTTTGAGGATGCCAAAGTTCCAGAGTCAGAATGACATTTTCAAGGTTAATATGACAAACATCCAAAGAGTCCGAAACTACACCATTAAGTTCACTTAGAAAAAATTTCTGCATAAAAAGAACTGTTTACTGAGTAATGGCTTGGCAGACAAAATGGAAAGCAATTACATTGTTGAAATTTGTCATCCACAGGTAAAGTGGCTGCAGCTGTAGGATTGACCACTCAACAGGTCATGCACATTTTTGGAATACATGGAGAGAGACTTTCACCGTATTGACCCTCTAGTAGACCGTATACACAAAAATGGCCCTCCACAACATGTATTAGCAGTATTGACCCTGACCCTGGGCACATGCGAACGGCCACACATGTGGCAACAAAAGACCTAACTACCCCTCTCCTCTTTCTCTTCATCTTTTACTCCCCTCCCACAGCTCCAGGTTTGCTCCTTCGCCCGCTCTAGGCTCCGCTCCTCCGGTGCCTCCGCCATCATCTCCTCCGTCCCGACTCCACCACCTCCTCCTCTTTTGCAGCCACCTCCCCGTCCTCTCCACCACCGCCACCACCAGTGTCGTTGCCGCCAACACCACCACCAACTCAACCTCCTCTTCCGTCAAGGCCTCCTCCACCACCACCACCTCCTCCTCTTCCGTCAAAAATCCAATTTTAAAACCACCCTTTTACATATCACAATTCATAGCTCACATTTCACAATTCACATTTAATTTACCTGTTATTTGAATATTGTTTGAAGTCCTAGGATAAGGATGTCATA
Organism: Houttuynia cordata; assembly: GCA_039654745.1. Lineage (NCBI taxonomy): Eukaryota > Viridiplantae > Streptophyta > Magnoliopsida > Piperales > Saururaceae > Houttuynia > Houttuynia cordata. Next base: position 61,762,551 of record CM077505.1, on the reverse strand, counting down.
CAATATCTTTATCCTATGACTTCAGACAATATCCAAATAACATGTAAATTAAATGTGAACTGTGATGTGCAATATGTGATATGTAAAAGTGTGGTTTTAAAATCGAATTTTCTACCCTCGACGTGGAGGAGGAGGTGGTGGTGGAGGTCTTGACAGAAGAAGAGATTGAGTTGGTGGTGGTGTTGGCAGCGGTGGCAGTGGCGGCTGCGGCGGCAGTAATAGGGCAGTGGTGGAGGTGATGCACCACGAGGAGGAGGAGGGCAGGGAGGTGGCGACAAAAGAGGAGGAGGTGGTGGAATCAGGAAGGAAGAGATGATGGCGGAGACGGAGGCACCGGAGCAGGTGGAGGAGCAGACATGAAGATGTGGGATGGGAGGGCCAGTGGGGGGAAGAGGAAGAGACACAGGAGAGGGTTGTTAGGTCTTTTGTTGCCACATGTGTGGCCTTTTGCATGTGCCGAGGGTCAATACGGCTAATACATGTTGTGGAGGGCCATTTTTGTGTATACGGTTTACTTGAGGATCAATACGGTGAAAGCCTCTACATGGAGAACCTAAACCTGGCCATGAAACTCACAACAAAGGAGACCCGAGTTAGCCAGTTTAGACATTGAGCAGTTTGCAAAACTTCAATAGAAAATCAGACATGTTTCACTAATGATATTTCTCTTGCAAAGTTTTTGTGGAATTAATATCAATTTTACCTAGCACACTTTTTTAGTTCATAAATGATGTACACTACACTCAACAACTTAATTACAAAAAATTGTAGACAAGTTCGTGAAACACTATGGGAAATCATCATAATTGCTTAGACTAGCTAGTAAAGGGTGCTTACAGTGTACGTGCCAACTTCAATGCATCGTTGAGCCCCAAGAAGCTGCACAAGCATGGCCAGTAATTGTGCCTGGTCAGGTGACACCTACAGAAGAAAACAACTAAATTAATGTATATAGAAGATGCAAAAATGTCTCACCAAACAGTGAGAAGAAAAATAATACTCGTTTTGTCCCACATTAATTCCCGAGATTGGAAAACAGAAACGATCTGATTTTAGTTCATTTTGGACCTCCAATCCAGATAATGCTCGTTCTGTCCCACATTAATTCCGCAGATTGGAAAACAGAAACGCTCTAATTTTAGTTCATTTTAAACTTCCAATCCAGCTAATTAATGTGAAAGCATTCTGTATATGCAACAGTCCCATTGCATTGCCACACAACCAATTATTCTGCCACCAAACATCTCTAAGAAAACTGAAATCAAGCAACTGCAATGCCATTCACATTTAACACATTCGATGCATAAACAACACTCTAAAGAAGTACACTATTATACTAGGTACAGTTCCATTTTTCCGCGTCCGAAAAAAGTAGGCACAATTAGGCTTATTTCTCAGCCAGAAAGGACGTTTCATACTTGTTGGTTCACCGTGGCTTAAAAAAATCGATTCTTTACAACGTGCCTATCTTTTTCGGACGGAGGGAGTAGCATTCAAGCGACAAAAGTAAACTCTTACATTTACCTGCATCTGGCTGCCTTGCATCTTAGCCGTCTCTTCTCGAAGCTCCCGCAAGACCTAAACCAAAAATCTTTAAAAAATCTACTTTCAACAACAGCAGAAACTATACGCGCAAGTCTAAAAAGAGAAAGAGAAAACCTGAGGCTCGCGGGTGTGGGACAAGATGTAATCGTAGAGCTGAGGCGTGATGCTGATGATCTGCTTGTTCCCGTACGTGTGGTCACCGGCGACGACGACCGCATTGGCAGAGGTGTCTGAGTGAGACGCACTGATTCGAGAATTATAAGCTCGGGAGGGTCCGGCGGTGGCCAAGGGAGATGCAGTGGAAAGGTATTTGGACGGAGACGGTCGGAGGAGGAGAAGACGAGGAGGGAGGAGCGGGAAGAAGGGGTGCGGGGAGGCGAGGGAGCGAGAGAGGAAGGGCCCTGCAGCCATGGGAACGTAGAGGAAGAAGCCACTGCCAGTTAGAATTTTTCAAGGAAAATCTCCTGCCAAAAAGAAGTGATTCCTTGTATTTTATAATGTTGTAAATGAGACAGAGATACATAGGAAAAATATATTTTCATGATTAAAAATATATTTATAAAATATAAAACCCAAAAAATACTGTTTATTTATAAAATATATTATCAGACCAAAAAAATTCTAAAAATTAATTTTTCAAACGTTGACAAATTCTTATTCTCAATAGATTTCATTTTCCTAGTCAATACCTTTAATCAACCACTCGCCTAAAGTGTGTTTAAGTATTTCAGGGTGAATAAGTTGGATGAGTTGATAAAATAAGCCTAACCCTAAACCTTAATGAGAATGCGTTAAAGACCAACTAGGGGGCTGTTTCGGAGGCCATTTCCCACTTCATTTCCCATCATTTTCTACCATTTCCTACTAAAAAGTGTTTGGGAGGCTATTTACATTTTTTATTTATATTTAGTAAGTGAATGATTATTAATGGTCATTTTCATTCTCAAGGTGAATGTCATCACACGGACATTCACTTGTCAAATGGGTTTTTAAATGGGAATCTTGTAACGAATGACCATAATTACCCGTCCATCATTCATGTCTTCTTTTTGAATCCCTAAAATCCATGCTTCAATCATCAAATAAAAATAAAAAAATATTCTTTTCCTACAAACATTAAATAGACTCCCAAACAGCCCCTAGCTATGGTCATCTTTCCCGAACCGTCCTCTCCACGTTATAAGGTAAAATTTTACCCTTTTCCAACTCTTTACCATTGAAGTTTTTGATAGAGTCACCACTTTACTTTGGGTTGAAGCAACTCCCCCCTATCTTAAATTTGACATTCATTATACTTTTTTTTTTGTAACTATACTTGTCTATACTCATTTGGACTCGTATACTTGCGAGGTTTATAAAAAAAATTAGCATATTCCTTCTATCCAAAATTATCTATCTAGATTATAAACTAAAATTAATTTTGTTAGTTCATTCTTATTTTCTAAGTAGGATATTTAATTTTAAATAAAAGAAATATATTTTTTGTCTAAAATCTCGTCAATCCAAACAAACTTCATCAGGGGTTGGCTTTTCCAAAGTTGGCTTTAGGAATGGGGTATTATACGTAGCCTGTTTGGCTCCCCATGAAAATGGACCTTCATTCTTTTAAGGGCTAAATGTTTGACCCTTAAAAGGGAAATGAAAGAAAGGATGGATGTGATATTTTAATTTATTTAATAAACATTAAAGTTAAAGAAAACAGAATGCCACACAGTCCTATGCATATGTATCACGCTTTAGCTTTCCTGTTATAAAAAAACACTTTTTAGCAAATGTGCTCAAAGTATATGAGAAGATATTGGGTGCAAGCGCCAACCCACGTCAGTTTCATAGCCACCAACCAAAAACAGATGCGTGGCCATTGGGGCCCACAATCCCAGACGGCTAACATGACCGAATGACGTTAACTTCTCAAACGGAGTGCTCTGTTCTTCTCTCGTCCCCCTTCATACCCAATTGAATGCTCTCAGTTCCCTCCCTCTCTCTTTATTTAATGCCTTTCCTTCCAGGTAGCTTCCAGAGCATGACTCAGCTTCAGTTCCTTCTCTTCGCTCCTTCTCTCTTCATTTAATGACTCCTCTGATATCTCTTTTCAAAAAATGGGGCTATTTTTTTGAAGGTTTGGCGCCTTCTTTTACAAAGAAGGTTTTTTTGGATAATTTTTTAGAGGGACTCCATTTCATTAGTTTCTCTGCATACTCTGTTGCAACAGTTCCTCAGCTCCTTAACGTGTAAGGTACATTTCCAACCTGCAAATTTGAATTTTGTTATAGAAAAAATTTGATGTTTTGGTTATTAAACTTATCTACCCATTTTATTGCATGTAATTTTTTTCTTTTAAAGCATAATAATGTATAAGGGGACATGTTTTCCAATTATTTAAGTGTGACATGTAGTTTAATGTATGAAGAAGTTGAGGTGTAAGTGGAGAAATAATAATACTTTGGTCTATGGGCATTATTTATTTAAAGGGTGAGATTTATAAAGTATGAATTTTAATTAAATCTTCGGTATTTCTATCATTTGAAACATGTTTTCATACGCAAACTTGAAATGTAAGGAATATTTTTTATTCATTATTAGCTGATGTAGAAATCAATCATTTAATAGATTTAGCTACATTAAAAGGAAAATACTAATATTGTTGGTTAAAAATAAATATAAAAATTTATAATGCTTATAATGTGTGAAACAGTGTATAATGAATTGTTCCTGAGATGTTACATATAAAACACTGTTGAATGTGTGAAAAGTCAATGTAAAAATTTTTAATTTTGTTTTGGGAATATGTCAAATTAATATGGATAGTGAATGTATCAAGGACAAATATAAATTTTATTTTTTGAAGTAGGATATATGCATGTTGATGTAAAAGGACTCAAGATTGTTTCTGACAAGTTATATGTAAGAAAGTCTGGTTGAGTTATATTTCTCATATGTCAATTGTTAGGAACAAAAGACCTCCTAAATGTTTCTAACAAGTATAAATGTTTCTAACAAGTTTCATATGAGAAATTCGACTTTTCGTATATTTCTCAAATGGTGATTGTTAGAAACATAATTGTCAATATCCTTAATAGGGTGGAACCTCTACACTTTCCCCATATAATTAGTAATAAATAAGTAAAACCTTATATATTCAAATATAAAACAAATCACATTTTTCAATGTAAGTTAAGAAGTCGTCGATATTGTTTATGACAAGTTCAATCTCGGAAACCTAGTTAGCTATATATTTTTCCAATAGTAATTGTTAGAAACATAATATCAAAACCAGAGCAAAAGGGTGAAAACCTTTAATTTTTTATATAAAACCTTGCATATTTAAATACGAAAACGTATATAATAGTTATGAAATCAAAAAAGAAGTAAAAATTTTCAATAATAAGCAAAGTCCTCGATATTGTTTCTTACAATTTCACTATGAGAAACCCAGTTTTAAAAATGTTTCTTATAATTTCACTATGAGAAACCTGGTTTTAAAAATATTTCTTATAATTTCACTATGAGAAACCCGGTTTTAAAAATATTTCTTACAATGTAATTGTTCTTTTGATGCATTCAACACTTCCTTGATAAATCTAAAATCGGATTATTGGTTGAGGGTTATGACACCATTTAGACATTTATACGAGTCATTAAACAATAATCGGATAATGGCATCGTGACATCACCCCCTATTTGATCATTCACCTTTGTGTGAGACATTGGAATTTAGTTGATCCTTTGCACCCTTACATATCTTCAACTCCCATAACAGACATCAAGCGACATCAAGCAAAAGCTTTACCATGAATCGAGGGAAGGGTTTGTAGTCCGCCTGGAGGATGCCGCCAAGATATCCTCCCTAACGGAGTCGTCAATAGTCACAAGGATGAGTTTACTAACTAGGATGGCCTTTGGTCATTAAAAAGAAATGTTACCATCCAAAAGTTGTAAAGAAATCCCCAAATTATTTATCTTAGCAGAACTTTACAAATCAAATCAACTGGACTTCTATTTATTTGAAGTACACTTGCTTAAGTAATACTTGTATATGTACAAATAACAAATGAAACCCGACATGCCGCAGGTGGCACAAATACTGCAACATGCCGATCGAGTCTTATTTTAAATATGTATACAAGAACAGCTGCGATACAAATTGAATAATTTATTTGTTTGATAGTCAACAAACTGAATTGATCTCAATATATACACAACCCCTGCGTAATGCTGCGGCATATTTGGAGCTGCCCTTACCCTAGAAACTTTCAATATTTCACGAGCTTCAGAAAGGGAACTCAATTTGTCGGTTCTCCGGAGTGAAGATATCCACGGCTTGCGCACCTTTCATCAATTTCTATAGCCCAAAGACATGCTATTTTTAGCAGCTCGTTGGAAGACACAACAACATCGATCAGGCTAACCTCCATCCCTTCTTTCGACGTTATTGGCTTAGATAACTGCACAAGGTATTTATTACTATACTACGTACTAGCAATAGACACACAAACAACTACTTTATTTGGAAAGGGAAGAAAAAAAACACACGAGTGGAGCCTTCAAAAACTTCCAGGTATAAAAGTGATCAACCTCAACTTTATGCAGCTCCTAGCAATCTATTACTAGACTTGAAGGCAATTTTTAAGCAACAATCACAAGACCTGAAGGCAATTTTTTATATTCACCTTACATACAATTACGGAGAGAATAAACAATGTTACTAATCCGAAATTACTAATTTAGACTTACCAGCAACATGTCAATAGCTTTTCAGATTCTGACAAGCCGTGGAAGTCGTTGTGTTCCTTCAAATATTCAATATAAATTTTGGGTGAACTCATGTTGAAAACTGACCACAATAACTCACATAACAGAGAATTTGCTACCCCCACCTTTCAATGATCGACAAACATTACATAACAGGTCAATATCATCAATAAGAAAAATCAAATTATCCATATAGAAAAACATAGCAGTAAGTTGATAATTAAGAATCAATGACAGGATGAACATACAAGTGCAACCACTAGAATAAATGCAAGATAACATGTTTCTTATATAGCCGATAGTGATTGATGATAACTAAGATATCATAGCTGTTTTGAGAAGTCCATTTCAATTGAAAGTTTCATAACAAGGATAAGCCATTGCATGTATTTTTTGTCTATTATGTAGGACTTTCTATACTTTAACTAGATTATGTAAAGTAATTGACACACAAATAAAACGGGAAATTTAGAGATCACCAACTAGAACAACAGCTTTGACATCATCCCTTGCCATAGTTTCTTCATACTTCTCCTTCAATCCTAAAATAAATGCAATTCTCGTTACCTATGGGGCAACTTCACCCTTGTAAAGCTCTCATTCAACAATTCACAAGCATTTGCCAGTATCGAACAGATCCTACTATAGAAAAATTAAAAGAAACACAATTGGCAGCGCCTCAATTAAATACAACAAGTTCTAACTCCAAACTTTGATCTTTTCCTTAGCTCGCAATAAAATACTAGAAAAGGAAGTAGAAAATTAACTTCTACCCATCTAAGTTAAAAGTTGCACTACTATATTATTACTACGGTAAGTTCTTTCTCAGTTTCTAATACCTCAGATTGGGGAGTTGCTGCCAATCTATGTGAAGGTGGAATTCATTATATATCTTAGTACTAATTGAGATCAACAACCAAATACTAATTGAGTATTATATAAATATTCTAAAGCAAACTCAGACTCACAGCATGCAAGGGACAGTCGGGTGACAATAATTTTGGACGAAGGGAACAAAAAGAAAAACATAACTCTGTTGATTAAATCACAGTAAAAAATAAAGATTTTGTAGAGAAAGTAAAAAATCACACCTGATGGGCGGTGGGAAGGATGTTGGACGACGGGAAGGACATTGCCGATGAGCGACCTCAGCGGTGAGAGTTTGACGATGAGAAAAACGGGAAGCATGAAGTGAGGGTTATAAATGGTACCTTCCGGACGGAGAGAAGGATATGAGAGGGAAGAACGTCATTGACGAGGCTCCTTGCTGATGAGGGTTTGTAGACGAGAAAGATGGGAGGGGAGTCGACGGCGACTTGGCATCCGATGTATACGAAAGAGTCGGAGGGAACACTGACCGGGATCCAAAGCCAGTCGTGATGTGGAAGCTACCTGAGAAGGAGATCGAACAGAGGGAAGAATGTTGCCGATGAGGCTCCTCGCTGATGAGGGTTTGTAGACGAGAAAGATATGAGGGGAGTCGACGGCGACTCGGCGTCCGGCGTACACGAAAGAGTCAGAGGGAACTGACCGGGATCCAAAGCCACTTGTGCCGTGGAAGCTGCCTGGAAGGGGAGGAGAGAAAGAACTGAAGTTGAGTCATGCTGTGGAAGCTGCCCGGAAGGAAATACATTAAATAAAGAGAGAGGGAGGAAACTAAGAGCATTCAATTAAGTGTGAAGGGAGAGGAGAGAAGAACATAGCACTCCGTTTGAGAAGTTAACGTCCTTGTCATGTTTCTGGTTCTTGGGCATCAAACTGACGTGGGGTTACGCCTGCACCGAATAACTTCTCCATTATACTAGCTGACAGGATCAAATATCCGTGTCCTCCTAGCCGGGCCTGGGCCCGTCGTGGGCCCAATATCTGTAGGATAAAGCTTCGGTTGCCTCCAAAGTTCAAAAAATCCACTCCGGCGACATTGGCGGAGCAAATTCCCCGATGAGCTGCTCCCTCTTCCCGAACTCCTCCTCCTCCCTTGCCGCCATTTTCTCCCCAATTTCATCCCGATCCGTCCGGCTCAAATCCCGCGCCTGCTTCAGGCCCCTCGCCGCCGGCGACTCCAGCCTCTCCTCCGTCGCCCTTGACAGCCTCCGCCTCCTCGAATGGGACAAGGTCTGCCACTCCGTCGCCGGATTCGCCGCCACCTCCTTGGGCCGGGAAGCTCTCAGAGTACAGTCCATCTCTCCTTCTTCTGTGTTTTTGGTGTTGTTTCCACTTTCCAGTAACATATACTCTGTTCGGAATTAGTAGATACATTTGGTTTTTGGAATAGTTCTAATACAGTCCATCTCTCACACTACTAATTCCGGACGGAGGGAGTACAGTGTTTTGATTTGGATACCTTGACAGGCGCAGCTGTGGTCGGTGAGCTCGAGCTATGAGGAGAGCGTGAAGCTGCTGGGGGAGACGAATGCGGCGGTGGAGATGCTTAAGTATGGGGCTAGTGGCATGGATTTTGGGGGTGTCGACCTCGTCCTGGTAAGGATCATTAGAACTCTATTACCTTTGAATTTTTCTCTTGTTGTCATTTACTTCTTTGTGTAGTGCTTTTCGAGAGTACTTCGCTTGTAAACTTAATATGTCTCGTACAGTTTGAAGTCCTGCAAAGATGCCGATAATGTCATCACCATTTTCTATGGTATAGATTATACTCCCTCCGTCACACACTGATTCAAGTTTCAGAAATACTCCCGCAATCCGCAATTAATAGAACATTTGGTTTTTGAAAATGAACTAAAATTTGCAAAAACCAAATGTTCTATTAATTATGGACGGAGGGAGTAGTTCATTTTGAAAATACAAACAGGACACTTAATGTGGGACAGAGGGAGTTGAATGTTGAATTGTAATCTTAAAATACTGATATATGGTATAGGGAGAATGTGTCTTGGTAGTATGCGAGTATTAGTACGTAGTATGTGTGCATCACCTTGGATCCCTCTAGTCTTAACCCAAAATGAAAGCTTTACATAATGACAGGCGTTGCTTCTATTTTGAAGGTGAATTCTGCACTCAGGTGTGTTCAACGAGGCATTCCAATGGATGGGTTTGAAGCAATGGCTATTGCCAGCCTTCTGCAGTTTGCTGACACTTTACAGTCTTCTGTAAATATGGCTCTAAAGGAAGACTCAGAGTGGTACAACCGATTCATGCCGCTTACAGAAGTGGTATTTTTTATATCAATATTCCTCACGTAAAATTGGAACTTTTTTTTTTGTTTTAAAACAGTAGACTGATGTTTCTTTAATCTGGCATTTACCATCAGATATTGAATTTAAACATAGAGCAAACTTTGATAAAGTCGATACAGCAAGTGATAGATGTGGATGGATCTGTCAAAGACACTGCGGTATGCATATTCTCAGCTTGTAGGAGGATAAGGCATACTCTTTCGTTTCCACCCTTTCTAATCAATTCTCTAGAAGGTTTTGTTAAGTACTAACTATAAAAAGATTAGATGTGAATTTGAGCTGGTTCATGCTTGTTTGCTTGAGCTTAACCTAACTTAATTCATGCCTACCTATTTTTACATTGTGTCCAATTTTATCAGTATTGTGCATTCAAAAAGGACATTTCCATAAATCCATTTTGGGCCTAATCAAGTATTTGATGTGGTCTGATGTCAAACCCCAGATTGATTTAGAGATGATTTACGCCTGGTCACATGGCCGACTTGACTGGATGAGCAAGGTTATTGAGCTTTGATTCATACCTAGTCAAGCTGACCCATCAAAGCTAGTGAGTCCGTTTTGTTTGGAAGCTTCTTTAGATTCAGCAACTTTTCACATGTTTCCATCTTTACTATATTGATTGATGGAAGTTTTCTTGTCGCACAATACCCCATCCAAACATCCCTTAGTTTGATTTCTGTTCACATTTCAGTCTGATAGGTGAATATGGTGGATAACTTTTACGTTATCTTTCTACAACCCTTATTTTCTGGTCTATGCCTTCGTTCCTTATATGTATATTTTTCAGAGCTCTGAACTAAAGAGATGTCGAGATCAAGTGAGGACAATGGAAAGAAAGGTGAACCTCCTTTGATTCTTTAGTCGGTTCTTATTTTTTTTCACCGATGTTGCTCAAATGACTGATATGAACATTATATGCCTGACAACTTTATCTGCACTTGTAGTCATGTTATGATGTTAATTGAATAAAAGTTTCAAACTTGAGCAAAACTAATTTCCTCATAGATTTTACCCTTTGCAACTTATGTAAAAAGTAAGGCCAGCAGAAAGTTCAATTACCTCTTTTGATGGTAGAATATATGCACTGATATTGTTTATTTAACATTCTTTCTATTTTATACATCTAAGTATCCATGAGAATTTATATAACTAGATACATTTCCTTTTTTGTGGTAGTTGTATCAGCTGATGGACAACTTGGTTAGAAATGAGTCAAATGGATCTTCCTCTCTGGTAGGACCTCATTTAATCATTATAAGTTAGGTCTTTATATTTTCCTTACATGAATATATTTTCCTTTTCCCAACTATTTGTCGCCGACCCCAAATAGTTGGGAAAATGCGCTATTTGATTATGATTATGATATTTCAAATTCACCTTTTTCTGCATCAGGAAGTGACTAACATTGATGGTAGATGGTGTATAAAATCTGGTGCTGATCAGAATACAACGTTAACGGGGTTATTGTTGTCCAGGTCTGTATGACAGATCTTTTGTGTTCACATTTATTAGTAATGCAGTCAGTTTTTCTTAATGTACTTTTTATGACTTCAGCTTCACTTTTCAACGTTTTGTGCCATCTATATATATCTGAAGAAAGAAGCTATAAAATGAATGCCTCATGTTGATATTACTGCATTTCTCTTTTATGCAAAATTTGTTTAAACCAGTAACTTATTGCCTAAAAGATAATCACTTCTTTCTCAGTGCTTCAAGTATTGAAAACTTCATAGAACCAGTATCTGCTGTTCCATTAAATGACGAATTGCAGCGGGAAAAAGCGTCAGTAAAAAAGGCTGAAGAGGAAGTGCTTTCCAGGCTGACTGATAAGGTTTTCTGTGCATTCCATGATATAAACCATCTTAAATGAGTGACATTGAATTTTCAAATAAATGTCCAAAGATATCTGTTGATACTCTTGCCATTCTCTCTCTCTCTCTCTCTCACTCACTCTTTCAAAATATTTTAATTGTGTACAGATGAGAGAGCACATGGATGCCATCCACAATTTGGTCAGTGGTACAGCTCAATTGGATGTGGTAGGTGATTCTGCTCAGTTTAAATCTCTCATACAGTGACATGCTGAATTGGTTTTACAAGTCCCAAAGCTTGCGTTGCTTCCGAAATTCAACAAATGGATTTTGTTTTCAACTGAGGGTTTTGATTGAGTGCAGATCATAGCACGTGCAAAATATAGCCTTTCTTTTGGTGGTGCATGCCCAGATTTTTCTACAGGAAATGATATCAGTTGTTTCCTCAACAATGGTTATTCTTCCTCTGGTATTACAACTCCTGAGAAGGCTTCATCTGCGTATTCCAACAAGGATTGGTTATTATTTTTGCCAAAAGCTTATCATCCCTTGTTACATCAACAACATCGGGAAAAACTGAAGAAGGCTAGAAAAAATGTGAAGGAGAAAATTGCTGTAAGTTACACCTATAAATAAAATTCCAGTTACCTTTTGGAGTTTTATGCCAGTATCATGGAAATTAGGATAATTATCTAGTGACGTCAGTCTCAACTACAAGGAACCACTGTTCAAACGGAGGTATAAAATCCATGCTGTCTATTATTTCAGCTTCTTAAGTTCTTAACTGTCATGTAAGATGGTGAACAACTGTTAGAAAGAATACTGAAAACCTAAAATTCCATTGCAGGAATGCTAGTAATCGAGCCAATGCCTGAATTACAATGTTTATGTTATGGAATTGATGTTATATTTACACTTGTTTCTCCAACATCATTCTGGAACTTTACTAAGGGCTTTGAACCTGCAGGAAAGAAGAAGAAGATTGCAAGCTGGAAACAGTTCATCTAAAGAAATTCTGGATGCTCATCTTGCATCCCTAGAAGCTGAGGTATCCTTGTATGTCAGTGTTTGCATTTTCTTGTTTAATACAAGGAATTATTATTATTTGGTTGAGTGTTTCATGAAAAAATTGTCATTGTAATATAGGTCACTAAATTGGAAGGATCTTATCCTGTCCCTGTTGATTTTCTGGTTGCAAAGAGAACTAGAGTGCTGGTAATTACTGGTCCTAATACAGGAGGGAAAACAATCAGTCTAAAGACTGTTGGTCTCGCCGCACTAATGGCAAAATCAGGTGTCCATTCCTGGATTAGTCTTTCTGTTTCATGTTTTATTATGCAGTACGGTATGAGTTTTAATGTCAGAAGAAAAGTAAATTTCTTTTATCAGAATTTTATCAATACTCATACCAATACGAATGTTAATGGTTAAAGTTCTTTTCTGAGAATTTTATCCTTCCTGCATCTTATGTTATATTTCGGGACTTACTTTTCTTATTGTTTGACAGGTCTCTATGTTTTAGCCTCAGAACCCGCTAGGATCCCTTGGTTTGATTCAATATTTGCTGACATAGGGGATGAACAATCTCTAACTCAGTCATTGTCTACCTTCTCTGGGCATCTTAAGCAGATCAGTGTATGAAATGTGTCATAAACATCCATCAGATTTTTTTTGTCATGCATATAAGTATCTGATATGTTACAACTGTCGTGTATAATTTTTCCATGTCGACTCATCCTTATCAACAAATTGAAAGGTAGAGGTTCAGATCATGATTATTTTCTATTGTTGCAGCAAAACAATTTTAAAAAATCTCCTAAGTTAGTGGTGAATTTGGGCATGCTAATAACTTACTAAATGGCACAAATGAGCACATAGGGAAAAGATAAAGAGATATTTGATAAAAGATGAAACTGCCTGTTGAATTACATCTACTAGCATCATTGTTCCATTTGCAAATAAAAGCTCACAAGGCCGTCAATTTTTTCTCTTGCATAGTACAGTACAATTTGATTGTCACCTTGTCACTAAAATGTGTTGAAGTGTGATGTGCTCTATACACTCTTAAGAAGGATTAGTTTATGCCACGTCATAAGAAACCAGATGACACAAAGTAGATTTTCCGGAGAGTTAAATTACGACAAATGAAGAAATTAAGGACACAAGCAGTGATGCATATATGATTTGGTGCACTTAAGATGTAATGCTCAATACTTTGACTGACTTTGTAATGTGTGTAACCACATAGTTTGGAAAAGTAGATATTTTGTTTTTATTGTTTTGCTTCGAAATAAAATTTCAGGGTGGTTTACATGTTTCTTCCATATCCTTGTGAGCAGGCTATACAAAAAGAATCCACAAGAAAGTCACTGGTACTCCTAGATGAAGTAAGTAGTAGAATAATGATCCTCTTACTAAATGATCTCTCAATTTTTTTGAGATAATTACTCTTTGATTGAAGCTTTACTATTGCCCTGTTTGTCATATTGAAGTTTTTTGAAATTACCTAAATTAGCATGGTTGACTCTTTTCGATAAATGATCTTAATGTTTAGTGCTTCAGGTTGGTGCTGGGACCAATCCACTTGAAGGGGCAGCATTAGGAATGTCACTTCTTGAAGCTTTTTCTCAATCGGGTTCATTGTTAACAGTAGCTACAACGCATCATGGTGAACTTAAAGCTCTTAAATACAGGTATCTATAATGAGGTTTCATAACACAGCATGTTTACTTATCTTGTTAAGAATGTTTAAATTGGATTTTCTTGTTATGATATTCAGCTTCTGTTTATGTAAATAACTGCTAGAGGTCATATTTCAGTGTAATTAGGTTACTATGCTCCAAGAGAATATAAAAAAAGCATAAATATTCTGTTTTGTTCTTTCTTATTTTAAATTAATGAGTTTGCAGCATTTTTCTACAGTAATTCTGCGTTTGAGAATGCCTGTATGGAATTTGATGAAGTCAACATGAAGCCGACATATAAGATACTTTGGGGAATACCAGGTCCTCTCCATAATTGTGTATGCTGTCTGCATGACCTAAGAATGCGATAATAGCGTTGTCAGCCATGTTATGTTAAAGAAACTGCTGCTACCATGCAATTTGTTTAAAACTCTTATGCTCCTTTATTTTTATGTGAGAAAAGGGTTATGGAAATCCATCTGGTCTGAGGCTTAGGATTATATTGCATGCAATAGGTAAAAAAATGAAACTAATCTTTGACATTGTTGATTGTTGTCAGATTGGACATATGTCAAACTGAGGGTCAATTTTCTTTTAAATAATCTGCCATATGATAAAAAGCATAATTTTTGGCTTGAAGATAGAACCTTCTTTTTGTACTCCATCAGTCCTGTTTTAGTAGCTCCGTCAGGCAAAAAAAGACAGTCCTGCTTTAGATGCTCCATCTGGTCAATTTAAGTTGATTTTGAACCTCTTCTTCTCCCTATTATATGGGGTTTCCACCATCCAATAAAAATCAACATTTTTTCAGGACTTATGAATACAGGACGGAGGGAGTATGTGCTATTAGTAGACTGCCATATATACAATGGTGTGATGTAGTTCCATGGAGCCACAAAATACTAATAATGGGTTTGGGAGAAGTTGGAAGAAAGGGGAGGAATTAAGAGAGAAACAAAAGAGGTCTGGAGATGAGGACAAGGAAAAGATAAAGGGAAATACCGTGATCTGTTCAACTGAACTGAAAGTTTCACCTTTCACCCTACATTGCAATTGACTGAAGAGCCATATTTATGGTTTAAGATTTCCTACCACAATCACTTCTAATCAAGCTAGGAATTAAAGTAAACTAAGCAACCAAACTAAGAAACAATCAAAACTATGAATCAAAGAAACTTATGTCCTTCTCAAAATGGAATTAACTAAACCAAGTATTCTCCTTAGATGGATGAATGCGCCAACAGCGTTGTGAGCCTTTAGCACCAAGCACATAACATGATATAATTCCTTGACCCGAAGCATGAATTTGAAGTGCCATTCTGTATTGCAGATTGTCTTGTTTGGTAAAATGTATTATAGATTGTCACTTATGAATGTTAACATGGGAAGGAAAAACTTCTACTAATCTCAATTTGATGAAGTCAAAGCAGCATGACTTGGCATTTCATATTATAATTTCATTGCATGAGGTGTTACATTGAATACTTCACATTTTCTCTTGCATGCTAGGTTGTCATTCTATGCAAGCTTGTAAGTAGCTTTGAATAATCTTTGCAGGTCGTTCAAATGCTTTAAATATTGCTGAAAGATTAAGATTGCCAAGGACAATAGTAGATAATGCTCGTGAACTATGTGGAGCATCCAGTATTGAACTTAATCAGGTCAAATATCCAACGGATTATTTTATTTTACAGGTCGATTCAGGGGTTTGGTCGCTGACATTGAAGTCCTAAAAGAAACTGGTTCAAGTTAACTAAATCTTTGATAACGACTCAGCAAAATGAAAGGAGATTGGAGAAGAAAGAGGAGAAGTTGGAAAAGAAATAGCCTTAGAGACTAGGAAGTGGGAGGAAGACAGATCTTAGAATAGAGAAGGATAGAGCTAGAACGAGAGAAAGGGATACCAACTTTAAGCTTTCATTGATTTCACTAGCCTACAGCAGCAACAAAAAAAAAATCACTCTCCTCTGTTGTTCCGTAGGCTTACAACCTTTATAGATTGACAAATCACCTCCTATATTGTCCTATTTAGATTTGGAATTTTAATGGTAACCTACAACCCATCCATGTTTTTTTCAAGTAAAATTGTGCTCAAGTTAACTCTATGAAGACCCATCAATTACAGTTCCCTAATTCAAATAGGACCCTTACAAAGTAACTCCTTTTTGTCGACTCATATAGGAGTATTATTTAGGATACTAAAGAATGTTATATGGTACCAAAGTAATATTTTATAACTTAGACTTTCTCTTTATATATATACTTAATTGGAACAGATACACCTACAGTGAAGACTTCCAGATAGGTTTTTCCTCTTTTCTTTTTTTCGTTATATACTTATGCACTACATCCATCTGCCTTTGTTTGTTTGCACCCCTCAAAGTATGGAGACAATTACTATGCATTTTATGGTTATTTACTGCATTCTCGCAGATAATAGTGGACATGGAAAGATTTAAGCAAGAATTTCACCAGAATACACGGGAAGCATTGAAGCACTTGACGTGAGTAACTCAAATAGTTTTGTGCGTAGAAACTTTTTCATTTGATAAGTGCCTTACAAAGCAGCCACTGTATAATATAAAAATATAGGTTGATCAGTTGTGAACATGTTAGAGTCATCAGATGATACTAGTAATTACTAAATGGCCGAAGTCCATTTTATTTAGTTCCATAACCTCTCTGTTTATGTATCCTGAAGAACTGTTTCACTGATCCTAGGCTGTCTAGAGAGCTCCACAAAAAATTGTTAGTTGCAAGGCAAAATGTAGCGGAACATGCTTTTGCTTTAAGATACAGGAAGTTGAAGGCGATATCTGAAAATGCAGCTCAGGCCCGCTCCCTCCTCCATAGCAGAGTACGTGAGGTACGCACTAACAGCACTCAACCTGCAAATAGGATTCAAACTTCTGCCGACAGGCCTGATGAGAAGGAAATGATGGATAACACAAGAAATAGTATATCTGGCAATGGTTCATCCTTGGCTACATCCTCTAAGCAGTCACAATCAGGTATGATATTTTTATCCTCGGGTTTCTGTTTATTAAATCAACTACTTCTTTGCTTCATGTGCCACAAATCTAAGAATCTGAGCATTGGTCCTTCTCTGTTTTCTTTGACTCTTTATATCTGCAGAGGAACATGTTAAAATACCAGAGGTTGGTGATGTTGTCCATGTGTTATCCCTTCGTAAGCAAGCAACTGTAATAAAGGTTGAGCAATCCAAAGGAGAGGTTACAGTTCAAGCCAATAACATGAAGTTAAAATTGAAATTAAGCGACATCCAATAACATGCAGTTTGCTTTTCCGGTTTGAAACCAAGGGAACATGTAGGGACTGAAATACTCTACCTCACCCCAGAAACATGTTTGCGCTATCACTGGGGCAAAATGTGTGGAGTATATAGGAGGCGAAATACTGAAATTGAAAATGTGTTTGCCCCAAGGAATCATGCTGGGACTTGAATATACTAACTCTCCCCAGAAGCACGGTTGTTTAACATATTCCAAAAGTGACAAAAATTGAAGCATGGTACTTACTGGCACCACTAACACAGACCTATTTTTCTTTCTCCCATTCATAGAGAGGTTCATTGTAATTTCCACAGGCCAGTAAGAAGTCTTAAATTATCTCCCATTTTTTAGTTGCTACTTCATCATATGATGTATTGGAGACTAGAACTATAAGGGGCCAATTTGTTCTTAATGGTGATGCGGAGGACAGGAAGCATTTTGAGCTATATTTTGGTTGGCCACCTAATGGTCAATTATTTAATTGGTAGTTATTTATTCTTTTCCTTTTAACCGAGAAGAGGTAAAACGGCAATAATTTTCTAAAGAACGATGAGGATTTCACTCTCTCTGTCCCATATTAGTTGTCTGGATTGAAAATAAGAAATGTACCAATTGTAATTCATTTTGGATATGCAATCCAGACAATTAATGTGCAACGGAGTGAGTACAATTTAGCATAACAGTTAACTTTTACATGCTGCCTTTTAAAAAGCCTTCACGAAAAGCTTTTCTTTGCTAATTATGATGTGTGGAATTGTGTTGTGTGAGCGGTGGTTTTTGTTGGATAAAGAAAATGGTAACGCCAGTGGATCCGGTCAACTGTAGAAGTATGCACTTATCGTGTGAGAACTGAGAAGATTATATTTGAAGGCATGAATGCAGTTTGGCATCTTCTCCGTTGTTTATCCACAATATATAAACCAACTAATGTAGATATGGACGTTGGGTATAGATGTTGTATGAGGTTCTGAATGCTCATGAGCAAATCAGGACTCAAGGCACTTCATGTGGTAGAAAATTTCCATTTTCTTGGTCAATTAACATTTGTAGTACAATCCATGCCATAGGGGCAGATGCACGCCTGAATTACTACATTTACTCGTCACCTCTGTTTCTTGTGGATCACATAATTATCATGGCGTCGTCATCAGAAGAAATATGTAAAACATGCAGACAAAAGGACTCAAAGAGCGGCCTACAATCGTGAGAAAAAGCCGGGAATAAGATTAGTAGTCAACTCGCTTAAGCCTTACTTTTCATCTTTGTAATTGTTGTCACTTTCAAAATAAGAAACTGAACCACAAAGGTACTTTTCCGTCACAAATGGACCACATAAGTACTAACTTCCATGTTTGTTATCCTTGAAGATGATGTTCCTCTCAAAATGGTATAAAAACCACAAAAGTCTTTTTCCCACATACGTCTGTTTTTTTTGTTTTTTTTTTCATATCCACACACAGGTTCTGTTTGCTTATTTGTTGATAATTAATATACACATATGGTTGTACGTATCAAAAGCCACCATATAAAACGTAATCGCTGACGTGATACTGCCAACCTACGATCATAACCCCAATTGAATTGACAAAGATAAGGCGGAAAGAAACAAAAGGACAAAGAATTAACTATTTTCAACTATATATTGAAAAGAACAAAGATTCAGAATATTTGTTTATCCCAAAGAAATTAAAAATCAGCAGATTCTATGGAATCTTCTCTTGCTATTCTGTTTCCTATTACAGTTTTTTGGCAGAAATCTGTTTCCCAATGCATGCAAAAGTGAACAGAAGCCACCTCACCAAGAAATTCAACTTTGGTTGAATTGAAACCCTTCTCGATGGAAATGGAAATCGAACAATTAAAGCAGTATCAGTGCATGTCACATGCATGCCCGTTCTCCTCGTCCATGTCGCCCTCCTCGCCATCGATGCCCCAGTCAAAGGCCACGTCCAGGAAATACAGCAGGAAGACCAGGACCACGCAGCACAGAAACATAGGTATAGGCCCAAAGATCCACAGAAACAATGGCAATGAGAAGTAGAACCCCCGGAGGCCAACCGACCAGAAGTGGCTCCCCCGGTTCACCGCCCGGGCCACGTACTCGGCCGAAATGCTGGCCAACTTGCGGCGGAGGGGCACATTGATCAGGATACTTGCATGACTATAGTACCTAATTGATTGCACGTTCATGAGGAAGGCCACGAGAAAGCATACTAGTATGGAGAAGTACTTGATAGACAAGGCCAGCTCGCTCCGGTCCCCGTACACGATCCCGTGTCGCCGAACCTCCGTCATGCCTCCGCCGTTGTTCGCCATCAGAACGGCGATGACGGAGCTGAGCATGATGCCGGTGGTGGCCAGGAGAGTAGATGCCATTATGTTGTTCCTCAGGGTCTGCACCGCCAACACCCCATTCTTGCCAGAATCCTACACATAAACCATAATCGACAAAGGTTAATTAGTGCTTAATCAAATTGGAGAAAACGAAGAAGAAAGAGAGAATTGACTTGCCTCCATCATGGCCCGGACCCAGAGCCGGCGATTGATGGCGTTGAGGCCCAAGACGGTCTTCTTGGGGTGCTTGACGACACGATAGAAGAGCCATGCATGGTATGCCACCATGACTGCAAGGCCCAAGGGGACTAGGGTGTAGTCCAGGATCTCTTGCTTCATGGTGCTGATCAAGAAATGAGACAAGAGATGTAAATGGAATTCCTTTTGACAAGTCTGGAGGATTTGTGGTATTTATGTGGGAGCTAGGGTTTGGTTCCTTTAGGGAGTGGGATCTTACGTGGAGGAGGAAGTATTGAGTATGGGCTGGCGCTGGTTAACAACAGCCTGCTTAGTTTTACCATCCCATAATGACTTGACGGCGGCCTAGGTTGGTGACTTGGTTCCATAAATGATCTTTTTGTCAGGTTTAGGTGCACCAATTGGGTTTCAATGTTTCCTGGCCTCTCTGGCTTTATGACTAGACACGAAGAAAGGGATTCCCAAAAGATAGACCCCAGCTGCTGCTGGATGCATGAAATAATGTAAGACAAATGTAAAATTAGAACGCGATCGATTCTTTTGCCCTTTGTTTTTTTTACATTGCTTTTCTTTCTTGGAATTATATCTTTATAATTAAAGGGAGGAAGCCGTTTCCAACTTCTCTTGAATCTTGTAGCATTTAGTGGTACAGTCATGGAAACGGCACTGACTGCCAAGTTTCTTTTGTTTGTTTCATAATTTAAATAGTACTATTGAAGGGACAATGACAGAGACTCTATTATAGGGAGAAGAGGGAAACACGTCGCCATGAATGCATGCGTTAAGGGGATTGTTCAATTGGAGAGGAAGATTACAGAACAGAAGATAAAAGATGATGGAAACTGCATACCAGGAAGGTTGTCAATCGCTGGTTGATGATTGGCAAGAGAATCTCAATCGTCTTTGAGACCACGGAATTGAAGGACTAGTTCCATTGTCGATATGCTCGTAATAGCCCAAGATGAGGAATATTGTGGAGATATGACAATGGTCATATTAATTTTCCGGACGAATTAGCTTTTCCGGACATTTAACTTAATTAGGTTGGTCACCAATCACCATGTCAATGCTCCTTTCAAGTAATTCAAAAGAAGAAATAAAGTAGAACATGTTCCAAGTTGGATTTCACAAATCAATATAATAGCTCCATTTGGTTCTTGGAATTTTTGTACTTGTATAGCCTACAGAAAGACATCACACACACAAAAGGAAGTACAAATGGAAAGCATTAAAAGTATTAGCTTTTGTCGTTTGTTTGTTTGACTCTCAAGAGCTGCTGGTGCAATAATTTTCTTTCTTTAAAATCAGATCCTCGTG
This sequence comes from Houttuynia cordata, assembly GCA_039654745.1. NCBI lineage: Eukaryota > Viridiplantae > Streptophyta > Magnoliopsida > Piperales > Saururaceae > Houttuynia > Houttuynia cordata. The sequence goes on along the minus strand of CM077505.1, from coordinate 61,741,423 downwards.
CTGTTGTGCGTAGAATCCGTTTCCAACTTTCGCTGAATACTTGCACACCATCAATGCTCTTGAGAAAGGACTAGCTACCAGTTTCTTTCCTTGGTTTGTTTGTTATCAAAACAACTTTTTGTTTAGAAAAATCAAAGCAACTTTTCATAATGTGAATATAGACTGAAGAGAGGAATGGGAAACACGTTGCTAAAAAGCGTACAGACGTTATGCTCGTAGCATGGCAAATTTTAGCTGAGAGAGAGAGAAGGGCCAGAAATGCATGATATTGCCCCCAAGAATTTAGCTGGGCCTGGACTCTAGAGGACTGCATGGCGCGGTGATGAGTGTGGGCTCGTGTCAGGCTCACTTCTGTTTTCATATCTCAGCCCTTCCGCCTTCTCTTGTCTTCTCCACCCATCCCATGTCCTCTCCCGCCGGCCGGCCGGCGCCGTGGTCATTTTTACTAAAAAGGTTGACAACTTTTTCTGAAAATTTTCCAATAATTTGAGCTGAATCCATTGCATTAAAGAAACTGATTTGTGGGAAAATGGCAGTATAGAGAAATCAATTGATATGAAAGCACCGTATCAAGCTTCTGATTTGCGAATACAATTAAGCAGTTTGTAGATTAGTGCGTCATTGCCACCGTCTTTCTTCCTAATCTACTATGAGTAAGTTGTCTACTCTGGTATGATCTTATGATTGAAAATTACTGCGTCAAATTAGTAGATTTTTGTTCCTTGCTGGTTATGCTAGCTTTTGTTCTTGATTGATGAAATTGATGTGTTGTGGAAATTCATACCTTTGCTGTTTTATGCGGGAATTGTTGCTTCATTACGAGTATCAAAAGGTAATACGGGTATTTATACCTTTCCTGTGTTATTTTTTGGCGCGTCTGCAAGCAGTATATGAAAACAGTGATAGTAAATTGATAATGCTACAATGAAGTCTGTTATTGTTTTTGGACATCCAAGACAGGAGTTTGGTCCGCCATCTCCTGCATAGCAGAGTTTGTGAAGTACGCACATTCAGCAGTCAACCTTCTGCAAATATTTTGAAGGGAGATAATGACAGATAATTCACCAAGTAGGATATCTAAGAATGCTGAGTTTTTTCCTTATTACCTGGAGCCAGTCGCCCTTTTCCCATTGAAATACACAAAACTTCTGTATCACCTAAAAATGGGAGTTGAACTTTCCAAAATTTAAAATAATTTAACCATGGAATTCATTACTTTTATCATGCGAGTCATTCTAGTAGCATTTTACTCGGAAGAAGAGGATTTCCGATGAAGCTCCAAATGTCGCGGCTAACTAAACTAAAGCCGACGGCTGCCCACGCCCAAAAAAAAGCTCTGATCACGGGATTTTTAGGTAAGAGCAGTGGAGAAGTCCGTTATACTACAAAAATTAAGATTTACATGTAAAGAAACACATGTAACGTCCACTCATTAGTGCTCGAACTGCTCATAGACATTAAATAAGAGGATAAAAATGAACAAAAACATAAAATACTCATCGGCGAGCGACAAATACTATTTATATATTTGTCAACCCAACTAAAAGTTGTGTAAATAAATTTATAGTATCCTCATAAGGATAAAGAGGATGAAAAATAAGGAAGAACATAAAAAAATAGGAAAAAATCGATAAAAAATGAGCGAGTTATGACATTTTGAAGTTTGCTGTAAAAGCGTGCGTAAGAACTCAATTCAAGTCATGTGCTCGTGCACATGACTCCATTGATATCATTTGGACACGACTCCATTGCTATCGTATGCACGAGCACGCGACTTGAATTGGAGTCATGCGTAAGAACGCATGCTTTTACGACAAATTTTAAAATGTCATGACTCGCTTATTTTGTATCTGTTGGGTTGACGAATATACAAAAAGTATTTGTTGCTTGCTGACGAGTATTTCACGTTTTTGCCTATTTTTATCCTCTTATTTGATGTTCACGAGCGGTTCGAGCATATGGGGGGCCGTTACATGTATTTTTTTTTACATGTAGATCTCAACTTTTGTAGTAGGGCCCTGCGATCAGAGCTTTTTTCTGGGTGGGGCGGCCATCAGCTTTGGTCTGGATCGTCACGATGTTCAGAGTTTCGCCGGAAAGTCTTATCCTCCGAGTGGAATGCCCTTGTTGGATAAAAGTGAAGAATTCGGCCTGTTAAAATATTTTAAGGCCGAATATGAGCATTTTAAGAAGTTCAAGTCACATTTTCAAGTGATATGAAAGTTTTTTCTATATTCCAGAGGAAAAGGGCAAACGGCCCCAGATAATATGGAAAAAACTCAAGAATGCTTCATACTTAAATACCTCCTCTAAGTAGTTACAATCAGATACATTACTTTTAACCTCTTTTCCCGTTTGTAGCCATTTACTCGTTCTCTTCACCTGCCATGTCAAATAATCTGAACGTTGGTCCCTGTAGGCTTTCTTCTGCCTCATGTCTGCAGAAAAACACATTAAACTACCAGATGTTAGTGATGATGACATTAAACACATTAATAAAGGTTGAAGAATCCAAAGGAGAAACTAAATGGCATCCAAGAGAAGGTGTTTAATTGTGCCTGCTTGTTCCTCCATTGGACTAAAATCAAGGGAACAGATGGGGGACTTGAAATCTGCATTACCATTTGGACAATGTATTTTATCTGTGAAAGAAGCTGCACTTTCCTGTTTGCCCCAGTCTCACCCTTGAATGTCAAACTTCCCAAACATGACGGTTGGCTTGGCAACAGAATTGATTCATCTTTACTAATTACTCCCTCCATCCCATATTATCCTATTTGGTTCAACAAAATGAAATATGGAGCGGAGGAAGAATAAGTTAAAGCATTAAGATGCCTGTTCTGAATATTCAGCTCTTTGCTCTTATATAAACATTTGTAGGCCGGTCAACATAAAATCTATGTCTGAATACCAGGTGACATATGTCATAGGCAGTTACGTGCCTGCACCTGCTACATTACTATATATGACTACATGTAACATTATCATATAGTCAACCGGCCAAAAGCTACTCTTCTATATATTGTAAATGGTGTTTTTACCAAATATGATATAAATGAACCACAAAGGTCTTTTTCTGTCACAGATGGATGCCGTGTTACGACTCAACTTCTGTTTTCTTATGCAAACATGGATATGTCATCATATGCAAGAGGACCGTAGATTGAAGTTCATGCTGTTATCTTTATGGATGGTTTTTATTTTAAGATGATTTCATTAATGAACCATAAAGGCCCATTTTTATTTTAGTTTCTTATGTAAGTACAGATATGATTGTACGTCAGAGAAAGATAGCTGTGCATAACCTTCAGAAACACACCACTAAAAATGAATTGGCTGATGTCAATGGTGCAAGTGCCTATGGTAATTGAAATATTTGATTTGCTTTAAATATTACGAAGAAAGAAACAAAAAACTTACTCCCTTCGGTCACTTTTAATTGGGACCGTCACTTTTAATTAAGATTGACACCTGGGCAATTTTATTGAGATGTGGGCACCACAATAAAAGCCTAAGCTTTGCTAGCGAGCGAGTTACCTTTCATCGTGGAGGCCTCTCAATTTCGATCTCCACCTAAGGTTGCTGCCGAGTGGCTATTGTTGCCGTCTTGGGCCGCCTGGTTGGAGAATAATTGGGAAACAGTATCATCTAATTTTGGTATATTATTTCTCTTAATTGTCTCAATTAAAAGTGACTAAAAAGAGTAGTAAATTATACCATGGAGATGATATTGGGTTTTGGGGTTTTGGGTAGTGAGCCCAAAATTCTAATAGTAGAGTAAAACCTACTAATAGAATTTTTATCTTAGGTCTACATTGATTATTTGAGTGAAATAGGATTGAAGGGAATTTTATTTTTATTTTTATTTTATCTTTTACTAGGTTTAGAGGGAAAATGAAAAATCTCTATGTTGGGAGATTTCTTTAGTCCAACGTATGAAAGACACATAGCTCTCATAGGATGTCATATATATATAGAGAGAGAGAGAAAGAGAGAGAGAAAGAGAGAGAGAAGTTTTCTCCCTCTTTGTATATATTATTAGTGTGGAGACTCTCTCCAAACGAATATATATATATATATATATAGAGAGAGAGAGAGAGAGAGAGAGAGAGAGAGAGAGAAGTTTTCTCCCTCTTTGTATATATTATTAGTGTGGAGACTCTCCCCAAACGAAGGTGAACACATTTGTGAGTGCACCAAAGGTGCACACACCTACATGCGCGCACACGTGGCATGGGCGAATGGGCGCTTTAATGGTGCACTTTGCATTTCGCATTTGAAGTCTTTGATTTTTTATCAAACAACTAATTATTTTTGGAGATTAAGAGTTGTTGATTATGATCAAATAGGAGCTATTGATTATGATCAAACAATGAGTTGTTGATTATGATCAAACAGTGAAGCGGGTAATTAGGTGGACAATATATGGACCGTTATGTCCGTTCATTTCCCTTTGTGAAAGGGTGCATGTTCGTTTCTTTTGGTGAAAGGAGTCTACTGGATTCAGGTCTATAAATGGCTGCCTTAAACTAAAAATAAGATGGACATAATATCATTCGTTCTGAAAGTCTCCTTCTTCTTCTCTGATTTTTTTCCTGAAAGACAACAGTTATTTCCTCTCTAAGTTCGGGGTCAGACTTATTAGAGTGCACTACTTGTCGTTCAAAGGTCTATTTTATCTTAGGGACAGATTACCGAAGGAAGCTGATCTATACATGAAATATGCATTTTATTATCTCCTAAGCTTATTATTATGCTAGTGTTTGATTAGAATAACTACTACTTTAATATAGTTTTTTATTTTTGTAGGAAACAGGAGTAATACACAAAAATGAAGAGAAAAGTGACTCGAATGGTTAAATTATCATAACTTCGTCTACATATATCGGATTGGACTGATTCAAGCTTCATGTTAAAGTTCAAGAAGTCAGCTTTCCAACGCCACCAACCACGCACAATTCGGAGTTTGGGACAGAAAGTTATAGCCATTTGAAATTTATAAATAGTAACTACGATCGATCGGGAATCACTGCGATCGATCGCTAGAGCCGCAAAAGCACTACATTGAAGGACACGATCGATCAGCATCAAAACGATCGATCATATCTACTGGAATTTTTCAATCGTGCAAGACAGTAACTACGATCGATCGGTATCATACGGCGTCGATCGGCACGCGATCGATCGGAGGAAAATAACGAAGGAATAGCGATCGATCGGATAGCGAACGATCGTCAATCGTAGCGATCGATCGCCGTATACGAAAAACCGAAATAAGACCTATTTTGACTTGGATTTGGAAGGGGACTTCGTGGTTTCTCTTCACTATTATAAATAGGCCTTATGGGAGAACGTATTGGGCATTCAACCTTGGAGAACCAGAGCTTTATTGGAGGCTAGAGAGGAGCAAGAGAAGGAGTCTTGAGCAAAGAAGAAGAAGAAGGATTCATGACGATGGATCTACTTAAACAGGCTTTTCTTTTCTCCCTTTCTATGTGTAACTAAATTTTTATTCAAGGCTTGATGAAGCCCTAGATGTGTATTGCTACTCTTGATAGTTTAATTCTATAAAGTTGATTATGATTCATGCTTAATGCGATTTCCTGAGTTCTTTTGAGTGCTTGACCATAGACTTGATTGATATGAATAAAATTAGATCTTTTTAATTCCTGCGCTTAGCTAAAAGTAGGCTGGTGTTAATTCTATGCCCGACCAAGGATAGGATCATTAGCCCAAATGATAATTCTATGCCCGACCAAGGATAGAATTATCTACATTAATTTTTAGTGGATGAACTCTCGTGTCCGACCAAGAACGTGAGTGAATTCATTGTGATTTGTGTGTCTAACCATGAACACAAATTACCATATCATGTTAACTTATGCTTAATAATAATTGAGAGTAGTAATTGCATGTCTAGTGGTGGATTCTCTGCCTTGATATTTCTCCATATTGATTAAATCTCAGTTAGATTAGATAAAGTCCATTGCTTTCTTTAGAATTAATTAAATTACATCTTTTTCTTCTCTTAAATTTGGTAAAAGATTAATCCGTCCCTGAGGTTCGACAACCCTTTAATACTCGCCGTACTACAATTGCCTTGTGCACTTGCAAGGGTTTATATTTAAACGATCAGAAGCCTGTGCACAAAGAGGGCGGCAATATCTGTTTCGAAGTCAGCAGTGTCAAATCAGTGTGCCTCAGACAATTTTAGGTTCAATTGCAATATAATTTAACACAGTTGGGTTAAGTACAATCCCTCTCGATTACATATTTTTCTAGAGATGTTCACATATAAAAGGCTGACTAAGAGTGGTAATCAATTTGTCAAAAAAAGTGGCAAGCTACATAGTAAAGAAGACAACAAGGTCAGCTAAATTTCTACTATATATAAGAACATTCACTATTACATGCTACGAACAGAACTACACCGTGAACAAAGATTCAGCAGATTCTATGGAATCTCCTCACTCTGTCCTATTTAGCCAATACATGAAGAAGTGGACAGAGGCTCTCACCACCAACAAATTCAACTTGGGTTGAATTCATCACTTCCCCATTTTTTTTTATTCTTGTTCTTATTACTCAAGAACATAAAAGCAGCAAAAGGGAAGACTCGTCGATATCACTGCATGTCATATACCCTCCCGGTGTCCTCGTTCATGTCTCCCTCCTCACCATTGATGCCCCAGCCGAAGGTGACATCCAGAAAATAAAGCACGAAAACCAGGACCACGCAGCACAGAAACATGGGGATGGGTCCAAAGATCCACAGAAACAATGGCAAGGAGAAGTAGAACCCGCGCAGGCCCAAAGACCTCCCCCGGTTCACGGCACGAGCCACGTACTCGGCTGAGATGCTGGCTGACCTGCAGCGAAGGGGCACATTGATGAGGATGCTTGCATGGCTGTAGTACCTGATGGACTGCACGTTCATGAGGAAGGCTGCAAGGAAGCAGACTAGTATTGAGAAGTACTTAATAATCAAGCCCAGCTCACTCTGGTCCCCATACACCATCCCATGCTGCCGGACAGCTGTCATCCCATTGCCGTTGTTGGCCATTAGTACGGCAATGAGGGAGCTGAGCAGGATGGCGGTGGTGGCCAAAACGGTGGAGGCCATTATGTTGTTCCTCAGGGTCTGCACGGACAATACTCCATTCTTGCTACTTTCCTACGTGACATATAGATGCAGCACACATAAGTTAACAAATCAGTTTTGAGTGCAAAATCGGAGGAAAGACGAATGGCTTGATGCCTTGATCAACTATTGATTGACTTACCTCCATCATGGCCTGGACCCAGAGACGGCGGTTGAGGCCCATGACTGTCTTCTTGGGGTGCTTGACGACGCGGTAGAAGAGCCATGCATGGTATGCCACCATTACTGCAAGGCCCAGGGGGATTAGGGTGAAGTCCAGGACCTCTTTCTTCATGGTAGTCACTGCCAAGTCCCTGATTCTGGAAGTTTGAAATAAGAAGGGAGGTGGAAGAGGACTATGGTTATGGTTAAAGAACCCAAGTGTGAAAAGATTGGAATGAATGGAACCTTTTGACACGTTAGGAGAAGGGATGATGGTTGGTATTTATCTCGGATGGTTAGGTCTTAACTCTTATAAAAACGGCATCTTACGAAAGCATTGCCTGTTGTATTAGAACGGCATATGCTTAGTTTAACCCACATAATTGACCAAGATTGCTTGGTTGCTTCCATGAATGTTCCTTTTTCCCCCGTCTCAGGTGCATTTCTCCTACAATCGAGTGCACATTATCTGTCTGCTTGGACTTTGTGGCAAGCTTCTGATTCAAACCCATCTGCCTCATTATATTATGCCCACGGTCAGATCTTCATCCGCTGAGCATGATGCACAGGGTGGGCACCCGGCCAGGTGCACCGAGGCTCATATAAACATGACTCCAAGTCAAAAGAAAAAAGTTAATATGCCCCTAGATTTACACACATTAGTGTACGCTTGGAGCCGTAGGATCGAGATCCAACGACATCCGTTAATTGAGGAGAGCAGTGATTTAAAACAGTTTGCCCCATATTTTAGCGCACACTATCGGACCAAATTGACAGATCATAGCACTTGGCGCATGATGCTGAGCATGAGCACATGCTTATATAAACCGGACTCCAAGAGCTTCCAACTTAGTAAGGGCTGGATTCCAAGAGCTTCAACTTATAAGGTGATTTATCTATACACTGACCACAAAAACTTGACTGCATTTGAAAAAATGTGTAGCCTGAATGAAATTACCGGATTTGTTATACAGGCCAATAGATCTTCATGAACGCTCGTGTGCAGGGGTTAAGTGGAACCTTGAAATGTTGTGGGCCAATAAATTTTACTCATTTTCAAATGCTATCATGAATTTTTGGACGGAGGGAAAATTTTACTCCTCTTGCCTACCTATAGATGCATCAGCAATTAATATTTCATGTACAATCATTATCTCATGAAGCCAATCCACATATTAGGAAAGGTGTATGATAAATATGATAGTGTTGAATCTTCTTATCATTATGGAGGAGGTTTGATCCCAGCTGCAGCTATCCTCAGTCTAGACTATTTTGTGCTTCGATGGTGGTTTTGAAGGGGAATATAAGCTTGGCGGGTGGTGTCTAGAGACCATAATAAGGGGTCCCTTTATGCTTGTTCGTGCCACATTTTTCAGAACATAGAAGAGGGTGTTGAAGCTCTATGGGGATTGTAATTCATTTATTTGTGGGGAATATGTTCTGGGAGCCTGATGATTTTTTTCCTTACATCAACAACCAAATCCGGCAAGATACAATTCAGAGGATGATCCCAAGATCACAAAACCATATAAGACAAACTCAAAGAGATGCATTAGCAGCATGATGCCTAACACTGTACTAAACTAATCGAGCAGCAACTAGCAGACCTCGAACTCCATAAACTATAGACCACTAGATCCCCGAAAAATGAATATTGTGTGGTCTTTAAGCATTTCCCCCTTTGGCCTTATACATAAAAACCATACCCACAGAAGCTTTGATGCAGAGCATGAGTGGGAGATATAAAAACGTTTTCCCAAGCAGCGTGCGTCCTGACCAAATACTTTTTTTTAAGAAACGGTGACCAAATACTTGACCATATACGTGGAAACCGTACCCACATGCTTTGAAAAAAACATTAGGACTCACAGCTTAGGCTGAAAGCATATTTGCTATACTGCAGGGTTTGCACTATATATGTCCTCCATGATTTTATTTTGGAGAAACACATACAGCGTGTCTCCAAACACTATATCTATCCCCATTTGGGAAATCTCAACCTTGCACTCCACAGCAATGGTTACTCATCTTCTTTTTAACCAAAATCTCACCGGGATCATTGCCGTTCCTTCCACTCATTCTTTACAAAATGGAAGAAGCTGCCAGAGTGTAAAATGCATCAATAAAACAAGAGAGAAAGAAATAGAAGTTTCTCGCAGATTAGCAAATTACCCGCCGACAATATGTGATCACGACTTTATTCAATCACTAAGTTGTGATTATGGGGTTAGTATAAAAATTTCATCTATGTCATACATATCAACGTTTATTATTTTCTATGATTCAATTTGCTAACTTACTAGACACAGGAAGCAAGATACATAAGGCGGGCAGAGAGTCTGAGAGATTATGCAAGAAGATTACTGAAGAATGACAAGGACGAAGTTAGAAGCTTGGAGCTTATTGACACACTTCAACGCTTAGGGGTAAGCTATCATTTTGGTGAGAAGATCAAGCAAGTTATAGAGGAGAGACTAATTGATGCAAGGAAAGAAGACGATCTACATTACGCCGCTCTCAGATTCCGAATTCTCAGACAACATGGCTACATGATCTCACAAGGTTCATACCCTCTCTGTTGTTAAAAAATGTCAATTAGTCTCTTTATTTTCTTGCCTGTATGGGTTTTGGGCTTGAACTTAGACGAGTTCATTCCCTTCTTGGACAAGAATGGTGGTTTTAAAGAAACTTTAAGGGAAGTTCCTAAGGCAGTTTTGAGTTTGTATGATGCCTCCTATCTTGCTATGGAAGAGGAGACTGTATTGGACGATGCTAGAGCATTTGCCACAAGTCATCTAAGGGATTATCTGAAGAAAAACAACAACTCTGAGCTTCATAAATTTGCAGACCGTGGATTAGATATTCCTCATTACTGGAGGGCCCCAAGACAGGAGACAAGATGGTCCATAGATTCATACGAAAGAAAGAAGAAGAAGAATCATCTACTACTTGAATTGGCAAAATTAGACTACAATATTTGTCAAGCAGGATACCAGAGCAATGCCAAAGCCATGTCCAGGCAATTATGTACTCCGTCTGTTCCATATTATTAATAGTCTAATTTGGGGAGTTGTTTTCAAGTGCCGCTTGGTGGCTGGTCGACCGCAGCACCAGAGCACCATATTATGCCATTAAGCCCCTCAGACACATACAAGCCCTACCCATCATACCTATTGGGTAAATCGTGATATAATCCCAAGTTGGTGACCAATTAATGAAGTGGGGGTTCGAACTCAGGACCTCTGCTTCAAAGCCTATCCTGGCCATTCCATCAGAGGACCGTGTTGGTTAATTATAAATATTTCATGTACTTGCATTCTAGGTGGTGGAAGGATCATAGACTTTCGGAGAAATTGCCTTTTTCTAGAGATCGCCTGCCAGAAAGTTTTATATATATGGGGCATGGAAACAATTTCTTGGCCTCAATATGGACATGCAACAGAAGGGCTAACACTAGTTAGTCAGTTAATAACAACTATAGACGATATATATGACGTTTATGGAACAATCGAAGAACTTGAGTTGTTTACACATGCAATTGAGAGGTGGGTATAGTTCATGTAATTCAATTTTTTAAGATTAATCTTGAATGTGATTCTACATTACATTTTATGAATATGAGTTTCAGGTGGGATCTTCAAGTACTCGAAGAGCTTCCTGAATATATGAGGCACTGCTATCTAGCTCTATTCAATTTCCTTAATGAAATTGGTTACAAAATTCTTATACAACAAGGGGTTAACATCATACCATTTCTAAAGAAAAAGGTAAGTTTGCTTGACGTTTGCCCTTTTTATATTTATACTAAGGTAATAAATACTCCCTCCGGTCTCTTCTAATTAATTCATATGAAAAAAAACTGTATCTATTAAAAGCGACTGGAGGGCTAAACTAATTTCCATCACGTGTAGTGGGAAGATTTGTGCAAAACATACTTGGTGGAGGCAAAATGGTTTTATGAAGGATATAAGCCTACTCTTGAAGAATACTTGAACAACGCTTGGGTTTCCATCTCTACTCCGGCATTGTTTTCAAGTATGTTCTTTCTAATGAACCAAGAGATAACCATGGAAAGACTTGTCTTTTTAGACAACTGCCCGGATCTTGTGCTTGCCTCATCAATTGCCCTACGTCTTATTAATGACCTAGCAACTGCAGATGTACGTACATGTAACTGTGGTTAACATTTTTGTAGATACTTTTATAAATTAATAAACCATTGTTTATTTCAATAACACAGGATGAGCAGTCAAGGGGAGACGTGTTAAAGGCTGTCCAATGCTACATGCATGAGAAAGGAGTCTCACAAGAAGCTGCTCGTGAGCATGTAAAACAGCTGATTGACGAATCATGGATGAAGATGAATAAGCATTTAATATTAGGTTCTTCATTTCCAAGAGATTTTGTCGCAAGTGCTATGGACCATATACGTATGGCACATTCTTACTATACCAATGGAGATGGATTTGGATCCCATAGGACAAGGACATTTGATTTGTTCAAATCACTGGTAGTTGATTCAATTCAACTCGTGGATGCACGCGAATAAAAGTTTTTTTAGCTAGTGGAATGTTTGTTGTCAATTAGAGAAGAGTATATTGTTCTAATGTGGATGATAAAAGTTCAAATACTACGGGTTTGACAAAAGGAAATCTTGATTTGTGTGGAAGGAATGCCATACTGGGGGATATAGCGGTCGATTAGAGATAATTCTATTTTAAGAATATTAAAAAACGTTTTTTAGCCTTACGTGTATTCAAATTTAGCAAAATGAAGCTCATTTCTGACTTACTTAAATGTTAAATCAATAAAAATATTTAAAATGTGTAAAAAACTAAGGCAATAAAAAAAAGTAGGCTACCCACTACCCGTCCCGACCTGACCAAAGTAGGGTTCGTGTTTAACTTTTCATCCCTTTTGATTAATAGGGTGTGTAATTATCGACCCGATTTTTTCAAAGGTCAAGGTCAACCCGACCCGATTCCTAGCCCTACTACCAGGTGCACTGGGTCATGTATAAACACGAGTCTAAGTAAAAAAGGTACTCCCTCCGTTCCAAAATATTGTGTACATTTGATAAAATTCTCATTTTTATTGAACCATGAAGCCCACAAGGAAATCGCATGACTTCTTCTCCCTGATATTCTGTCCAACTCGTATGCTCGTTCACAAACCAAGTTTAAGTCAATCCTTCCAAGTCGCCTCCAATTTTGGAAAGAGGAAGACACGTGATTTGGCAAAATGTGCACAATATTTTGAAACAGCGAATATTTCCAAAAGTACATAGTATTTTCAAACGGAGGGAGTAAAAGTTAATCTACACTTCAATCTATATCTATTAGTGTGAGACTGGCAGCTGTTGGATTAAGCGGGAAAGCGAACATCATGTGTTAATCAAGCGGGAGAGCGAAGCTTCAAATCTGCATGCACCATATTTTAAACAACATAATTGGACCAAAATCGACAGGCAGCAGCCAATGGTGCATGATGTTGCGTGTGAGCATCGATGTACATTATCAAACCGGATTCCAAGAGCTTCCAACTTATAAAGCGCTAGATTACAAGAGCTTCAACTAATGTTTCTATCTCATACAGTTTAGCCACCCCACACCCTCTATCCACAGACGGTCGATATCCACTATCTGAAAATACATAGACGACGAACCTATAGATGCACCAGCAGTTCTTACCATCCGGGTGGGTCAACCTGAGCGTGAGGATAAGATGGTCTGGACTGTGACTTTTGATGGACACTCCATTTTTAGGAGTGGTTAAATTGCAAATCATGAGCGTCCAGCATGAAGAAAATCTAGCTAGCATCATATAATTGGCACCTAAACTTACCAAGGAAGGTTTTTTGGTTGAGGTTTAATTCTTCCTAAAAGCAAGTTGAGGATTTGTGTGGTGGTACAAAATGACTCGCTCAAGTTGTGTATCCCTGAAAGGGAGGCCTTAATTAGTTCATTCAACTTCAAATTGTGAACATGCCATATGGCAGTTACGGTTGGATAAGGAGAATGTGAGTTCGTAAAGGTTTTTCCATGGTTTGGACTTGGTAAGTGCACTCTTGCAGTTCAAAAGATTGTTTGAGGTCTTTGCTACCGTGTCCTAGCTTGGTGAATCTGGAAAAGTAGGAATTCCATTGTAATTGAGAGGAAATCTTGCTAAACTTAAGCGGGTGTGACAAAATGCTATGGAATATGTTGACTTCTATAAAAGATGTAGGAGGTTTGATCCCGGGTGCAGCTAGCCTCAGTCTAGATTGCTTTGGATTTTGATTGTGCTTTTGAAGGAGACTATAAGCTTGGCAGGTGGTGTCTACTAGAGGCCATAAGTGGTCAATTTTGGTTTGTTTATGCCACATTTTTCTGAACATAGAGGAGGATTTTGAGGCGGAAATCAATGTCAACCGTCAAGGCTGTGAAATTGACAGCAAACTTGAATGGCTCACTACGTTGTTGCCTCTTAGAAGATGATTGCGCTCAAAGTTATTCAGGTACAAAGGGAAAGCAGACATGGGTTCACTTCAAGTTTGATGGCTTCCAAAAGTGAAGAATGTCATGTTGGGATTGTCACATAAAAGAAGGCTAAAATACTACCAAATTATGCATATAAAATTTACAAATATACACATGAAATACTAGAATGAGTATAAGAATTAGAACCAGGTTCGAGGCACGCAATGCGTTGTCCTTGAAACAGATACGCCGCCCTCCGTGCACAGGCGATTAATAGCGTTCCGTTCCCGAGATACAACGAATCACACCGTCAGTTTAAAATTGCACTTCAAATCAAACTGACTGGATCTCGATCAGAGGAGACTCTATTGCTCAATGATGGATGATGAATTAAGAGTGAAGAAGAACAAGTTTTTCTTTGCTGTCTGTAACCCATTTCTGTGGAAAATCGTTCTCTATATATAGAAGAACTCTGTTGGGCCTTTTTCTGGAAGAAGAGACGCAATTTTCCTCAGAGAAACGGCCATTTACTCGCTGTAACCGCTTTGCGATCGATCGCCTTATTTAGCCTATAATTACGATCGATCGTTTTATCGCGGTGCACAAATCCTAAAAGTACCGATCGATCGGGCCAATACGGAAACCAAATTGCAGAAAATTACAGTAACCACGAACGATCGGTTTATCACGGTCGATCGTTATGCGATCGATCGCGTTATTTTGCCGATCGATCGCTGCATTTTTTAACTTATTTGTTTAATTTCAAGTCAAATTTCAACAATCCCCACCATGACTTGATATTAAACCAGTCTACACACTAAAATGCATACGACACATGAATGAGACATTGAGCAATAGTACTCTAAGTTTTCAGCGTTAGGTACCTTGCGGGTTTGAACCTACACCTAGTTTGATAAGCCGCCACTCTCACAAGTTCGAAGTGAACTAAGTCTTGAACTTGAACCTTAGAGCAAGAGCTTTGACAAACCTAACAGTTAGAGTAACTCCCTTTTCGAGATCATTCGGGGTAGTGCTTTACGGCCATGCGCCTTGTATCTTCTCATGAGTTGCACATTAGAGAACAAGCCCTCGTTCTCCTTAACTGCGACCTCAGTGGCACTCATATAGGTGACAGTCTCCAAGGGTAATCTGCATAACAATACCCTGCTTTTAAGCCTTGACCTCATTAAGACTTTCGTCAACCTGTTTCATATGCAGTAGAGCACTCTCATCATCACACGGGAACGAGCATACATTTATTTTAATAGTGCTCTCCAAGTCACGCATTAGCTTGTTGTTACCCATTGAATCTTCGTTGTGGGATCTCCACTCAGAGAGATTGGGTTGCTACTAATAATGACTTAAATCATAGGCTTTAAGCCCCATTCCCCTAGATGAGTTAAGGACTTGTCCTGCCGATAATCCTTTAGTAAACGAATCAGCCACGTTTTCCACTGATCGTATGAAACTTAAGGTAATGACTCCCGATGTAGTCAATTTGTGCAAGATTTTATACCTTAGTTCAATATGCCTGGAAGACCTCTTATTATGATTCTTACTCTTAACCATATCAAGAGCTGATTGGCTATCACAGTGAATTAAAATTCCAGGAATTGGCTTATTCAACTAGGGTATATCTATTAATAGATCCCTAAGCCATTCCGCCATTCCTCCAGTTTTATCAAGAGCTACTAACTCAGCATCCATAGTAGATCTTGTTATCACAGTTTGCTTGGAAGATTTCCATGCAACTGCCCCACCACCAAGTATGAACACATAACCACTCGTGGCTTTAGTTTCATCAGAATCTGATACCCAATTAGCATCACTGTATCCTTCTAATACAGCAGGGAACCCGGAATAATGTAAACCAAAATTTACACTTCCCTTCAGATATCTGAACACTCTCTCAATGGCAATCCAATGAGACTCATTAGGGCTCTTAGTGTATCTACTTAGTCTTCCCACAGCATAGGATATATCCGGTCTACTGCAGTTAGCCAGATAACTCAAACTTCCTATCAGCTGTGAATATTGAAGTTGTGATACACTTTCCCCAAGATTTTTCTTCAGTCTTACACTTGAATCATACGGTGTACTGACAGGTTTTCTATCGAAGTAGCCATACTTCTTTAGAATCTTCTCCACATAGTGTGATTGACTCACAACTATTCTATTAGAAGTCCTATCAATCTTTAAGCCCAGTATGACTTTGGCAAAACCCAAGTCTTTCATATCAAAATTTTCGTTAAGGAATCCTTTAACCTTATTGATATGATCCAAATTATTACCAAAAATCAAAATATCATCTACATATAAACATAACTTCACAAAACAATCATTAAACGACTTCCAATATAAACATTTATCCGATGTACACACAACAAAATTATTAGAAAGAAGAACATTATCAAACTTTTGATGCCATTGTTTAGGAGCCTGTTTTAACCCATAGAGAGATCTCACTAACTTACATACTTTTCTTTCTTGACCAGGAACTACAAAACCTTCAGGCTGCTCCATATAGATTTCCTCCTCTAATTCACCATTTAAAAATGCTGTTTTGACATCCATTTGATGGATCTCGAGGTTATAATGAGCTGTCAATGCAATAAGCACTCTAATTGTAGTTATCATGGTCACAGGAGAATACGTGTCAAAGAAATCTTGACCTTCCTTTTGATTATACCCTTTAGCCACTAATCTAGCTTTGTACTTTTCAATGGTATCAGGATAATATTTTCTTTTAAAGATCCACTTGCACCCAATGAGTTTAAACCCTGGAGGTAGATTCGTTAGAACCCACGTCCCATGTGGAAGGATTGAATCCATCTCACTCTGTACCGCTTCCTTCTATAAATGAGATTCACTAGATGACATAGCCTCATTAAAAGTCAAAGGATCATCATTCTCCACCATGTAAGTATAAAAGTCATCTCCATAAGTCTTCTCTATTCTGGTTCTTTTAGATCTTCTAACCTCTACACTGGTATCCGAGTTTTCAATTCTTGGAATAGAAGATGATGACCCATCTTCTTTATGCACTACAACTTTACTCGTTTCCTTCATAAGAAATACATTCTCAAAGAATGTTGCATCATCGAACTCTTTAATAGTATTAGGTGCATAATCCTGTCGATTAGACCCAATTACTAAAAACCGATATGCTCTACTATTTTGTGCATAACCAATGAACACCGCATCATATGTTTTTGAACCTAACTTATCCATTTTCACGTTTGGAATTTTTACTTTGGCAAGACATCCCCAAACCTTAATAAACTTCAAGCTCGGTTTTCTTCCTTTCATTAACTCATAAGGGGTTGTAATTTGTCCTTTATGGGGCACACAGTTTAAGATCATACAAGAAGAAAGAATTGCTTCTCCCCATAAATTCTTCGGTGAAAGCATAGAATTAATCATGTCAATGAAAGTTCTATTCTTTCTTTCTGCCACTCCATTAGATTGAGGAGAGTAAGGCGCTGTGGTCTCATGTATTATTCCTTGATCTTCAAAAAACTTGCAAAATTCAAGGGAACAATACTCCCCACCACGATCAGACCTTAGTCTTTTAATCCGCCTCTCCATTTGATTCTCAACCTCCATTTTATAGATCTTAAACTTCTCAAAAGCCTCATCTTTAGACTTTAACAAATACACATGACAAAACTTAGAGTAATCATCAATAAAAGTAATGAAATATCTCATACCACCCCTAGTAATTAATCCATTCAACTCACATATATCCGAATGAACTAATTCAAGCAAACATGTAGATCTATCAATAGACCTATAAGGTTTGTTGTCAATTAGAGGAGAGTATATTGTTCTAATGTGGATAATAAAAGTTCAAATACTACGGGTTTGACAAAAGGAAATCTTGATTTGTGTGGAAGGAATGCCATACTGGGGGATATAGCGGTCGATTAGAGATAATTCTATTTTAAGAATATTAAAAAACGTTTTTTAGCCTTACGTGTATTCAAATTTAGCAAAATGAAGCTCATTTCTGACTTACTTAAATGTTAAATCAATAAAAATATTTAAAATGTGTAAAAAACTAAGGCAATAAAAAAAAGTAGGCTACCCACTACCCGTCCCGACATGACATGACTAGAGTAGGGTTGTGTTTAACTTTTCATCCCTTTTGATAAATGGGGCCTTTAAGGACTATTTATAAGGTTGGAAAAAAAACACAAAAAACCCCTTCCAAATTTAAGTCAAAATAGGTCAAATTTCGGTTTGCGGGATACGGCGATCGATACCCCTGCAGCCCAATTTTCTAATGGTCATAACTTTTTACTCCGAACTCCGAATTGCGCGCGGTCGGTGGCGTTGAAAAACTGACTTCTTGACTTTAACATGAAATTTGAATCAGTCTAATCAAATATATACACACGAAGTTATGAAGATTCTAACATTGGAGTTACTTTTCACCACATTTCTGCATCTTACTCTTGTTTTCTTACAAAAACGAAAAATTACATTAAAGTATCACTAAATCTAATCAAAATACTAACATAAATATAAGTTTATGAGTTAATAAAATACATATTTCATGTGTAGATCACTTGGCAGGTGGTGTCTACTCTAGAGGTCATAAGTGGTCAATCTTGGCTTTGTGCCACATTTTTCAGGACGGGAGGATTTTGAGGGGAAAATCTATGTCAATCGTCAAGGCTGTGAAATGGCAGCAAACTTGAATGGCTCGCTACGTTGTTGCCTGTTCGAAGATGATGCTCTCAAAGTTATTCA
This sequence comes from Houttuynia cordata, assembly GCA_039654745.1. Taxonomy (NCBI): domain Eukaryota; kingdom Viridiplantae; phylum Streptophyta; class Magnoliopsida; order Piperales; family Saururaceae; genus Houttuynia; species Houttuynia cordata. Next base: position 61,722,907 of record CM077505.1, on the reverse strand, counting down.
GGTACAAAGGGAAAGCGGACATGGGTTCACTTCAAGTTTGATTAGAGACAGCCTTGTCTCTGGCTTCCAAAAGTGGAGAGTGTCAGAGAGGAAAACCAGGTGTTCGATGGCATTGCAAAAGATGCACTGGTTATGTGTCAAGCTGTTGAGTGGCGGAATTGTTGCCCACGGAGCTTGGGTAAATTTGTTTGTGGGACTCTGTTATGGGATGTCAAATAATGTTTACCCAAAACTCGAGCTCGTATGAAAGGGTTATCTTCAACATAATACTCAATTTAACACTCTCCCCCTGCATGTGCAAGCATCCATGAAAGCTTAGCACGGGGACATAATAAGAAGGGAGGAGGATAAAGTATACTGCAGGTCTCCACTGCATACGTTCTACGTGATAATATTTTGGACGGTGCACATGCATGATTGCGACTTTCTCTATTATTTGTGACGAAGGGAACAAACAGTATATGTATCCCCAAGTGGGAGGCCTCAACCTTGCACTCCATAGCAATGGCTACTCACCTTCTTCTTAGCTGAAATCCCACCAGGAGCCTTGCCTTTCCTTCCACTCATTCTTTACAAAATGGAAGAAGCTGCCAGATTGTAAAATGCATCAATAAAATAAGAGAAAAAGAGATAGAAGTTTCGCTCAGATCAGCAAATTACCCATTGACAATATGTGATCACGACTTTATTCAATCACTAAGGAGTGATTATGGGGTTAGTATAAAATTTCATCTATGTTATACCTGTCAACGTTCATTATTTTCTATGACTTAATTTTCTAACTTACTAGACATAGGAAGTATTGTTGTTTTAATTAATCTCTTAATTTTACTCGCAAGTGTACGAATCGTATTTGGAGTACAGTGACAAAATTTTACGAGGTCGAACCTACATGGACTTGTATGGCGGAAATCTAATCGAGCTCTAACTAAACCCTTGAATAAATTATGGAATTGGTAGAGATTGAGTAACTAACTAACGACTAATAAAATCAATTAACGAAATAAAAATATGAACTTTATCAAATTAATAAAATACTAAGGCTTTGGGATCAGCATGGAATAAATTATAGAGAATCCTAAACTTTCAATCATTTATCATTCTCCAAATACTCGTAACAATCTAAAATAATATTCACGTTGTTACGGAAGATCTTCCTTTAACACACAAATATTCATACAAAATTCACGCCCTTCATATTATTTAAATTAACAATTCAAATCACTAGATGTATCTACTTACGAGAGAATTACAACTAGTATCCAATTTGTTATTTAGACAATTAAAACAAGCATACATTGACAATAATAATTCCAAATCATAGCAAAAACATGATTGATGCTATATCTGTAATTAACTACGTAATTAACAACAGGAACGCATAAACATTATAGCATAATTTTAGAAGAAAAATATCAACTTTCACATGTCAGGTATTCTCTACAACTACTACAGCATCATCCTAGCCTTAGCAACTGATTTAGCCAATCATATTAACTAAAACACACGCAAAATTGATAAAAATACATCTCCATTAAAAATAAAATTGACTTACAAGAATTTTCAGATTAAAGGAAAAACAAAGTACTGTTCCCTCTCGGTCAACTATTCCCAGCGACAATTTGAATCAAACTTCTTCTTCAAAGCAACGCACAACCGGAATGGAAATTGAAACAGAACAGAAACACAAAATTTTGGAACTGAAAAAAATCAAAAGAAATTGCTCTTGGTCGTCCTCCCTGTCGGTCGACCCTCCTCTTTTACTCTCTGCTCTTCTTATATAGACTCTGCCACAGTTCTCTTCCAAATTCCTAAATCAGCAATTTTTACCAAATCAATTTCGTGTAAAATACTCTTCAATTAATTGCCTTCCAAATCAGTTAATTTCCCCTTTGAATTGCTTCAAATCCCGTCAAATTTTGCTGTAAAAATACCATCTTTAATCCTCTCGAACGGAACCGAAGCACCCAAAAATTGTAACTTTCCCCTTTGAGCCAAAATCCGCCCCTCTTTGAATCTCAATTCGAATGGAAATTGGAACACTTACCATTTTGAATCGGAGTTGCAATTCGTTTTTTTCCTGATTCAGCTTTGTTACACGTGAATTTCCAAATCGAGACTTTCCTTCTTCTGTTCGTCTTGATCGCGCCCTGTTCCTCGCCGGAACCATCCTCACCGCCACCGTCTGCTATCACTGTCGTGAGAGCCTCTGTCTCTCTCGCCGTCTCCGTCAACCTTCAGTCCGCCGTCGAGTTTTACACCTCTGTCAGCCGTCGTCGTCTCACCATCGTGCCCACTGTTCCTCGCGGTCGACTCTTCGTCTTCCTCTACAGCACCGCCAAGAAGCTCGCCGTTGAGCTCCGCCTTCCTCTACGCTCGATCGTCGTCGGCTTCCGCCATCGCCCCATGGTCGCCAAGCTGCCGGCTTTTCCCCATTTTGCGCTCGAGCAGAGAGCTCGAGCGCTCTTCTGTTTTGCCTGGAACACCCGAGCTCCGGCTCGGGTTGTTTTTATTTATTTTTCTTTCTTCAAACCGAACCGCTGAACCAGTTCGGATTTTCTTTTTTTTTTCTTTTGCTCTCTTAAAACCCGTTGTAAGAATTTCATTCGCCGGATCGAATCTGAACGGCCCTTCACTTTAAATCAGCGCCCGTCTTCTCTTAAGTAAATCATCAATGGTTAAGATCTTTTCTGCATTTAATCTCAGCTCTTTGGTCACTTTGACACTTCAAAACCTATCTAATGGCTTCACTTTGGCTATTCCGTAGTCCGAACACTTGAACCTACATAAATAAAATATGTCCCACATTAGACACATCAAATAATTCATAAACTTATGAAACATATTTAAATTGAGTAATTTAAAGAGCATTATTTATTCAATTCCTAATTACTAAACTAATTACTAATAACCCAATTTATTCATTATTTTAACTAGAAAATATGACTAAGAAATAGGTAAAAAAGTATATAAAAATGTGTATTTTTCATGCGTAATAAAAAGCAAGATACATAAGGCGGGCAGAGAGTCTGAGAGATTATGCAAGAAGATTACTGAAGAATGACAAAGACAAAGTTAGAAGCTTGGAGCTTATTGACACACTTCAACGCTTAGGGTTAAGCTATCACTTTGATGAGATCAAGCTAGTTATAGAGGAGAGACTAATTGATACAAGGAAAGAAGATGATCTACATTACGCCGCTCTCAGATTCTGAATCCTCAGACAACATGGCTACATGATCACTCAAGGTTCATACCATCTCTATTGTTTAAAAATGTCTCTTTACTTTCTTTCCTGCCAATATCTGATATATGTGTTTTCGCCTTGAACTTAGACGAGTTCATTCCCTTCTTGGACAAGAATGGTGGTTTTAAAGAAGCTTTAAGGGAAGTTCCTAAGGAAGTTTTGAGTTTGTATGATGCCTCCTTACTTGCTATGGAAGGGGAGACTGTATTGGATGATGCTAGAGCATTTGCCACAAGGCATCTAAGGGATTATATGAGGGAAAACAACAACTCTGAGCTTCATAGATTTGCAGACCGTGGATTAGATATTCCTCATTACTGGAGAGCCCCGGTTACTCGTTACTTCTACACCCTAGTTACAAAACTTAAGATTTCTCTTATATACCCCAATTTTCAAATAAACAGGTTCAATATCTTTGTCGGGGTGCAATCCTTTGAATTCTTCTGCCGAGAAAAAGGTCTTTCTCGGGTTCTTACTCGCGGTGACTGCACCCGGTTAAATATGTTGTAAGTTGCCAGAATTGTCCCCAAAATCTTCTACCCAGGTTCTCGCTGGGCTGTTGATTAAGGGTATTGCACCCTTTTAAATTGTCTGTAAAGTTTCGGGGATCGGTCCCTAATTCCTCTACCCCAAAAAAACAAGAAGCCCTGCTTGGGGTGTGGGGAACATTGAGAAAAATCATGGTGAAGTTAATGGGGTCCAAATAGTATCAGAGGCCCGTTAGCTTCCGGGCGCCACCCGGAGAGGAGCTTCTCTCCGAGCGTTCTTATCTCAACCATCGGATGAGATCCGACGGTTGAGATGAGCTTCTCTCTCCCCCTCCTCCTCTGGCTCCCTCCCTCTGGCTCGACGGGGTGCCCACCACCCCGGCGATGTCCCGCCGCCCCGGTGGCCTCCTCCCACTCTCCCCCTCTGGCTCCCTCCCTCTTGCCCCGCCGCCCCACCACCACGGTTGAGATCCTCTCTCCTCTCTCCCTCTGGCACCCTCCCTCTCCCACCCCGGCGAACTGCTTTCCACCTTTCACAGCCACGGCGAGGACGCCCCATCGAGCTAGAGGAGACGGCGGGAGGGGGGTCACCGTGGTGGCGGGGCCAGAGGAAAGGGGTCGTCAGGGCAGCGGGGCCAAGAGGGACGGAGCCAGAGGGAGGGAGCGTAGAGGGAGAGGGAAGCTCATCTCAACCATCGCATTCATCCAACGGTTGAGATGAGGGCATCTCTTGGCGCCCGGAGGCTACCTTCTTCCATAGTATTAATCAACCATAGAGGCTTTTTTACCATTTGCAGGTTCACTGTGGCCTAAAAATTCAATTCTCACTGTGTACCTATTTTTTTCCGGACTTAGCTGAGGGGTACATATTAGAGACTACCTAGATAGGCACATATACACAGAGGTATCTTATCTCGGACACTTGCATTATAGGTGGTGGAAGGAACATGGACTTGCGGCTAACAGCCCATTTGTTTACTCTTATTCATATATGAACTGAATAAGTGGCTGAAAAGCCCAGCTTTTTTGGGCTTTTCAGCCCATTGTTGAATTATGTCCTGAATTCAGCCTATTTATACAAAAAGGCTTAAAAATTCAAAGAGGAAAACCATCTGAATTTTCTGAAAACCCATCTGTCTCTTTCGTTGGCCCTGGATTTTCTTCCCCTCCTGCCCCAAAATTTCTCCCCAGCCCATTCTTGCTCTCCCATCGTCCTTGTCCTCGAGTCTGGTAGTGAGAGCTCCAGAGAAATCGTTGCAGACAGAGAAGCGGTTTCTCGGGCTGCCTCTACGCTGGTAGAAGAAGAATATGGGATCCGATCGTTCAGAGAGAATACGCAAAAGACTACCGAACTCAAAACGAGAGATCAGGGGGACAAAGTTGTCCCGGTGAAGCTTGGCAAGTTCAGGAATGTCGATGGGGCATCTTCCAGGATTGAAGGATATGCCGCCATGATCGCCAGTACTAGTCACGTGGATGGAAGAAGATGTTTTTCCATGGGGTCTTTCGAGTATGTCATGGACGATAACTATTTGTTACAAGTACCCATTAGACTGCAGACAAAGAAGCAAGTCAGTAGGAGGCCTCCCCTGCCTCTAATGCCCGACCACCGGCAGGCCATGTCAATTTGCGACTGCCATTCAAGCAAAGAAGGCTTTAGTGGATTCGAAGTCAGTGGGGATATTATGAATACTGCCAGCAGCCATGGCGCTGATAAGATCATTAGGAGTAAAAGAGACAGCTTTTCCATTTCCAAGATTTGGCTGCGGGGATCGAAGACTCAAAAGGAGAGAGCTTCAACGGCGGATTCAAACAGGAGGGCGGTCTCATTCAGGTTTCCGGTGAACCGCGCCATGGTGGGCGATGAAACGAAGGCCAAGGCTACTGCAAGCGAGTGCTCAAACAGTGGGAGTGGCGAGCTAGACGGTAATGTGGAATTGGGCAGCTGCAACATCTTGGAATCGCAAGCAAATCCAAGATGATTGCCATTGTCGAACAGTTTGAAAAATCAGATTTAGGATTTCAGATTGGATATCAAAATTTCAGATCAATGGCTTTTTAGAATTTTCAGAAGGCTTTTCTGATTCAGGTTCAGATCAAACAAAAGGACCTTAAGTTGCCTTTTTCTAGAGAACGCTTGCCATAAAGCTTTATATGGGGCATGGAAACAATGTTTCGGTTCCAGTTTGGGCATGCAGCAGAAGGATTAACAATAGTCAGTCAGTTAATTTATGTGTCAAAATCTGAATAAACTATCTACAGGACGTGGTAGAACGGCTCTACAAGATAATTTTTCAGAACTTTCTACAAGACACGGTTCGAACCTTGGCCATTCGGAGTCTATGACCAGCCCTACCTTGAATCCCAATATCTGGCGAAAGTAGTGGGGAAAAAACTAATTTATTGAATAATTTACAGAAAATTACAAATGTTTTACATTCAAAAGAAAATACTTTTTTGTTCAAGGCAAACTTATTAATTACATATCAATAATTACATATTTATTGTTGAGCTCCAAGGGGCTTCATGGCCTGACATCTCAGTCCAAATCCTTGCATTATCTAACCTCGCATCTGTTGTCTGAACTGCATGAAATATAACATGTTAATACAAGTTTATACTAAGCATGAATATAATGAACTTCCTACACCCATTTATCTAATAAACATGTAACAATATGTGAAAAGCTAAAAGTACAAGATGAAAGTGATAATTCATGACAACAACTTAGCTGACTTTATTTGCACAGAATGGGAATTACTTATATAAGAGTAGAACAAGAGAACCAAAAGAGTGACTCACCGGAAAAAAATTGCACTGTTTTTTTTCCGATCAAGGATTAAAATTGCATTTTTTCTTGCAGTCTTCATAACATTTAGGTCGCTCCAGTGCTGAATCAAACAAGAGAACAACTCTTTACCATCATGATGCAATTATACGGACAAAACTGTAAAATAAATTGATAAATTAACGCCCTGGTCAAGTGGAACTAAAGTGGTTATCAGCCCCAAAGAAATCACATTGTTTCCAAAGTTTGTGCTGTTAAGGTATTACTCAAGAATAATGATCAACCCTACAAATCATATACTCCCTACGTGCGGAAACGATCGTCTTTCAAGTTAATTGTTTTGAGGGGGCAAACACAACCATGTAATGTTTGGATCCATATTTTTCCATATGCATCTAGACGATCTTCATTGGACGGACGGGGTACTAATTTGTGTTTGCTACCAAAGAATTGGAGTAGGAAGCAAGATGCAAAGGAGAAAGATAGCATACTCTCAAAAGTGAAGCAAGTATTGTGACATTGCATGTAGCAGTCTCTCGCCTTGTCGGCGGTCGCCTTCTCGGCAGCGATGCAGAAAATAAGTAGCATGAGAACTAGCACTGCGCTCGTCTTCATCTTTCTTTTTAAGCTTATAGATAGTGGAATCGAATTAGGGCCTTCGGTGGGTTGAGCTGTTGTTTATATAGATAGTGGGACCTTCATATCTACCATACAAAATGCCCCTATAAATTACCATTTAAAGTGCATGGTCTGCAACCAAAGTTGACTGCTAGTTTGGAGGAGGGCCTCAACTGCTGCCGTGATGTCCTGCATGCCTCCAGATGCGCGCAAATATTCAGGAGGATAATTGGTAGATAGGATACTTGGGTGATGATCCTCCTTTTAGTTGGCGTTTGAGTGACCAGGTGGAGCTTGTCTCCAGAGTTCGAGTCTGAGGTGCTTCAAAATGGTGTTGGTGGTGGAGAAATTATTGGGTACAACCGGCGTAATACTTAGAGATAGTGTGCTCCAATAATTGCTGTTAAACAGTTGGAGCACACATACATAACGTGTGCGTCGATCTTGAAAATCGATGGCTCTTATAAAATTGGCATACAAGGTGACGTGAGCGGTCGGTTGTACCCAATAATTTCTCGTTGATGAAGTGCTAGTAATGGTGCAAGAAGTTCAGTCTGCATATTATTCTGGTTGTTGAGGGTCACTATATGTGTCTGGTTTCTTGGTTTTCTATGTATCTTGTGTTAATATTTGTGCTTTTATGTTTTTATGGTTATTGGCCTTTCCTATATAGCGGGTAATAGGGTGCAGCTATTCAACGAGGCAGACCAGGCCAGATTATCCGGTTTGGTCGATGCGTCCACAAAAATGAATAGATGGTCAAGTCGAGATTTGAAACACCTGATTAAACTGATTGGAAACAACAGACAAAGCAAATGTTTCCAGTGGAATGGCTGAGTAAGCCTCTTCGCCACCTTGCTGGTCGTGTGCGCAGCCAGTTGTTCGTCGCCAGGCTGCGGACATGGCCACACAAGGAGCAACCTCTTTTTCAAGGTGAGCTAGAAGGAGGGTTTCACATGATCTTACATTGATACCAGAGGAAACTGGGTCGCTTTTCATTAGGGGCTTAGGCACGATGCAATCATCATGGTATAAATGGAAATAGTTACGATGAAGCTCATGAAGCTCGGCAAGGAAAAGTTGGCCCCTCTGGAACGAGAAATTATCCAGTAGAACCGTTCTTCGGGACACGTAGTAGATCAGTCCGATGGATGTTCAACATATTTTTGTACATGCTAGATATCAAAATCTGAGTACCCAATGATACTACCTCTAGTGTATGTGTCAAAATCTGAATGGAACTATGCACAGGACACATGATAGAATGGTTCTACTAGATAATTTCTTGGAGCTTTCTACTGGACAGCTCGGACCTTGGCCATTCGGAGTCTACCTTGAATCCCAATATCTAGAGAAAGTGGTGGGAAAAAAAACTAATTATTGAATAATTTACAGAAAATTACAAATGTTTTACATTCAAAAGAAAATACTCTTTCGTTCAAGGCAAACTTATTAATTACATGATCACAACTATCAACGATATATATGATATTTATGGAACAATCGAAGAACTTGAGTTGTTTGCACATGCAGTCGAGAGGTATGTATGGTTCACATCATTCAGTTTATTCAGACTAAACTTGAATGTAATTCATTGTTACATTTTTTGGATGGGTATATATGTTTCAGGTGGGATCTTCAAGTAGTTGAAGAGCTTCCTGAATATATGAGGCCCTGTTATTTAACTCTTTTCAACTTTCTTAATGAAATTGGTTACAAAATCCTTGTACAGCAAGGGTGTAATATCATACCATTTCTAAAGAGAAAGGTAAGATTGCCTTTCGGTTGCCCTTTTTATCTCTACTAAGGTATAAATTAAGTCTTAACATGACTAATTTCAATCATGTGTAGTGGGAAGAGTTATGCAAGTCATACTTAGTGGAGGCAAAATGGTTTTACGAAGGATATAAGCCTACTCTTGAAGAATACTTGAACAATGCTTCAGTTTCTATCTCAACTCAGGCTTTGTTATCAAATGTGTTCTTTCTAATGAACCAAGAGAAAACCATGGAAAGATTAGTCCTTTTAGACAACTGCCCGAATCTTATGCATGCATCATCAGTCTCCCTACGTCTTACTAATGACCTAGCAACTTCAGATGTACGTGCCTGTAATTGTAATTAACATTTTTAAAAATATATACATGTACTTTGGTAAATTAATGCCATTATTGATTTCTATGACACAGGACGAACAATCAAGGGGGGATGTGTTAAAGGTTGTCCAATGCTACATGCATGAGAAAGGAGTCTCAGAAGAAGTTGCTCGCGAGCATGTAAAAGAATTGATCAGTGAATCATGGAAGAAGATGAATAAGCATTTGATACTAGGTTCTTCCTTCTACGAATTATGGAAGAAGAAGATGAATAAGCATTTGTTCCAACATGTTGCCATTCCCGCATATATTTCATCTACGAATTCCCTAGTCAAAATTGTATTGATCTTGACAATGAGGTAACTTGTAAGGCTGATTCCACATACAAATCTCTATATTACACTCCCTCCGTCCTGTTTTGATTGCTTCATCTTAAAAAATGGTAATTTTTAATGAAACAATGATAAATAGCATATCCACATATTAACGTATCCAGAACAGGGGTCTAAGCCATCAGATCAATGTAGGGCCCAGATAATCTGACAGGTGCCGGCATATGCACATGTTTTGGGCATGCTTTCAAAAGCACATTGTTTCTCTTCTTTCTTTTTATTGGATGGTGATGTAGGCGACGGCAGTGTTTGTTTGAAGAATTCAAGGGCAATTCATTGACAGTTGATTGGATGAGCTCGTTGGATGAAACAGAGCATGATTTTGTTTTGGAAAACAGAGTAGCTGAAATGCTGAAAACATTGTGAAAAGACAAAAATAGCCATGGTAATTATTAGTGGTTAGTTGTGTAGTTGAGGGCAATTAAGTAATTTTTAAAATCTATTTGTATAAAAGGCCTGCAAGCTTAGTTCAGTTTAAGATCTGATTATTGAATTTCAAACTATCTAAAGCTCCAGTGTTATGTGTTTTTTTATTCTATAATTCCAATTGTGGTTAATACAAAGTCAGTTCATTGCATTTCCTTCTGCATTTGCTTTGGATATATGTTTGTGGTAATGTCTATGTGAGATTTGCTCGACTGTTGCGATTTCTGCTGCACCAGATGGAAACTCCAATTAATAGGGAAGAACAGGGCCAAAATCAACATAAAATTGACGCATCTAAAACAGGGCTGTCTTTTTTTTTTCCCATGTAGCTATTGAAACAGGACCTTAGGGAGTACATAACCACTTACATATGCAATGGAACCGTGAGTAGTATTCCCACACGGACTTTGTTATGCTAACTACATCGAGTTATGTTTGTTATGCACGGGTAGCCTGAGCAGTGGGTAGGGCCTACAGAGTTAATGGTAGGGCCCACATCACCACCAATCAGATTTGTGGGCCCCACCCAAAGCGCCACCGGTTCATACATTTTTTTCAACTACATCATATCAAGAGATCACTGACCAGACAAGCACACACACACACAGATATGCAAATAAAAAGTTTCTCAAGCTGGTTGCAATTCATACGTGGAGCACAGAAGCTTGTTGGCAATGGCCAGCTGCTCCATGAGTGACCGTATTTGCGCCTGATACTCGCGAGCCTGGCAGAAGGCCTCTGCCTCCAGCTCGCCAAGCTGCAAGCACAGCCTTTCCTCCCCGTCCTCCACCATTCTTAGTCTCTCCTTGGTCCTCTCCAGCTCCACCATCATTTTTGCTTCCCTCTCCAAGCTCTTCTTCAGCTCCCTTTCCAGCTTCTCGTTCCTTCTTCTCTGCGCCTCTTCTCCCCCCTTGTCGTCATCCTTTAAGCCTATGTCACATGCAAGATCCATCTGCTTCAGAAGAGGGAATGTAATTGCAATTCCTGGAGCCATTGCTTTGATCAATCAAACTACCCTCAAAAGGTGTTAGAAAGCAAAAACCGTTAGTGCTGAATGTTGGTGTCTCTGAAATTTTGGTGGGTATTTATAGCAAAAGAATTGTTTTGTCAAGGTAAGTTGAATTGCAAAAGTAAGAGTATTCTCCCTTGGATTTAAAATTCATCGATTCTAAATACTCAAGTTTTCGTAAGAATGACTTTGTCCCAACTTCTTTGTTTCGTAAGTGATGAAATTGCCTTTGCGTGTCTATTTTCTACCGACCTCTTTGTTTCTTTAATCATTATGTTGAAGAAAGGGACCACTTTGTAATTTGTTTTATTAAACATGCTATAACTTTGAAATAGAGAACAAAGTAGATTAATAATTAGGTAAAGTAGAGGTCCCATTGACAAAAATCGAATGGTGTACATAACTCCAGTTTCTAGCCTTAGATGAGAAGAGTGTGTGTTGAAAAGAAGTCTTCAATGGGCGAAAAGACGCATTGATAGCATGAGAATGCTTGCCTTTTAATCCATTATCCTTAAAGGACAGAAGCAGTCAAAGGAAACAGTTAATTTTATCGCAAAAGTAGTGGTCCAACCGTCCAAGCCAATACTATATGCTAATGGGGATGTGAATCACCATCATATATGTGCAGGCTAAAGATTTTCTAGCATTTTCACCTCAAAGCATGAGCTAAGGCAAACTAGCGGAACAGTGATAGATAGTACTAAACACGCTGCTAAATCACAATCAATATGGACTTATCTAATCTGGTTTCAAATAGCTTAATAATTTTATGTCATAGAAACTAGTCATTTAGTTTTCAGATGCTGATATCTCGGTTGAAGCTTCCATGATGCTTTAACATGTATAAATCTATGGAAGACTTTAGTGACTGAAACATGCCACGGGAAACATTATTAACGATACATATAATATTTTCCATTTGGCGTGTTATGGTAAGAAAATGATCTTGCTTTAAATGAACATACACCAGCATGATGCACTGTATTTTATTCTTGCAACGCAAATACTTTTTAAGTATGTTCACGTGGTCTAATATATTTTTTGCTCGAGGATTATAGGGTCCAATATGTGATCCCTTGAAGAGTAGAAAGCACAAAAATAGATATTTCCATATGAATTAATCTATGAAAAAGCAGAATGGGTGTATCAATAAAGAATCATGTGTTGCAACGCTAGTGCGTTATAGGGCAGACAACAGTTAGATCAATGGGGCCCATTGATATAACGGCAATTGCCTACCATACCGTGCTAGTTTTTTCCGTCAATGAATGGGGACCATATTTTGTCTTATACCTCAACTGTTTAGGTTGGACAAAGATTGGTGATGAGAGAGTTAGAAGAAGTAATTTGTCAAAAGAAATGGACCCAGAAAGCAAAGGAATAACATTAACGTAAATGAGAAGCAGACAAAAAATGCATGTAATACATCTAACCTCACTTTATCCTTGAGAATAACAAAATTGATTGCCATTAGCTTCTATTCCTTCTTCTTGTCTTGTTTTTTTTTTACTGAATTATTGCTTTCTATAAAATCTCACTTTTGCTCTCCATTACAGTTCAAGATAGCAAAGTTGAGGTGGCAGTGGACTCATATACTTGGATGACCTTACCCACTTATCGCTTAACCTACGGTGTTAATTTATAGTCCAATTGCTTTGTGCTACATACATACAAGGTCAGAAGCATGTAGGTTCTAATTTGTAGGTCCTTTGCGGCCTTCATGACAAGAAGGGGAATCGTGTCAATCACGTGAGCATGTTGCGGCGCGTGGCTAATAATTTTTAAAGCATGTTTAGTCAGTTCAGAGGATATCCTCCAACAGATGGAATATCCTCCTGGCGCACATGCTGGTGATCCTTAATTATGATCAATGGCTCCTCTCTTAATGGAGGATATCGACCTCAAAATCTTCCTACAATGCCATGCGCGAAGTTGTTCATCCCAACGTTCATCGTCCACTACCCAAAACAAAAATTTTATTAAAAAAATCAAGACTTGCTGATTAATTAAGATAAATCAACTATAGACACTTCTTAATCACTGGTTTACAATACAAACACCTCGTTTACCAAAAATCACAAAGGGACTAGCAACAAAAAAAGGTCCCCAATTTTTTTTTTGTTTTTTTTTTGAAGTTCTAGACTACAAGGAGAGCTTCAGGCCCTGGCTCTGGAGGAGGCTCTGCGCGCGGTGGAGCTGCTCCTTCAGCGTGCGAATCTCAGCATAACACTCGCGGGCGCGGGCCACCGCCTCGGCCTCTAGCTCCCCGAGCTGCGTGCAGAGCCGCTCCTCCGCCTCCTCCGCAACCCGAAGCCGCTCCCTTGTCCGCCCCAGCTCCGCCTTCATCCGCTCCTCCCTCTCCAAACTCCCCCTAAGCTCCATCTCCAGCTCCTCGTTCCTCCGCCGCAGCCATTCCTCCCCTATCGCCCGCCCAATATCTCCGCCCTTCGCCGACACCTGCTGCTTCGCCGGCGCGTAGACCGCCATGCCGGGCGCCATTGCTGTATCGCTGGTCGCTACTATTTCGCCGGGAAATTTAGGAGAGGAGGTTTCCGAAGTCTTGGGAGGAGAAGGGCGGGGGATTCGGGGGATTTATGGTGCGGGAGAGGGGTGTCCAGGTTCAATGAACCTGGATATCGAGGGCTTTTTTGGTATTTGGGCTATCTGATTTGTACGTTTGGAATCGCCATTGCGTGCGTCACGGCGAAGGCATGGCGCCACGTGGTGGAGAACGAGTGGCGGAGGTGGGGAATGCCGGCCCGTTGGATGTGGCGGTTCGAAATGAGAGGATGGGTTGGAGCGGTTGAAGATGTCCTGGTGGTCCAATGATATGGACGCGGCTGAATGACTCTCTTGGTAACCGAGTTTCAATTATTTTGCCAGTGCAAAGCTTCCCAAGAACAATGGGTAAAAAACCTCTGGATTGTCCGGTTCATCCTGTAACGGAGGTTGTATATAGAAGAGGGTTTAAGGGTGTGAAAAACAGTAAAAAGATGCACTTAGAACACCCAACTATCATTATCGGTTGATCGGAGCTTATTTTCGGGTTAAGGGGTATGAAAAACAGTAAAAAGATGCACTTATAACACCCAACGATCATTACCGATCAATCTGAGCTTATTTCCGGTCGACCAAACACAAATGACGATTACAACGTCCCTACCAGTCGACCGGACATGCCACTGTCCAAAACCATTTTCCACATAGCTACTATACCGGTCGACCGGGACCTAGTTCTGTCCGATTTTGAAAAACCCCACACATTATTGAGTACTGGTAAAGGTAAAGATGAGATCAGCTGTAAGCCATTGTTTCAAAGCAGTTAATCCGTCAATCTCCGGCGCAAAACGGATGCTCCTCTGCTGAACCTTTTAAACCTGCTGCTGCTGGAATGAGCTCTCTTTAGTCTCCATCCATTCCTTCAGAGTTAAGCCTGCTCACGAACCGAGTCAGCTCGTGAATTTTTCCGGCTCGACTCTGCTCGACTCAACTTTTGGCTCGACTCGAGCTCGAGCTAGACTATAGCTCGAGTCGACTCGATTCGAAACAGCTCGACTCGATAAGCTCGACACGATTCGACTCGGCACAACTCGACTCGATTCGACTCCAGGCTAGTATATATAAAATGAAAAAAAAAAAACCTCTCACGGTGTCACCCCTCCTCTCTCACGCCGGCGGCCGATCCCCTCGTCAGTCGTCAGTCATCCCTCCTCCGACACCGCCCCACTCGTCCCTCCTCCGGCACCGCCCTTCCTCTCTCACCGCCGGCGGCCGATCCCCTCGTCTCACGCTGGCAGCCGGTTCCCACCAGTCCACCACCGACTACGTAAGGTAAAAAACTCTGCTTTTTCTTCTTCTTCTTCTATTTTTTTTTCTGTACATGATCGGTAATTGAAGAGCATGAGACCTCGTCTCACGCTTCTCCAAATTTTTGTTTTTTTTTCCATTTTTTTTCCTCTTGATTTCTCCCATTTTTGGGTTGTTTCGATCTTCTGTGGGAAATCATGTTTTTGGAGTTGATTGATTCTTGGTCCTGAGGTACTGAGTTGATGCATCTGCTTGGATATTGAAGTCGAATTTCGTAGAGAGTACTGGGAACTCTATCCCTGCCCATTGGCTTGCCGGGAACAAATTATCAGAAAGGGTTCCAGGTAAACTATATTCTCTGTGTTAATTATTATAATTTTTGTTTGCTTATTTTACTAATTATATTTTTTCTTTTGTGTTTACGAGTAGGGAAGGCAGCAGATTGTGAGCATTTTGAGACAATTAATTGAAGAAAGAAGAGCTTCTGGAAGTAGGCAGAGTGACATGCTTGATAGCTTGCTAACCAATGATGCAGATTCAAGACTTCATCTAAGTGATGAGCAAATTATTGATCTGATAATTACTATAGTGTATTCGGGTTATGAAACTGTTTCAACTACTTCTATGATGGTAGTCAAATATCTCCATGATCACCCCAAAGCTCATGAAGAACTCAGGGTAAGAACGCAACTGCCAATCTTGTATAACTGCTTTTCTTCCTCTTCTCCTTTTTTTCTTGTTAATTTTCTAAACTGTCTCTTGTTTTGGTGTTTAGAATGAGCATTTGGCAATTCAAAAAGGAAAGACGTCAACAGAAGCGATTAACTGGAATGACTACAGATCCTTGGGATTCACACGGGCTGTAAGTGATCTGAGATCATAAACTTAATCTATTGTCTTGATAATAACCAAACAATTAGAAACTGAATATCAATTACTTTTTGGTGTTCCAGGTTATATATGAGACAATGAGATTGGCCACTATTGTCAATGGGGTATTAAGAAGAACAACCCAAGAGATGGAATTCAAAGGTGTGGTTGCGTTCTAGGACAATCGCTTTGAAAAACTTAATTTCACATAACTTGAATAGGATGATTGCCTTAAGAAGCTTTATATCATAATAAAATTCTATCTCCGAAGAGGAGATCCATTTTTCACCCAAATTGTTGATAACTAGAAATAAGCTACTGATAAATCTTCAAATATTTCTTCTCAGGATTTGTCATACCTAAGGACTGGAGAATCTATGTCTACATGAGGGAGTCAAACTATGATCCTTTTCTTTATGAAGATCCTTTTACCTTCAACCCTTGGAGGTGGCAGGTTAGTGGGCAAAAGTGTTATTAGTTTCCTGTAATGATTTCTTAGTCAAGCTAGTTAGTTCATGTAGTTACATAATGATGTAATACAGAATTTCCTGCCCATGATTGATTCTGCAGGGTAAAAACTTGGAGTCACAACAGAACTTTCTGTTATTTGGAGGTGGGAGTAGGCTATGTCCAGGAAAGGAGCTAGGAATTCTTGAAATATCTACATTCCTTCATTACTTTGTCACTAGATACAGGTTAGTAGTTACCAGTATTTTTCATTTCTTGCATCCATTGAATGGTTTCAAAGTAAATAGTCCTCCTCCAGTGTACTTCTTACTTTGAATTCTTAATTGAAAGAAACTATTTATTGTTTTAAAAAACTATTTATTATAAATAAAAATGATCTACTCCTATATATTAGTTAGAAAAAAATAGATTTGGTCCCACTCCAGTTATCTATCAATAGAATCAATTCATAGAAATCCAGTTTTTTGCCTACATGAATTGCAAATGTTTTTCACTTTCTCGTGTGCTCATCACCACTGATCTCCTGGCTCGTGGTATTGATGTTCAACAGGTTTCACTTCAGTGGAAGATGTTGTGCTTCGGAGGTCAGAAAGGGTTCGTTCTCGACAAAAAGATGGTACCCGACAGGCACCATTTCTAAGATATGTCAACAAATGGAAGGAAGATTGACTTGCCAGTTATTAACAAATTGTGTCAAACAGATGATTCAACATCAGTATCTCGACAGTGGGCAACATGTTTGCATATAAAAGGTACAATGCCCCATAATTTCCTCCTATCATTGTTCTGTCTAGTTATGGTCCTACTCCTTATACATCTCATTGAGGAGCTTTGCTATTAACTTTTGGAATGAAGATGACTAGAATGTGGTATGTTAATGAAGCTTATCAGTTATGGTTCTCGTGCTAATATTTGTTTTGCTTATGAGATTTCTTGCCTTAACTATATAGGCAGAGGAGATAGCTGAGAAACTTTGTGAAACTTCGTGCTAATATTTCTTGCCTGAAGGTAAAAAGTTGGGCTCATTTGCAAGAAACTTTGTGGTTGTTTTTGTGAATATGTTGGGATGAGCTATTGGCTTCTGAGTTGTTTCCTGACATGGGCATATCTTACACTAGATTGCTCATAGTCAACAACTTCTGCTGCTCTGCAACTTCCGGCTTCTAGTTTCCACTATCCTACTTTGGGAATTGAGGCGGGGTTTGGATCATCAGGAGCAAATTTGCTAAACTGCCCCTGAAGCTGCAAGCAACTTGGTGGAATAAAGAAATTCATCCTTGTTTCTTCTGTAATTTTCTTTAGCAAGGACGTAGAAATAAAGAGAGTGGAATGTACAGCTGTAGTTTGTAGAACCATAAATATGGAATAGATTGGTTTGAATATTAGTGGAAAAATTTGGGAATATGGTATTCAGGATATCTAAGTGTCTTTTCAATTAATGAGAGACTGCTGATGAGTCGACAATGGGACCAAGCCAAACCACACGTCATTCCAACGTTTGTGTCTGGCTCGACCTCGAGACCCTTGTTGTTGCTGCATCCCGAGGTTGACTAGACTAGAGGGACAGTGGCACAGTCTGATCTGACAACTGTGGATTGCTTCTGACTAACCGGGGTCGAGCTCGATCTCGAGCCAAGTTTGGCTCTGATAGGCATGGGATAGTCGAGCTCGAGCTCGAGTCGAGTTTAAGAATTAGAGCTCGAGCCGAGCTCGAGTTATTGAATTTAAGGCTCGAGCTCGAGCTCCTCGAGTTATTGAATTTAAGGCTCGACTCGAGCCGAGCTCGAGCTCGAGCCACATTTTTAAAAATCGAGCTGAGTCTAAATTCGACTCGACTCGGCTTGTGAGCACCCTTAACATAGTGGCCATCAAGCTCCGCCTTCCCTTGCTATTTATATTATCCTTCTCTCTGATTGAAGAACTTTGCGCCTCAGAAGTGACAGATGAAATCTCCATTAAAAGCTATTGGTAACATGGGCTACTGAAGGACGCTCAAGAAGACCCGAAGTATCTCTTAATTATCTCAAGCTCTGCACCTTGGCAGAGAACAGAGGTGAGGAAGCCTGCCTTATACAAAGCAGAAGAGCCAGTAATTGGGATGAGCTTGAATCTTGGGGCACCTAATCCACTAATCTTTGCCTACCGAGTGATTGATAAGACGGTTATGAGCCATTTATCAAAAAGACAGGTTACTACCAGTAACTGGTAGCTACAAAAAAAAAAGTTTCCGAAGGGAAGATTTTAGGGGCCGTAAAGTTTCCGAAGGGAAGATTTTAGGGGCCATTTGGTTCGTGATTAATCCAAAACATCCATAGTGAAAAATCCACTTTCACTATTTATTTCATGATTTTCTACTATAGATGTCTGAAACACGTCCTGATGTGTTTACGACCACCGTGAAAGTGAAAAAAACAGGAAATAAATAATGAAGTGAAACATCCACGGTAGATATTTTGCTTTTTATCATGCCCCAAACGGCCTCTAAAAAAAGAATGTCTGCCGATCTACGGCGAATAATGAGCTAGTGCGCATTCGCTGACATGCTATCATCCCTACATCCAGGGGCGGGCCGATACATGATTCTTAGCCATGGGGGTCATAACTATCTAAGCTTTGAAAGCCTAAGTTTTTTTTTATTTTTTTGGCATTACGAAAGAAGCTATGTGTTTACGACCACTTAATAGGGGTAAGGAATTTTTTTATATAAGGGTCAGTATATAAGAACCCTTCCTTTTACTAGCCCAGGCTGAAATGTATAATAGAAGGGGGTTTTGAAAAAATCCAAAGCCATAGGGGTCAATTGACCACCACAGGTATAACGTGGATCCACCCCTGCATCTAACATTGCCTATCCTCATTACAAAACTAAAATAAACTAAAATCAATTATTTTGGTTTTCTAATGAGGAAAGGTAATCTTTGACGGAATTTTTTCAAATTTTCGTTCATTGAGTAAGGGCTAAGATGTTCGATCATACAAAAGAGCCATTTGGACGGCATCAGGTATGAGTACTTAACATCATACCCCATAATACTCCCTCCATTAAAAAAAATATGGTTGCATTTTAAAAATTTAGATTTTAGGTGACTGGATTTGCCCTACAAACGAATAGATCCTCACGCACGTGCATGAGTAAAGTAGAGGCTTAAAATACAGGCCAAGATGCTGCCAAGATTTTTTGGGAAGGAAGTAGTACTGATATGCAACGCCGAAAAATCATCATTCCTTTGGCTCCGTTTTGATTTTGATTGTTTTACCCTACTCGGTGAATGGATTAAGATCAAATTGACAAGCCTTATTCTTATGTCTTTGAAAATGCTACACTTCTGTTTACATGCATATCATTATTGAAGGAATTTGCCGCAGCATGAATGCAGCGACAACATAGCAGTGTGAACCCATGTAATGTTACTCTCTTGGTGTTGTAATAAGTTTAGTCTAGCTGATAACGTTGAAATGAAAAAACTGCATTGCTCGGCTCTTACAGTATGTTCACACATGCCACCACAGAAGAATGAGTTTTTTTCATATTACATGGCGCCAACTTTCATTTTCCCATATTACCTGGTTTTTCCAGTGAAATCTCATATGGCCAGGAATCGATACCTAAAGTACCAAAAATACCCTTCTTTTACATTTTTCATGTCTTTTGTATCCTAAAGTACCTGGTTCTTCCTAAAATGCTTCATTCTTCCCAAAATTAACGATTTACGGGAGCATCCAGTTGGGGAATAAGACATTCCGGCGAAGGTCTGTCCATCATCGCGATTCAAATCACCGCCGACGCCATCCAACTTGAAAAAAATAAAATTTCATGTTAGAAAACAACAAAATCAGAGGGAAAGACGAGAAAAAAATATATGATGAAGGGATTTTAATGTAAGAGCAGCGGGGAAGCCCACCTAACTACAAAAATTAAGATTTATATGTGAAGAAACACATATAAAGATCACCTATTAGTGTTGGACCGCTCCTGGACATGAAATAAGAGGATAAAAATGGGCAATAGCATGAAATACTCGTCGACTAGTAACAAGTTCAATTTATATATCTTTCTGGGATCCTAATGAAGGGAGGAGGAGGAAAAATAAGGAAGAACACAAAAAATGGGCAAAAATGGATGAAAAATGAGCAAGTTATTACATTTTGAAAATTCTTATTTTATCGTGTCGTCGAAAACACGAAAAATATTCAAGTCGTGTCTCCGATTTGAATTGAGTCGTGTCTTGTAAGACACGACTTGAATATTTATCGTGTCTTCGACGACACGATAAAATGGGAATGTTTAAACTATCATAACTCCCTTATTTTTTATCCGTTTTTGCCCTTTTTTCGTTCTTCCTTATTTTTCCTCCTCTTCCACTTCATTAAGATATATTAGGATAAAAGGAGAAGAAAGAAGAAAGTGGAAGCTCTTTGCCGAAAAGCTTCTATTTTTTCTTTCTTCTTATTTTTTCTTTTTCTTTCATCCTAATATATCTTTATGAGGTGGAAGAGGAGAAAAAATAAGGAAAAATGCAAAACAAATGGGTAAAAATGGATAAAAAATGAGTGAGTTATGACATTTAGAAAATTCTAGTAAAATCGTGTATTGAAAGACACGACTTGCAGTATAATCGTGTTGTCGAGTACACGATTATACTGCAAGTCGTGTCTTTCAAAACACGATTTTATTAGAATTTTCAAAATGACATAACTCGCTCATTTTTTATCTATTTTTACCTTTTTTTTTCGTTCTTCCTTATTTATCCTCCTCTTCCACCTCACGAAGATATATTAGGATAAAAGAAGAAGAAAAAATAAGAAGATTGAAGAAAGTGGAAGCTCTTCGCCGGAAAGCTTCCATTTTTTCTTACCATGAAGGTACAACATTAATTCTTAGAGGTAAGGAAGATGGTCTCATCTGATGAGCATTAATATTAGTCACAACGCATATAGCAATGTTGTGAGGCTTGATTTGAAGATAAGTAAATCAAAAGATAACCTTGATCGTGTGATTTTGCCTGTACATTTCTACACAATCAAAAGTTTGTCCGTGCTTGGTCTGCAGTAACAAATACATATATTAATTCATTATACACTTTATAAAATGATAAATGTTGAGAAAATGTGAACATGTATTATGAAGCTTAATTACCTTGATGCTCTATACATAAGACCTATTTATGAAACTCAAGTACCTTTTCATCTTGAAATATTCTTCCTTGGAGACATCCGGTCCCTTGCTCAAAGCAATAACCGTAACCAAAGCCAATATGAGATGCCTCAAAAGGGTTGTTGCAAAAGCCATGAGTAGCATTAAGATTTTGTATCAGACTGAATATAAGGCATTGCATATTTATAGGCAGAAAAGTCTACATAGCCTGCTATTGATATATTTCTTCATACAAACATTGAAAGGGACAGTGACATAGATGTATTGAACAATTCACATTGCTCCTCACATTTAGGGATGGAACCGGGGCGGGTTTGGGCCGGGTATTGGCATACCCAGTCCCGGAACCATTTTAATTCTTCAAACCCAGAACCGTCCCAGACCCACCACGGGTCCAGTTTCAAGGACCCGGACCCGCTCCAGTACCCGAACTTGAAACCCGGGCCCGCCCCGCCCCGCCCCGGTACCAAAATTTGTATATTTTTAATGTCATATACATTAAATTATTAACTCATTTAATTTTTTTATTAATAATATATATTCATAAAAATCTAAACTATTCAAATCAATAGATACAAGTGTAAATTTACCCAAAAAAATAATCACAAAAATAAATAAATATGAGTCTAAGTATATAATATATATATATATATATATATATATATATCATGTACCCGGGTCGGGTCCGGGTTTTATATGAAAACCCGGACCCGACCCGACCCGATGGGTCGGTTCCTCTTTCAAACCCGGAACCGGAACCGTGTATTGCATAAGCAATCCCAGAACTGGCCCAATAAGGCCGGGTCTTGTCGGGTCGGGTTTTTACCCGACCCAAGTTCCATCCCTACTCACATTCAAGTGTTTATTGAGAAAATAAATTGACAAGCCTTCCAGTAAGTCACTGTTGTCACAATTAAACTCTTAGAAATTTACTTCAAATGTGAAGGACACATTCTTCACGACTTTTTCGATGAAAAATGAATGAATTGTTCTTTTCAAAATTTTAAATTATAGAACATCTTGTCTAAAAAGCAACTTCAAAATGAATTCAAGTCGTGTACTCGACGACACGATTTTACTGCAAGTCGTGTCTTTCAAGACATGATTTTACTGGAATTTTCAAAATGTCATAACTCGCTCATTTTTTATTCTTTTTGCCCATTTTTTTTGCGTTCTTCCTTATTTTTCCTCCTCTTCCACCTCATAAAGATATATTAAGATGAAAGAAGAAGAAAAAATAAGAAGAAAGAAGAAAGTGGAAGCTCTTCGGCCATTTTCTTCTTTCTTCTTATTTTTTCTTCTTCTTTTATCCTAATATATCTTAATGAGGTGGAAGATGAGGAAAAATAAGGAAGAACGAAAAAAAATGGGCAAAAATGAATAAAAAATAAGGGAGTTATGACATTTTAAATATTCCCATTTTATCGTGTCGTCGAAGACACGATAAATATTCAAGTAAGACACGACTCAATTCAAGTCGGAGACACGATTTGAATATTTTTTGTGTCTTCGACGACACGATAAAATAGGAATTTTCAAAATATGATAACTCGCTCATTTTTCATCCGTTTTGCCCATTTTTTATGTTCTTCCTTATTTTTCCTTCTCTTCCCCTTCATTAGGATCACAAAAAGATATATAAATTGAACTTGTTACTCGCCAACGAGTATTTTACGCTTTTGCCCATTTTTATCCTCTTATTTCATGTCCAGGAGCGGTCCAACACTAATAGGTGATCTTTATATGTGTTTCTTTACATGTAGATCTTAATTTTTGTAGTTGGGAGGGCTTCCCCGCTGCTCTTACATCAAAACCCCTTCATCCCACTCGTTTTTTCGCTTTTTGGCGCGAATATTACCTTTTCGGATTTAGACAGTGCTCACGCCGGCGATGATATGGGCGGAGATGCCAGACGGAACGCCTTCTTCTCCGACTGAACGCGAGTTTCTCTGGGTACCTCCTCGGTAATATGGAAAAACGCAGAGTGTTGGTGCTTATACCTAAACCTAAGGGTATTTTTGGGTACTTTCCGGGTGATATGATAAATCGAAAGTTGGCGCCAGGTCATATGTAAAGAGCTCCAGAAGAAGGGGACATCATGCATGGGGCCACTATACCGTATCATCTCTAGAATAAAACACAAAGTGTTTTGAATGTTTATCCCTTGGATATTCACAGCCGTTGGATGTAATACATCGGATGGCTGCCAAAATGCCCCCGTCCCATAATTACGATTAGGCAGTTACAGAAGGGTGCATTTGGATGATAAAATGTGAAAAGTGACAAGAAACAAGGAGAGCCAGACTCCTGTGCACGAGCTCATCACCCTTTCCACCTTCGCTTATGCTGAACCCAAGCTATTCCGACCCTCAACTCCAATCCTTGCACGTTCGCAATATCACCCCTAGAAACAGGGCAATGAAAATTTTGGGTAAAGGAAAATAGAGGCCTTGAACTCTCCGCTACTTGTTTATAAGATCATAATCATCTTCAAGTATCGACTTTGCCCACAGTTTAAGGTAGGTGACATGGATCTTCGCTACTTGTTTATAAGATCATAATCATCTTCAAGTATCGACTTTGCCCACAGGTAGGCGACATGGATCTTACGCCTCTATTCTAGCCTATTTTGAGGAAGTGCCAATTCTTTTATCCTTCATTAAAGGCCCGTATATTTTTTTTCTTGAGCTTCGTCATTCACCGGCCCATTCATTCGCCAAGGAAAACGTTTTTGGTGCTCCGTGAAAATACAAGCCCAAATCCCTCCGTTGTAAATTACAATGAGGGTGCCAAAAAAAAAAATGGGGTCGAGCCGATTCAGATAAAATTCTGGAGCCATCCCGGGTCGGCTTAACAACCATCTTCCTTCTGACGCGTTCCACGTCTCCGTACCAACCTATGTGACCAGAAA
The DNA here is from genome assembly GCA_039654745.1 of Houttuynia cordata. Taxonomy (NCBI): domain Eukaryota; kingdom Viridiplantae; phylum Streptophyta; class Magnoliopsida; order Piperales; family Saururaceae; genus Houttuynia; species Houttuynia cordata. The sequence continues at coordinate 61,698,633 of CM077505.1, read as the reverse complement.
CGCGTTTAAAACGCATTTAAAACGCGTTTTACGCGTTTCAGCCACTTAGCCGTAAAACTCCGCGTTTAAAACGGGAAAACGTATTTTTCCCGTTTTAAACCCGTTTTATCCCGATAAACGCGTTTAAACACGTAAAACACGTTTTTTTATTTAAAGTGCAACTCCTTTTTTAAATGCGCAACTTTGCAATATGTTATTATTTAATATTTATACCTATTATATTAATTTTTTATTTTAATTATTTTCCCGTTTTTTTCACGTTATTTTCCCGTATATTCCGTTTTCTGCCGTTTTGTTCCGTACGCTTACCTCGCCGTTTTATTGCCGTACCCGTACTTTGTCACTTAGGTACCAACGGCTACCCTCACAAAGTCACAACTGCTACTCTGCCTCAACCGCCATTTCACCGGCGCCGAAACTTCCGCTCCGAAAGCTCCGCCATGTTCTCCGCCCAGAGCCTCACTCGCCTCAGACCCCTCCCTCCACCCCCACGCTCCTCCGCCCTCCGCCGCTCTCAAGTTCCCCACCTCCCCGCTCGACTCCCCGCTCAAGTTCGACGAGTCTCCGCCGTCTGTCGGATGGAACCGCTGGATGCGGAGCAACGACATCGCTGGGGGAAGCGGCGGCGGCGGTGGTTTGGACGATGAGAAGCGAATATCCGGAATCACGGTGCCGCGGCAGAAGCACATCTCTGTCCCTAAGGCCGAGGTTCTCGATGGGCTGCTTTCGCTGTTCGACTCTTCCCAAGAAGTCGAAGAATTTTCCAAATTGTCCGCGTGAGTTGTTCTTCCACTTTATCTTCTACTGTAGAATCCATGCTGCAATTGAACTGAGTATACGCTTAAATAGGAGGGATTTCGGAAACTGAATTGAAAGAGGGAAAAAAGATGTACTCCCTCCGTCCAGTAGTAGTAGTAACATTTGGCTCTCCAAATTGAACTGATTTTAGACCATTTTGGAAAATTAAATGTTACTACTAATTGCGTAGGAGGGAGTACCATAGAACTTCCAACTGTTATCTTTTATTGAATTTGATGAGGTGTTGTGGTGCATGTGAAATTGGATTACAGTTGCTTGGATTCCATTATCCACGCTGAGAACAAACGACTGTTAGAGGAGTTGAGGCTTGATTACGCATTATTAAGTTCATGCGAATCGAAGAGGAGTTCTTCCCGAGAGCCGGAAGAAGATATGCAGCTAAACCAGAAGCCGCCTCAAGATGAAGCGTGTGGGTTTGAAACTAGTGAACAGAATGGGACTAAAATAGACGGCCATAATTTTCAGATGCCGTTTTACAACAGCTTGGATTTCAAGTCTCTGTTAAGTACACTTTCAAGCGATAAGAGAAATACTATACAAAAACCCAGGTTATTTTCCTCTTTTGATAATGTCATACACAACAATTTGATTACTTTATGTTATAGTCCAGGAATGTTGCACTACATTCTCTTTTTGGGAGATACAGAGAGGAATTTGTGCTTTCTTCCCTTTTGCAATAATGGATACGATGGAGCGTGTTCGTATTTATTGTTTTTCATGTTTTTGTGGGAACATAATCTTTTTAGGTTTTTACTTCAGTAACTTCTGCCGTGACCAACACTTGCTAGTACTTACACTGATTACCTTCTAACATTGCCGATATATGTAGACTGGGAGAAGGCATCTGAGTCCAATGCTATAATATTCAGGTGATTTTCATTATGCAGAAGCTGCAGTTTCTTTCTAGATGACTTCACTCTTCTATTTACTTATTTTACTTTCCCTTAAGTTTTCTATTGCAGTTGAATTCCAGCACTTAATTATCTATGATAAGATATGTGAACATGTATAGAGAGAGAGAGAAGATGAGAGTTGAGTTCTCTCTAGTAGTTACGCAAAACAAGGAATCTACTGTATTTTGAGAGTTTGACAGACTGAGATATTTTACTGGAAGCACAAAAGCCTTAACAAATGCAAATTTTAATTATCTTTTTAAATTCTTTTTTTAACCTTGATATGTAATAATAACGTCTCCCGAATTTGACAATTGTAATGTTATTTTGGTCAAAACCTTCCCTATGAATCTCTTTTTGTAGAAACCCTTTGTCCACCTTTTCTCTTTCTTGAATATTCTTGTTAAATTATTAGATCAAATAAAGTAGCTTTTTTAAAGGCAGATGAGGAACATCAAGAGACCCTGAGCCATTGTTGGATTAATTTGGCTGCATTCATCAATATATATATATATATATATATATATATATATATATATATATATATATATATATATATATATATATAAAAAGAGCAAATCCTTTGGTTGCACGATACTATTGTTCATTCATCTGATTGCAAAATAGCTTACTCTTACATACGGCTATATTTTTCTTACTTGAACGATTGTAAATTCAAAATAACTATGTATTTGATTGGGGAGAACGGTCATTGCAAAGACCTTTTTGTGCTTTCTGATTAGTCACCCAATGTTTGTGCATCAAAGATTTACAATCCTATGACCTGCATGAATAGATACATAATGTATCACTCTAACATTTCCAGCTTAAAGAACAATGTTCTTTTATGTAGCATGAAATAATGTTCAGATCAACGGTCTTTCTGGTGATATCCATAGGCCACATACTGTCCTTTTATTTGCACTGAAATAATTGAACTACAGACGTGATATGCTACTGAGAGGCAGAGAGGATTTCTCATTGCTGAAAAGCTGGATTACCTGCAGACAAAATTTCTACAGTGACTATTTTTAGGTCTATCAAGGCCATCGAAAAAGATTGCCATTATGATAAAGGTGGTAACGTGAGTTGATGGAAATTGATCTCTTTTCAAATTCGTACATGTACCTGTTTGATGCTTGGGTTTCCCCTCCTATGATGATAGATGCATTCATTTGATGATAGGTGTGTGGTATGTGGAGCCAGGATTTAGTACATATATCCATGCATTCTTTCTAATTATCTTCTACATAAAGCTTTTATAGTTGAAAGGTATAAAATTCTTCAGGAAGTTCCTTTCTTCTTTTAGGTAAGTTGCATTTCATACCCAATATTCTTCTATTTATCCTAAGGCATACTTGATACCAACAAAGCTGTTTTAAGACATTCTAAAAAGGGCATGCATAGTATTCTTTTAGATCGCTGTTTATGTGCACAATTGTAAGGCCTGTTGATGTCAAATTGATATGTATAATGTAACCTGTGCCCTTTTTTTAGCATAGGGCACTTGTCAAATTGATATGTGTAATGTAACCTGTCCCCTTTTTTTAGCATAGGACACTTGTCAAATTGATACGTATAATGTAACCTGTCCCCTTGTTTTAGCATAGGACACTTCATTTAGGTGTATGTTGCTTTTCACTTCTTTCAGATATCCTATTGAAGGAGTTGTGCTTTGTCATAGACTATAACTTCTATTTTCTATATTGTCTGCCTTCAAAGTCAAGAAACTATTGCATCTGACACTGTAACGAAAAAACCAACACAACCCAATATAAAACATGCTCGGTCTCTGCTTAAAATGGTATATTTGATATTGGCCATGTCCTATTTAGATATGCAATTTCTTGGACATGCTATTTGTTACTTTTTTTTAGACGTGCACTTTTCTTTCTTTTTGTCCCTATTATAGTATTCTGAATTTTTTTAAACCCTTCCAGATGATAACCCATTGAGTGTTGGATGACATGAGTAGCAATTGTTTATATGGGCAAAAATTGAGAATGTAAAGGGTTTGTTTTTATTTGTTTCTTTACCTCTATGGTAATAAAATGCACATAGGTATGTTCATAAAATGCATGTTTTACTTACATTATTTGCATCAAAATGTTATTATGTTATTTTCTACCCTCTTTGTCCCTCTTCTAACTGTTTGAGCCTTTCACGTGCTAACTCTTTTTAATCTTATTATTTTTCTAATCAATTTATAAGAAAAATGATGTTGCAAATAACAATTAGGACATATACTGAGTCTATAATCTATGAGAACAAGGTTCAATCTACTTTTTTAACCATGGCTGTTCTTGTTGCTTCTTAAACAGGTGATACAAAGTTCAAGGCAAGTTGATGAAGTACATAAGTGGACTGAGAAAATTAAAGATTGGCTTTATGATCGTTCTTTTACTCAGCCATTAAACTCTTACGATGAATCACTATTTAGGCCGTTTGGGGCGTGAAAAAGTCAAAATATCCGGAGTGGATTTTGGACGTCCACTGTAGCATTCATGTTTTTTCCATGTCCAGCGTGAAACACCTCACCTCACGTCGTGTTTCATGCTGGATATGAAAAAAATATGAATGCTACAGTATAACAAAAACATCCACATTAGATGTCTTGCTTATAATCACGCCTCAAACGGCCCATTAATATCAACGTTAGGGCCCACCTTGAACCGAGTATCGGCCAGGGGGCTGGCCGGCTGGGTCTTGTTACTTGGGGGCATTTTCGCCACTGAAAGCCTTTTTTCCACACAGCATTAGGGTTCCTCGTCCGGACATCCTCCTATAAGTAGTGTTGGCGCAGCCGGCGATACCTTACGGAGGCTATTGGATACCCTGCAGTATCCAATCACGATCAGGTTTGCAGGAATCACATTTCTGTGTCATTGTGTTGTTTGCTTTTGTTGAGTTTTCTTTTCCAGAGTTTTTTCTGTGGTGGGTTAATAACAGCATCGAGCAAAAATTCAGGCAGCCCCTTCGCCTAGAAAAGAGTTGGCGATGGAGGTGTTAATTTGCTCGAAAAGTAATGTCTTTTGTCCTTCAGATCCGCTTAGAAGGTCTCAATCCTTCCTTGAGGCGTGTCTAGTAACACTTAAGCACATTTTCTTCCATTATTCATTCTTAACATCTTCATTCCCGAAAAGATCAACTACATCACCGTTTATCTAGCGAGGATGATGGGTTGGCCTTGTACATGCCCGAGGGGGTTGATATGGGATATGGTGTTCTAAGAGCTGTTTGCTGCCCTTCTAGTTGGCTCATCTGGCTAAAGAAATTGTTTGAATTGATATATGTTTTGATTCCTGTGAAGTTGCCAGAAAAATCACAAGGTAAAGAAAAAGAAACCTTCAACGGCGTCGAAGAAACAGACTAATGGTCCATTTGTTTGATCTGTACTTCTGAAAATTCTAAAGAGTCATTGATCTGAAATTTTGATATCAAATCTGAAATCATAAATCTGAAATGGCCCTGATTTATAAATCTGAGTCACCAGAAGAAACAGTTGAAAAACGAACTTAGACACCATGGCCGCCACACACCCCCAGAGATGCTGTTGTGTTCATTGCCATATGAAAACCTTACTCCTGAGATGCTCCACGAAATCTAGATGGAGCAACACTTTTATTTCACCTATTTTGTTATGGTAATTTCGTGAAGAAAAACAGAAGGCAATGAAAAAAACATTTTCCATCCTGATCTTTGATCTAAGAAGCCTTGCACGATGTTACTTTCTCTTGAGATCAACCACCACAACGCTCACGTTGTCTTGCCGCGCGAACGCCAACTTCGTCAGCAGCATCGGCGCGTATGGCAGGCCTTGTCCGACCCACCACCACTCTCAGCCCTCCGCCGCCGCCGCCGCCGCCGCCCGTAGGCACATGCGGGCCACTTCGCAGGCCGTGTCGTTGGCCATCACGTCCCACAGTCCGTGTTCGCCAGAATCAGGCACTCGTCCTCCTCCGATCACTCTGTTACGGTCACCTCTGGCACCGAGCTCACTTATGGCTTCAGATAATAATCCAGTCCAGACCAAAACCCAATTTCAATTTGTCAGTTTTCTTTCCAACTAAAAGAGCTCAAAACATCAGAAAGAGAAGGCAAAATCATAATTGTGGCTTTACCTATAGCTCGGGACATGGCGAGCACGCCCAAAACTCTCGCGCCATCCCAATATATGACACGCCCTCCAGCTGCCTGAATCCTCTCCAGCTCATCTGGCCGATCCGGCTGATCAAACAGACACCCAACAATTCAAGTCATGAAAAATTCAGATGGGGCCGAAAGGTTTTGAGATGGTTTTTCCTCCCGAACAAATGGGCTGAAAAGCTTCACTTATTCAGTTCAAATCTTAATAAGAGTAAACAAACGGGCCCTTAGTTCAACAAAATAAAGCTAAAAATGCAAAACCAAACAAGGTTTAAACAACTAAAATGGTATTTTAAGACATTGAAATGCAAGACCATCTCCATCCAGTTGCATATCCACCAGAGTTCATAATCTGATGTGTTTCTTATTACACATCACGATGCATTGCTGCCTCAGCGTACATGGCTGAGATAACTCAGGAAATTTCCTCGAAATAGATGACTGCTTTACCAATTGGTCATTTATGTGTCACGTAAGTAACTTACAACAGGGGAAAAATGAAAACAAAATAAAAGCGACCAACAAGTGTGTTATGTTGTGCTTTTAAACTACTCGTACGGGTTAATTGGTTTAAAGAAAAAAATAAAAAATAAAAAACTGGTATGCCATGATGGATGGTTGTATTGGCGGTGACAATGAATGTGTAAATGTATATATGCAAGTAACAACAGGGTATCTTATAACTGAAATTAAATGGCAGTGTGCAAATTGTTCCTCATTGCAATATATTTCCTGGGACTCCAGACTGCCATCATTCTACTTATCTTGTCAGTTTAGTTTATTTAACTATATCCTCTTTTGAAGGAGCAAAACTATAGCATTTAGGATTAAATTTGGTTTCAAACACTAGATTTCTAGTGGAGGGGGAAGAGGTATATATATTAAATGAATACAAGCACTGCAGGCCTATAGGGAAGTAGTCCTCAATCCTTATGTTGGTCTCATTAGCCAAGGAATCAATAGAAGGAAAATAATACTTGTAGCCATCACGAAAACCTATTTGATCATAACAAAACATTGCAGATTCTGCCTCAAACAGCTACTACGTAATCTTTAACTGTTTTTATACTTTAGCCAAACAGGTCAACACTCTCTAATACAGATGCATGGGGCGGTTGAAGTCAGTTATTGGATCCAGCCCCCAACGTGCCAACTGCAAAGTGTACAAAGTTGAGGCCCATAGTGGAATCCAGACACAGAAAGCATGGACAGACCACCTTTTCATGCTGCAAACTTCCATACGCTTCTTAAAGCGCCTCCTCCCCACTCTTAAGTCACTTGATGAGCCACATAAACAGAATATTAGTATTCTCCATTAGATAACTCCTCACCATCTACTACTAATATTGGATGTCATAATTTCATGAACCAATTTAACAGTGTCAGTATATTTATTTTGCCCATTATCATATGTAATGATCTTGCCATCTGATACTTCCTTTTATTGGTAATGCCGTAGCCCTTTACAGCTATGCCACAGGGTGGATGTTTTCACAATGTGACCAGCATGTCACATGCTACATTAGGTTACATAGGAGTGGCAAGGACCTATTTTATTAATCTACACAGCACCAGCCTTTCCCCTACCAAACCACGTGATTTTGGCCAGAACACATATTTTTCAAACTTCCTTTTGAATCTTTTCTAGTTTCCTTTGATCAAATTGCCAAGTTACCGAGTAATTGAGCATTTGTCTCGCCTGTCATGTCCTGACCTCCTTGCTTACTTCAGTGCCCATCACACTCAATAATCTCGATTTCTCATTGGTGTATTGAGTTAGTCAAATATTATTTGTCCTAATTACATTTAAATTTAAGCAAGGTTGAATAATTAATCTTTTGATTACTCTTCAATCTTCACAAGGAAAAAAGAACAAATCAAGAGAGAAAATTCCTTGGGCGGCTCACGTCAAATAACGAAGGCCGACCTACTTTGACTTTGGGCTTCTCAAACCTTAATGGGCCCTTTTTCCTCCGTCTTCGACTTTAATAGTTGGCCTGACCCACAAGTCCTCTTCTTTACAACAATACTTCTCCCCCATTGTCCAAAGGCAGGATGGCCCCCACACCATGTGTCATGGTCGTGCCTTCCACCTCGCAGGTGGGTTCAAATCTGGCAATTGTTTTGGTAAGCAGGTTGAAATTTGGATTTGATAAACGGAGTGTTAGGAGGTTGGTGAGGATCAATGCCTCAAGAAGTGGTGGGTTTTGATTTTTGGGGGGTAAAGAAGAAGTGAGCTCGATTAGAAGATTAGCATTGTACGTGTCTAAGGACTCGAGGCGATTGATGATCTAAGAGGCCAGTTGCCCTGCCCCATGCATCCCTTCAAATTATCAAAAAAGAAAAAAGAGAAGACATCCCTCGTTTACAAAAAAAAAAAAAAAAAAAGATGAAACAGATCAATGTAAAAGGCTAATTGGGTTTGATCACAGCCCACAAAACGGCATCATTATTGAAGGGGTGTGTGGATAATCCTAATATGGACTCCCCTTGCCTGTCATTCCTTAAATCATCATTATTTACAAAGCTTATTATCGATCCCCATACCCCAGGGCGTAACACAAACCACAGCCAGCCGTGAGATCTAACAGCTCTATCCGTTACTAGTACCTAACAAAGTCAAAATTTAAATTGAAGTGGCCGGTGGAAAAAAAATTAATATGAGCCCCTTACATATATATTCCAAATATGCGCCACTTTAATGCGCTACCGTCTAGTTGCAATTTGACATTGAACGCGTAATAACGAGCTGGCAAGTGCCTCAAACCCTACTTATTTCATAATTTGAAACCGGTCACCCGTGAGGTGAGAAATTATTGGGTGCAACCACCTCACCACAACAGCTTTATGCCACAGCTACAATGAGTTAGGATTGATGACTTATTTGAGCGCACACATAGTACTGTGCCAGGGACACACAATAACTTTTCCTGTGCGGGTGACTTGAAAGTGCTTGGCGCATGCGGAAAGTGCGCCAATTAGCATGCAAATGAGAATCATCATAATTAAGCTATTTACTTTTTTTCTACTACTCCCCCCCCTTCCAATTGTACTTGTCTATATTAGAAAACTAAAATTATAATTTTTGGTCAATTTGGCGTTATAATTCAGGCATGTACTATTGGACGGAGGGAGCATAATTAAAATTAAGCTCTTCATAAAATATGGAAAAGATAACAAAACTAACGACCGTTAGTTCTGCCGTCAGATCGCCAACGGCCAGGAGGGCGGGACCCACCCCCTCTTTGCCTTCCCGTAGAAGTGGGGCAAACGGCCAAAACAGAACCGCATTACATTTGAATCTCATCCGCATTTGCCTTTCATTTCGCCTTTTTCCGTATTAACCCTCATTTATCGCCCGCCCCTTCCTTTCCCTTCTGCCTCCAGCGCCTCCTCCTCCAGCGCCTCCTCCTGTCGCCGATCGACCGAAAAGCAGTACGATCCTCAATCTCCGATCCGAGCTTCTCTTGTTCGGTCCCTGAATCTCTTCTGTTTGTTTCCTCTCCTTTTTCCCCTTTTTCAGCTTAAAATGATGTGTATTTGAATTTGTTTGGATGGTTGCTGCAATCTGGCATGTTAGATGCTGAAAGATCGAATATTTGGTTGATTTGTGTGCCGTTCGTTGGCGATTTGCCGTGGATCTGTGTTCTCTGAAGCTTTCCGTTGGATTTTTGGTTGATCTCGATAGTAATTTAGTAGGATAGGTGATTTAATGGCTGATGACGATGCGTAGCTGCTGGGAATTTCATAATTGTGGCTTATTTCATATCAGAAATTATGAATTATGGTTTGGGCCGTTGAATGGTGAAAATGTCTAATTTTTTTCGAGCTATCAGTTTTGGTTTTTCTAATGCATGCGTCTGTTTTGAGCTTTTTATTCATTAACTATGCATGCTTGTAGATTCATCTATTGTTCTCTTCAAATCAATGACCTTTGTGATTGATGAAACTACACGAAAGCTGATTTTTATATTTGTCTTAACTGAAACTGTTTATCATTCTTCATCAACGTTCCTCTTGCGGTTTAATTGCTTGATTGCCTTCATCTGTGCTTGTGCTTGCATCTAACCTAAATAGGTAATGGTTCCTTTAGAGGGATTTTTATATCCTGACCTGATCTGTGTGATGGTGTGGATGAATGATTATGTGTTCTAAATTTATAATGAATGAATAAGTAAGCTATCACTTGTTTTTAGGTGTTAGATCTCTGCTATTTTGTCTAATTTGTCACCTTTTTCCTGCTCTTAATTGAAGTTTAGGATGATCTTAATTACTAAAATAGCGGTTATTGCAGGTGTTCTCTTTTTTATTCAATGTGTTCTTTTTACCTATACTCGTGTTAGTTACGTAAGGTCATAGTCAAGCATAATAACAATGAAGAAAAGAGAAAACAAGGATCTTAATTCTTAGGTGGTATTTTCATTTCGTGGGCATTGCAGAAAGTTGTCACTTATTATTTCGATGATCATTATCCATGGCTGACTAGCTGTTGATGGGTTATGTATAAGCATCATCAGTTTTCATTTATTATATAATGGTGCAATGAGATCACATGTATCGTTGGTATTGATCTGTCTTGACTGTATCTGTTTATTTATTTGAACTTGTTAGCATCCTCTTCTCTGGTGTTGATCTTGTTTTCAAAATTATGCTTACAAGTAATTGTTTTCGACTTAGACATTGATGTAAATGTTGACATTGAATTGTTCATTGTGATGCACTGATTTTGAAACTACTAAGTACATTTGATTTCTGTTTGTTTGATGTTCGTATTGATTGAGAAGTTTAAGCTTTCTTAAAAAAAAAGGAGCTACATTAATTAACTTCCAGCTGATGGGTACTAAAAGTTTGTGGGTATTATGTTGTTTCTATTGTTTAGTTTCAGAACTGAGTGGAGTGGATATTTAATATTTTACCTTCTGGTTCTTCCTTCATTTCATGAACACTTGTCTTAGAACATGTGAACAGGCGTGAAGGTTTGTTTCTAATTCTCTTGCTTTATTTGCTTTTTGTTGTTAGTTCATAGAATATGGCTGACGCAGAGGATATTCAGCCCCTGGTCTGTGACAATGGCACTGGAATGGTTAAGGTAATGCTATTGATTGCTTTTTGCCTATTTTTGTTCCTACTCGTTGTAATATCCTTTTCATTAGCTAATCTTGTTTATTTCTTTTGAGCAGGCTGGTTTTGCTGGAGATGATGCGCCAAGAGCCGTGTTCCCAAGTATCGTTGGTCGTCCTCGGCACACTGGTGTCATGGTTGGAATGGGACAAAAAGATGCTTATGTTGGAGATGAGGCGCAGTCCAAGAGAGGTATTTTGACCTTGAAATACCCAATTGAGCACGGAATTGTAAGCAATTGGGACGATATGGAGAAAATTTGGCACCATACCTTCTATAATGAGCTTCGAGTTGCTCCAGAAGAACATCCTGTGCTTTTGACGGAAGCACCTCTCAATCCCAAGGCCAACAGGGAGAAAATGACACAGATCATGTTTGAAACTTTCAATGTACCAGCTATGTACGTGGCTATTCAAGCCGTTCTCTCTCTATATGCCAGCGGTCGTACCACAGGTTAGTTGGAAAATTTGGCCTTCTATTATGTTCATGCTAATTTGTTTAATCGTGACTATAATGCTTGTATGTTTATTTATTGCAACTTTGTTTTACAAAGAAGTGCATCTCAGCAAATGAATTAGTCTAGAGGATGATGTATGCTTCTGCTATTTTTTTCCTTTTTTCCTAATTGGATGCTTATAAATAGTTTGTAGGAACGAGCTGAAGTGCTCCTCTGTGTAAGGGCAATATCCATCCTACAAGCAGCATTGCTTTCTTTTACGTTGTATAATCAGCCTTTTAGGCCATTACATAGGACCATCCAAGAGCTAGGTTTTTAGAAATTTTTGCTTTAAGAAGAGTTATGGATTCTGCTCAGATGATTGTGTGGGACTATTTTTTTGGTTTGAGAATACTGGCAATTTGGCAATTTGAGTGTTGTGGCACTCATGAAGTGTCCCCGTGAAGACCTGACCATTGATATCTTGAAGGTTCAATTTATGGGCTAGCCAGAAATGGGCTTGCATATTTAAGTCGTTGAAACTTGTCAATACATTTTTTTTACATTTATTTTACATGATTACTGAATTTTATCTTTTATGTTGTGCCTTAGGTATTGTGTTGGATTCTGGTGATGGTGTGAGCCACACAGTCCCTATATATGAAGGCTATGCACTTCCTCATGCCATTCTGCGTCTTGACCTTGCTGGACGAGATTTAACTGATTCTTTGATGAAGATTCTGACTGAGAGGGGATACATGTTCACCACCACTGCTGAACGTGAAATTGTTCGTGACATGAAGGAAAAGCTTGCTTATGTGGCCCTTGACTATGAACAAGAGCTTGAGACTGCAAAGAGCAGCTCTTCTATTGAGAAGAGCTATGAACTACCTGATGGTCAAGTGATCACCATTGGTGCAGAGAGGTTCCGTTGCCCAGAGGTTCTTTTCCAGCCTTCTCTCATTGGAATGGAAGCTGCGGGTATTCATGAAACAACCTACAATTCAATCATGAAATGTGATGTCGATATAAGAAAAGACTTGTATGGTAACATTGTACTCAGTGGTGGTTCGACCATGTTCCCTGGTATTGCTGACCGTATGAGCAAGGAAATTACTGCCCTTGCACCAAGCAGTATGAAGATTAAAGTGGTGGCTCCACCAGAAAGGAAGTACAGTGTGTGGATTGGTGGTTCTATCTTGGCTTCTCTTAGCACCTTCCAGCAGGTACATGCACATTCTGCTTTTTCATTGCCGTTATTAGTTATTGTGAAACTCGTTTGTTATTGCTTTCAATTTTTCTGTTTGCATGTTTCTGTAGTATTAATTGCTGCATTTAAAATATGTGCAGATGTGGATTTCTAAGGCCGAGTATGATGAATCTGGTCCATCCATTGTTCACAGGAAGTGCTTCTAGATTTTTGGTGGTGTTATGCATGGTTGTGCTTGTGAGTTAAAATTTGTCTGGTTGAGGAACAATCTTGTTTGGTTGATATTTATCTGAAACTTATTTTTTTGTTATTATTCCTACTATTCGAGCATTATGTCATAATCCTAATTAGTAGCTTTAAGTCTATTATATAGGTTGTATGGAATAATATGAGATTTGTAGTTTGTACTTTTTAGCCTGAGCGAGGCTATATCAGATATCGGTTGTTTTTTTGTATAAAATAACGGGAACTTGTGATTGTAACCGGGTAAAAGCCATTGGAAACTGAAGCGGCCGCAGGGCAGAATTACGTTGTGGGGTTGGGGGGAGAGGGAGGGATATGAGACAAACCTGGTAACGTGGGGAATTTTTTTAATCGTTGCAACTTGCACATGCAAATTTGAATAAGATGGATTGTTTCCTGCTACATTTAGTTGTTGTCATGTAGAATGGCCTAAGCTGTCGCAACAAAAAAAAATGGTGGCTTAATCGTTGGTGGCAGAAGATCTTTATGTGCTGTTGATGTTGAAGTGGATAGATTAAGAGTCTCTCAGAGATATCTCTAGTGCTTCACGAAGTATGAGAATATCGAGTTTTCCCTTTCTTGATGACATGAGAATGATCTGACTTTTGAATGCTACTGTATGTAAGAATTACATACTGAACCAATGGGGTATCGTGGACCTCTACGGAAGCGCAAGTCTCTGGGTTTGATCTTGCAGTCCGTTGCCACCCAAACAGGACTATATCTAGATTTACCCAGTTGCGTATGATGTTCTGGGCCTTGTATGTGTCCTAGAAGATTGCAGTGGATACGGTGCTGGAAGAGGCCGATTGCCCTGCCCCCTTGTGTGCGACTCCAAAACCTCTCATTAACCCGAAATGATAATATTAATGTTTTTTAAAATTTATATAAAACAATCAAGAAGCAGGCTTATGTCGTTATTACTTTTAAAGCTACAACACTGAAATAGTATCAAGTCAAATAAAGGAACTTCTCGTGCAATGCTTTTTTTGATAAAAACATTTCGTGCGATGTAGTTTTTACTCCCAGAGAAGGAACCAGTGATATGCTAGACAATACCAAAACGGCAAGCCATTTAGATGCAAGTGCAAACAGTCAAAACTCGTCTCTGCCAGGAGCCAAACGAGCCAAACTTTGACTAGTTGGTGTAGTATCAGAATCAGGGCAAGGGTCGATGATTGATGTCTTGTTATTGAGTCTTAAGGACTTTGGCGCCGCCCTGCCCATGCCTCAATTATGGTACAATGATACATCCATTTAAGTTGTACTCAAAGTGGTCACTAATGAGTTAAGACTTCGGCCTACTCAGTCACACTTTGCCGCTGAAGAACAGCATCTTGCAACTGCCAGCACCTTTAGATTTTAATTTCCCTTTCTGCATAGTGATTCAGACTTCTCGGAAACGCATGAGTGATGATCATAGTCGTTCAGGAAATTATGTTAACTTTGGGGTTATTGAGTGGTTTGTAGCTTATGTAATACATAGTAAAAAAAAAACTTTCTTAATATACTACTGAGACTACAATTAAGAGGTTTTTTTTGTTAGAGAACGTCCGATAAGTCATTTAATAGCTATCTAAAGGACAGTGATAGCCCTACATCACTTTTCCTACACATTTCTATACATATCAGCTGTGTATAGAAATATGTAGGAAAAGTGATGTACAAATATCGTTTTCCCTATCTAAATTCTAAAGCCTTGTTTATGTTTATATAAGCAGAAAAGTGCTAGATGTGCCCAAGCGTGTCTAGCATTTTCTTGTGATTATATATTTTTGACTGTTTATAACTTGATCTATAACTTGTGAACTAAGGTATGCATATCAAATGGCCTCATACTTTGGATAAATAAAGTAATCTAAAGCTCAATAAAGTTAGTTTAAACCAAACTCTAAAGTATGGAAACAAACAATGAAATATGCTAAACCAGTAAGGTGACCTTGATATATCAAATTAAACATCAGAATTTCATTAGAAAACTTAGGGTGGGTTAGGGGTTATGGAAAATAAAAATTTTCCATGAAAATATTTTTCTCCAGAAAAATGAACTTTCATGGAAAATAGATTTTTCCGTAAAAAGCTGTTAGGGGTTATAGAAAATGTTCATGAAAATTTCACTGAAAATCAATTTTCAGGCCTAGTTAGGGGTTCTAGAAAATGTAAAAACGAAAATATCCTAAAAAAAATGATACTAATCCTTTAGAACTAACATGAAATTGACATAGCCACTATGTTCCAAATCAATCAAAATTATGCGTCCCGTATTAATTACTCTATTTCACAAAAACAACTATTAGTTGGCCTGCTTTTTTGAAACCTCATTCCATTTTCCCAGCAAAATGTAAGTGACAATTGGCAGTACAAACAAGACCAATAATAGAGCAGGTAAATCTGCTTCTCTTGGCTCAAGCATATCCCCTCCAACATACTCATCCAATGTCCTTGCTTCAGATCTGCCGACAGTTGGATCCCAACCATTTCTGCAGGCGATGCCATGTGAATTTGCAGCAAGCCTGCAATTTTGGACAACTGAATGTAAGCGACATGCAATCTGAAGAACACAATTAATGTAGTAGTCGACGCAACCAGACCTTTGTTGGAGGCTCACGTGAGGTTGTTCAAAAGTACTATATATTTCTCATCACCCAGTACTTCAGACATATTACTGGCTGTGCTTAGTAAACAGAAACTGATCAAGAACTGCATGCTCTAGTTGCGAAGACCTGCCACATAGTGATTTTGATAAGATAATGCGGAAAAAAGAATAATTACTTCAATCAACTTACAAGCAAGAGGCATGTCCTATCATTCAGTATGTTGGTGAGGCTTTCAATATCCAGGTTTTGTAATGTTGTGTCTTCCTTTGTGGAGTCTGTTTTTGGTTTATTTGGCTTCCCACAGCCCTTGTGTTTGTACCCGGCACATATGTATTTTCCTTCTTACTTCATTTTAGTTAGGGGCAGTGATAACCCTACAGCAGATTCCTACACATTTCCATACACAGCTGATGTGTATGGAAATGAGTGGGTGAACTGATGTGGGGTCACATCAGCTGACCCACTCATTTCCATACACATCAGCTGTGTAAGGAAAATGTGTAGGAATCTGCTGTACAAATATTATTTCCCTTTAGTTAGCACCCTTTGAGGTCCTTGCTTTTTTAAAAAAGGATTTCTCAATATATCACAAAGCACTAGAGATACTAACCAAATCACATTACTATTCAAAACATTGGCATAAGCCTCTGCTTTACGTAGGCCAAAAAACTCCAGTCCTAATGTCTGGAAAGGCCAAGACTAAAGCCGGTATGTTTTTCATCCCCATAGAAGTAACATATTTAGCTAATTGAAGGATCCAGCTACGTGATAAAATCAAGCGCACACCCACCTTACATGGAATTATGCTTGATTTTGAAAATTACTTCCCTGATGGAAAATGACATCATTTGGCCGGAGTCAACATCGTCCAGACCCATGAAAGAAGAGCAGTTATTAAGTTTCAGAATAGCAATCACAACTACTATTTATTTGTCTACGTTCCTCAAGCTTCCTAGCAAAAATATGACTGGAGCCGGTGAAGGACCAATTCCATGACCGCTAATAGGACTCTGCTTTTGATACATAAATTAATGGCTACAACTGAAACTGATGTAGTTAAATCCGTAGTTTGTAACTACCTCTAGACAACACAAGCTTTCAAGACCGTGAACGAAGATACTATCAAACCCTAGCTTACTTGTTGCTGCCCATACAGTGGAAAAGCTCCGTAGGTTGCAGCAGCATACATGCCCATATTTTGGTGCGGCACTCCGTATCCGTATCCATCATTGACCTGCCCTCCATAATAAGCTCCATTCCAATAATTAGCGGCTTAGGCCCTTGGCTGAGAAAGCAAATTTAACAATACTAATTAGAGAAGTACCCAGGCACGAACATGCAGGAATCATCTCATTAAGGGACTAAATTTGGTGTAATGACAAGGCATATGCTATTTTGATTATGATTTCTCACTTAAATAAGCTACTAAATCACTGTCATAAGGCAGATGCATAAATTCAAAATTTATGAAGAAATTTTGGCCCGAAGGTTGGCTAATTTGAATATAGAAAAATTAAAATCGAAATTAGAAGACAGCAGAAATCCTTTTAGTTCATTTTCTATATATGATAATGCTAAGAACATCAAGTAAAATACTTTCAATCACGATTGCACAAGCAGATTACATTCTACTCCTTACAACCCACGAAGATTTAATGCTAAAAACATATCAAGATGTAACCATATGAGACAACTTATCAAGACTACTCATCCAAAATTTGTTTCCTGTGACTTCAAACAAGTTCATCTAACATATGAAGCGATGAATGTGTTGTACACCAAGTATATACATGTGCTGATGCTTAGTTATTGAGCTACGACTCTTTTAATAAACGTATAACAAAGGGCCCTTTCATATGTTGACATAAATGCAAATCAAAATCCAAAGAAAACATGACAAGCCAGTTGTTAACAATGAATTCCAGAATGGACTGTCATAAGAGCAGGATAAAGTTGACAGGATAGCAATCATCTTTTTAAAGAAGACCAAATTGTATCAAACTTATCATCGGTCTGATTACCACATGGCCACAGTGGAATCCAACTATTCCATCTCATTCTGTTCTAACTAGCCAAATGAAAAATAATGTAAACGTTGGGCATGCAAAAGTAAATATAGACATTCCCCTAAAAAGAAAAAGTAAATATATAGACAAAAGACTGCAAATTAAAAAAAGCAGCCAAATAGATCAAACATAATTATCCACATTTTATAAATAGGGTCCTGCTTTAAAATACCCAAACATAAATGCCGAGCTTACTAGGTTATCTAACATGGGCATATTAAATATAAGAGCCATTTTCTAGATGTATATCAGATCTTTCAAAAGAATATAACTCATCTTATCAGCAAGTTTGCTATGCTGTAACCCAAAGATAAACTGAAAAATCAGATTACAACCTACCTGCTTATTTGCTGGATTGCGACCCCATGACAAACGAATTGTCTACTTCCCTATGACAGTGCCATTCAACTTCTGCAATGCCTCTTCGGCATTGTTGCTGCCATTTGTGTTAAAAAAATAGTCAAAATGACATAAAGAAAGGAGAGATTTTTATTTGGAAATAGTTTCTTATGCAACTATATTGAACAATAAGGCCCAAGGGCAATCTTATGATGTGTTTCAAGCTGGAGCAAGCTCATAAACATTAAACAAAATCTGGTAACCAAAACCATCAACGTAATGGGATTTGCATGTGGTCTAAGAACATGGAAGTAGATGAGCTGGTGAAGGACTATATGAGGGAAGATGCTGATGGATTTGAGGTTTACCTGGAATATGGAGAGAGGCGAGAGCCGAGCGAATGGAGGAATGCCTATAGGTAAGAGAAAGTCCGGCGATTGTCGCCGGACAAAACCCCGGCGAGCTCGATTCGCCCTCTGAGGAGCCCGAGCCCCCGACATTTTTTTCAGTCCGAAAAAACACTTTCATACCCTCCAATGTCTGAAAATTTTGGGCCATTTTCGGGCCCTTTTTCAGGGCTATTTTCGGGCCCTCCGGAAAAACAAATCTTCGTGACCCTATTTTTCTTTAACCCCTGACCCTGTGAAAAACTATTTTCATATAAAATGGTTTTCCATTTCTAATTTTTATTAACCTCTAATCCATCTTTACTGTTGTTCCCTTATGGAATTCTGTATGTCATTGGTGATAGGACAATTAGCCATAAAATTCAAAGTTCAAATGGTAGTACTCCCTCCGTTCACTTTTAATCGATACAATTTTTTTTCGAAAACATTAAATTTTTAGTGTATTAAAAAAAACTGTATCGATTAATTTGGTGATAGGACGATTAGCCAGAAAACTTCAAAGTCCAAATGGTAGTACTCCCTCCGTTCACTTTTACCCAATTTAATCGATACAGTTTTTTTGAATACACTATCGATTAAAAGTGACCGGAGGGAGTATTAAATTGAAGATTATAAGTAAAACAGGTAAATCTTTTTCACAAAGAACGAAACACAAGGCTGTGATCATGGATTGACTATATCCTACAACAGGACAATTTCAATCACTTCGTAAACATGGGCAGGCTGACCTCTATAATAGCTCAATAACGAGCATTCAACACTACAAAAGACTAGAGATCAAGGCTCCATCATCCTCCCCGGTAGGAGCTCAACCTCACTCCGTCCCGCCGCAGCCTTCTCCGGCATCGGCATGATCAGAAAACTAGTCCGGCAAGTCGGACACGAAGACCCTGAGGCTAGCCATACTTCAATACACTTCTCATGGAATCCATGCTTGCACTTGGGCAAGACCCTCAGAAGCTCCCCACTCACAAACTCCGACAAACATATAGCACACTCCGCCCCGGCGCCGGCCAGTTTCACCGCACTCGAAAATTCCATAGACGGAATTGCCACCACGGCCTGCGGAGGTTTCGATACGTCACCATCGGATAGATTACTTCTCGGGGAGGAATCGCGTCGGCGAAGGAGGCAGCGGATGGCGCCGTTGAGGGCAAGGACACCGGTGAGAGCGCATAGCAGGATGATAAGGATGATGACCAAGTTGGTGTCGAAGTCGGCCGACTTCCGGTAAGGGAACCACCTATCCGAGTGTGAGGAGTTGGTTGAGGAGGAGGAGAGAGGTTGTGTATGGGGCATGGTTCGCCTTTCTTCTTGCATTTTCTTGGCCTGTTTTTGCCTAGTGAGGGGCTCTATAGCCTGTATGTATATATGGAGTGGAAATGGGGACTAGGATACGTGATCAGTTACCATTCTCTTGTGAGTTATAACTGCTACTCTGTACAAGTTTGAGAGAGTTAGGCTGATACAGCTCAAAGGATTGTATGCATGTAATTGCAGATGGAGAGTGGTGATATCGGAGTGTGCATGGAGTCCTCACCGAATTTAATGTTTGCTAGAGAGATGGAGAGACCTTATTGATTGAAGTTGAGATGATAAGAAACAAATGTGATTTTGACTAAATTAAATGCTAACACTAAAGTTAATCCCTTAACCATATTTTACAATCTACTACTATTGATTGTGTGCATATATCATAAAAGGAAATTATAGAGGTAAATGACGGCTGGACCATCTAAGATTAATGAAAGGGAGTATCATAGTTAACTCTTTGAAAATTGTGAGCTACAAAGTTGTTCCAAAAGTGATCATTTTGGGGCCTTGTGGTAATAGTGTGGTTGAAGAGGTGCATGGTCGATGGAACAGACCTTTCAACATAAGTATTCATGGTTATCTATCTATATTTATATATATAAGGTGCCCGGGGCAATAGGGCTCTATGGCAGTGGTGGACAAGAAGGGAGGGCCCGCCCTTAGTAATGGTGATGCCGCCCCTAGGAGCTGTCACCCTGTACAATTCAATCTGCCAGAAGGGTCGACGTTGTTTCGTCAATCAAACTCCATCCGTCCAATGAAGCTCTTTTTTGGATTAGAAAAGAGATGGGTTCAAAACAAGACACACGGGAAAAGAGTAGAAACTCTCGAATTTGGCCGAATGAAGCCTCATTCGGCATCCAAACATCAGTGAGATCCAAGCTGCAAAATAATTATTCATGGGACGAAATTCTCTTAAGGTGCGTTTGGCTATCTTGATTTGGATTTAAAGTGTGATTTATAAAATCACGTCTTTTTTTAAACCACACGAAGATGAGATTTATATTTGAAAATTTTAATATTTGAAAATAATGTGACTTTATGTATATGATTTTAATATTTATTGTTTGGGAGTGTAATTAGGTAAATAATAATTTACCCCAAAATTTGTGTAAATGACAGGGTGAGACGTGTGACCTTTCGTGTTACAAACCAAATGACATGAGAGGGATGTAAGGTGTGATTTGGGCTCACAAACATATTGCCAAACATGGGATTTAGACCAAATGCCGTTATTCTGAATCACCCTGTTGCCAAGAACACCTGAATGTAAAGCCCAGAAGACACATTTAACAGGCCGACTTCTCACAAGTGAGTCTCATCAAATTTTGCCCTATGCCAAGTGCTTATGCAAAAGAAGCCCAAATTCTAGGCCCAAAATTGATTTCGACCCACAAGCTTCATAAATTCCAAAATTGGGCCTTCTATTCTACAAGCTGAAGTAGGAGTTTCCTAATGATGGCCCAAGCCCAGACTCTCTCTTCCTTCTTTCTTGTGCAAAAGGCTTCTCAGCCTCCGCTTGCTCCTCGTCTGACCTGAAGATGATGCAAGAACAAGTTCGTCCGATTTCTTCGTTCTTTTCTATTTTTGCTCTCAATGTGGATACGTTGAATTGTTTTTTTTTTGTTTCTAAAATCATTCTTCGTCTTGTTGCAGGCGTCTTTTGCAGTGTTTCCTAGTGAGATCGCTCGCTCCCAGATGGAGTCGGACAGGACTTTGTAAGCTTCTTTTATTTAAAACTTCTCTAGTCTGAATTGGGCTTTAAGATATGGCATTAAACATCGATAAAGGGAAGATTTTGATTGAGTTTAATGCTGATATTGCGAGTGGGAAAATTTTTGGGTTTTTTAAGATTCGTTTATTACTTTGTTATGGAATTTGTATTAGATTAAAGAGTGTGATTTAGAAAATTGCTTCTAATTCAATTGTTTCTGATCTCTCTTTTGCTGTGTAGTTACTGTAGTATTGTATAAGTTGGAACATGAAACTGACCTTTTTGGGGGGACTAGAATGCTGGTGTGTTCGGATTTCTCTGGTTTAGACAGTCTTAGATAGAGTTAAATGCTGATAGTTCATATGCATTCAGTTTGTCTATGGTTCGTACCAGAATGCTGGCGCAGTTTTTCTCTTTCTGTCACCATGTGTTCGGAATTCTGTTGGTTTAGAGACTTTGAGAGAGTTAAATGCTGAATAGCTCATATGCTTACGTCTTGTTTAAGATTGTAAATGGGAAATTTGGGTAACTGCATATATGCTTGTTTGGTTAGGGGTTTTTTGGTTTTATTCGCATAAATATCATAGATGCAGAAGGGCACCTAGAACTAATGAGTTCATTTTAAAAAACCTTATGGTGATGATAATTCCGGATGGATGGAGTACTCATATTACAAAAAATATTAGCCTTTCTTCTTATATGTGTGCTTAAGAATACGATCCTCTATGATGAAACTTTTGTTTTGTTAGTATAACTCACTCACTTAATCCGCCACACGCACACAAACACAAAATGTGACAGTCGAAACTTGAACCTGAGGCCTCTCCCTAGAGGAGAGTTTGAACCAGCACGCTGCTCGCTTTATTGACTCTATCGATAAGACCTAGTGATCCGTGTTTTTAGTTTTTGATACAGCGAGTCTATTTTGATCCGATTTATTTATACAGGTTGTTAATAATCGTAACTTGAGCCTGCAAAAGTACAATTTGCAAGTACTATCAGATTGTTATGCTGTTTTGATCGTCATTTGGAGTTGGTTTGCTGAATTCTCCCTTTCTGCAACTTGTGCAGGACCCCTTATGTCACTGGTGCGTCAGTGATTGGCCTAAAGTACAAAGATGGAATTTTGATGGCTGCTGATATGGGAGGTATACAATCAAAAATTAGACTTCCAACTGTGAACACCTTTTTCTTGTGGTAATGCTAACCCTTTGGTGTTTTTTGGATGGAAGATGATATTTGTGCACTGGGATCTGCACTCCAAAACCCTACACTGGGTTTTGATTGGATGGAGGAAAGTGGACCCCCATATTGTCATGTGAACTGCCTTTTCCTTTGTCCATTCAAAACCCAATGTAGGGTTTTGGAGTACAGATTCGGTGTAGGGATATCATTAATCTTTTTGGACCAAGTGTGTGATATAATTATTCTGCTATATGGAAGTTCTTGTGAATATATGCTAACAAAGTAGATAGTGCTTTTTTGGCACTTTAGAAACCATAGTTTTTTCAGACATTGCCATCTCCTTTTTATGCTGGCAAGAAACTTGCTGAGAAAATGAAATACTTTATAAGGGGCGTATGAGGAGATGGAAAATGAAGGACCATTGTTTGTGGATTACTTATTTTTTTTTCTGATTGAGACTCTTAACATTTGTCTGCATCTGGTTAATTTGTGGGAAATTGGTAATATGAGACAAGTGCGATAAAAATTAGAGATTGTGCTGTAGTTATGTCTAGATTTTAAATTTTCAAGCTGGGACAAAAGTGGCCGTCATGATACATTGAGTGTCTCTGTACCGAATTAGTTGTTTTAAAATGTTGAATTTCTAGTATTGCCCAGCGTTCATGTTTTAAGCACTTCATATGAAACTTAATGATATGGAGTTTGTGAATATACATGACAGCCTCCTATGGATCCACCCAGAGGTATAAGAGCGTTGAGAGAATAAAACCTATTGGCAAGCATATCCTATTGGGTGCAAGTGGAGAAATCAGTGACTTTCAAGAGATACTGCGCTATCTTGATGAACAAATGTAAGAGCAAATTTGTTTTTTAATTGCTAGCAAACTTGAGAGTGTTTCATTTTCTTTTACTAATCAGACTGTTTGCTCATGTTGGTCTCAGTAGCTTGTAGGAGTGCACAAATAATGCATTTGTTATTTGTCTTATTTTAAAAAATTTCATCACCTTCCCATGTCTGCAGTCTGTATGATAGCATGTGGGATGATGGTAATTCCTTGGGCCCCGAAGCTGTCCACAATTATTTGAATCGGGTGATGTACAATAGACGTAACAAGTTTGACCCTTTTTGGAACACATTCGTCATTGGTGGGGTGAAAAAGGGGAAGAAATATCTTGGAACTGTAAGTAGCGTTGGGTAGTAGCTTTTTGTTTCAAGAGATAGTATGTATGTTGTTAGACCTTAAGTTTTCAACTGTAATTGCACAAGTCTTATGGTTGAAACTCTGTTAATTTAGGTCAATATGATCGGCGTGCATTATGAGGATAACCATGTTGCAACTGGATTTGGAAATCACCTTGCTCGTCCAATCCTTCGTAATGAATGGAAAGAGGATATGAGCTTCGAAGAAGCAGTGAAATTACTGGAGAAGTGCATGCGTGTTTGTTTGTGCCGTGATAGACAAGCTATCGACAAGCTGCAGGTACCATTCATTCCTTCATTTTTTATATATATGTTTATGTTATATATGCATGTCAGTTTTCTACATTGTTATATATCCATGTCAGTTTTCTACATTGTGGGTCCGGTTTCTTGGTGTGGATAATCTGGTTCCTTATTATTATCTCTTTGAGATGTAGAGATTAAGATCCGTGTTGCCGATCCCAAATAGTTGGGAAAAGGCGCTATTTGATTATGATTATGATTATGATTATGAGATATAGAGATTAACATTTAGTCTATGTTTATCTTTCAGTAGATCTATGTCGGATCAGTTACCCAGTTTTTTCTGAGGCCATTTGTGCTTGACATATGCTACTTTTCTTACTGTTTTGTTGTCACTGGAGTTGTTCCGCCTCTATCTCGTAATGAATATCTGTTATGGGCTCTATTCATTTTTTTATTGTAATGATCACCTCTCAGAAAGAAAACCTACCTCCACTACATGTATTACTAGATACTATATAATCGTCTGTGCTCTTGCAGATTGCAAAGTTTACTGAGGAAGGTGCTACAATTTATCCACCTTACGCTTTGAAGATAGACTGGAATTTTTCTGCCTTCCGGAATCCAACGCAGCATGCTGAAGGTTCGTGGTAGCTTGTCTTGAATGTTGCTGAGGTTCTGGGGATCGATTCCTCCATCTACTCTTGGAAGGCAGATGAACTACGGGTTGGTTTCTGAGGAATCCATCTAAGCTAAAGTGTTTGTCTTGTACGTCTTTAATTGCTCAACTTTGTTGGGATTTGTGACCTCCTAATTTGTGTGTCCAAATGTTGCTTAGGTGCTTGCCTTCATATAATTTAGTGATTTTGTTAATTAACCATTGTTGCCCGAAAAATTAGCCCGACGCTATGGACAGAAAGCAAATGAAAAGGTGGATCAGCCTTTGGATGTCAAGGTATCAAGGTTTTCGGCCTTGCCCTGCATAGTTTGCAGCTGCGAAAACTGAATCCAGAGTTACAATTTGAGGGCACCGTATCCCTCACAGGGGATCTCCTAAAATCCTTATGACCACATACCTTTCCTCATACTGAAGTGATGCTTGCCTGTCTTGGTGTGGTTGCATAAATGTAGAGTACCATTTATACGTGCTACAGGATATGCGCCGCGTGCATCTATTCCTGTCGATCGATCTAACAGCACAGGTTTGAATCCAATGCCCTCGTTCCAAGATCCATTGTGTTTGAGATGCGCCAGGTGCATGTTTAACTTTTTCCATATATGTGCCCGGGCACACTTTGGCATGTTAACTTGGCCCATCTAGCCTTACGGTGGGCTGGTGGGATCTCTCCCCAGTTGTGGGCGAGGTCTTATGTCTTGCCTTGAGGTTACTCCGTCCCACCTTAAAGTATCCTATTTGGTTTTTCTAAACGAGGGCTGGTGCGATCTATCCCGGTTGTGGGTGAGGTCTTCCGTCTTGTCTTGAAAAATCTCCGTCCCACCTCCAGTATTTTATATTTGGGCTTTTAGAAGTGAACTTATTTTAGTTCATTCTGCAAAACTAAATAGGGCATTTAATATAGGACAAGGGGAGATAAAATAATTAGCGTTTTGGGTGTTGGTATGAGAAGCTCAAAGGAGAAAGTGGACGCGTAAAGGGTCATGGTAGATAGGAATATGGGAAGAATTGAAATGTGTAACTTTTAAAAGCCACACGTACATCTGGCTTTTAGATACAAATGATCAACTACTACTTTTTATTAGAAGTACCATCACATCAGGGCCTTTTGATAGGATCAATAGGTAGCTCGAATACTTTGAATTTATGCCTCGAATACACGTCTGAAATGAAACCCAGCCAAAGCGTTTACAGCAAGTTATGGAGAAACCTGAATTTAGGACCCAACCAGTCTGAAATGAAACGTACACTCGAGTGCTAGAAGGGTGAGTAAACAGATTTACGTTGTTCCTGATTTGCCCTAGTATGCATTGTGTTTGGATCATCAAGATACCCGATCACCTATAGAGTTTCGGGAATGCCATTTACCACACTAACAGCTTACAGCTCTAGCACACAACTGAACTAAACTGCGCAGAAAGTGAAAACTTATCAGCTCCTCTTTATTGATGTTTGTCCAAAAAAATATAAATAAGTACAGGCACATAAACATGATGACATTTTCCTTTCATCTTTCATACAGCCCAGTCGCCGGATGGAACGATATTATGCTTGGGAGCGGTTCTCATATTTAACAGAAAGACATTCAAAGATGCTTCCCACTTCCCCAGCCCATTAATGCACAAGTGCCTGCAGAAGAAATGAAACAAATATAACCTATTTGCGTTCACGAAGATTTCAGTGATCTCAAACTGCCGGGAGGGGATCCCTGATCGAATTCCTGTTTGCTCTTGCTTCTCTTCATCTTGGCTTTGAACCTAGATTTTACCATGAGGGTCTCAACTGTATTCACGAAATTACCAACTGCCATTATAACCAGCAAGATTCCACAAACAACTACCTGTCAAACAACAAATGCAGCCATTAGTTTATCTTAAAGGACACAAAAAAGGAAAAAAGGCAGACTATTCGTGCAGAGGCCTTCAAACATAAGAAAAAATTAATAAATGCAGCATTACCACAAAAAACGTTCAACCGTTGCATGCTTACCTGCCACTCAGAAAGAACACCTGCAAAAGCAGTTTTCAGAAGTGCAAGGCCAATATATGCTTCAAAACCCTGAAAATTATGTTCAAAACATAATTACATATATAAGTTAAAAAGAATTATATTCGAAAGGACTTGAATAGCATGCTGTGGTGAGTTACACAGCCCTCAAACTCACAAAAAGTTTCAACTCCAGATTAGAAGACAACACAAAGAACCACTTGATTCTGAATTTTGATGATCAAACATCCAGTTTGTAAGTGGATTTAAAAATGATCTATTGTTTGACAATAAATGATGTGAGCAGTCAGCCTAATGAATTGTTCTCTTACAAGAAATGCCAGGTTACTGGATCACTATTTTAAGGTCGTCGGTGCCAATTACCAGTACTATCCGTTCAGTCATGTTCAAACTAAATCCTTGATAAAAATTAGGGTACTGTACCTGCAAAGTGAAGAGGAGAGGGAATAGTAGCAACAGTTGACCGTCAACAGCAGCAGTTTCTCCCCACACGACATCCATTCGCTTTGCCTGCAGTGATAAAAAATTTAACAAAGGACTCGAGCAGTATATGTGCACATATAATTGTTAACACTCCTGATTCAACCTTTTTAGAGGTGGTCAATCAAATGAACATCCTGTCGTAGACTCCCTAAACAAAATTCTAGTGTACTATAGTCAAATATGACATTTCGTCTGTAGAAAATTTCCAGTAATGATACCTTTCCCAATGCAATGCGTGTATACAGTCTCTGGCGCTGGTATCTATTCTGCAGAAGCATTGCAAAACCTTGCATTATCGCCCATAGCAAAAATAGCTGAACCCCTTTCTGCAGCAATTGAAAAATGTGAATTTGGATAAAAAATAAGAAACTAAATACATTATATAAATCTTCAGTGTGTAGGCACCTGTTTATGGGCACAATTAGGCTCCCCTTTAATTTCCCATGTGAGGCTGACTAGAGCCATAACCATCGCACAATAGTGATGATATATCCACCTAGATAAAGCATAGAGAGCATATATCACGACAGTGCACATTCAGCTGACATGATCCTTAATAGTTCAAATTCCTCCACTAGGGTTCTTTGTCAACTAGTAAGAATACATCAACTATTACAAACCATATAACTTCTATTAGCTGGAGCTCACAAATCAAAAATTGGTATCTAACATTGTTAAAAATATTGCAGTGAAACATAATAGAGGTGACAGACAAACATATTCTTTCCTCTAGAATAGTTTTTTGAAATCCTCTAGAATAGTTGAGGAACGCTAAAGCATGAAATGGCTTTTACCATGGCCGTATGTCACTTCCATTAACTCTTAGTATGTTCTCACGCAAAGCCAAACTTGTATAGAGGAATAGCAACCATGCCTGTGCAGACACAAATATTTAAAATTTAGAATCCCTACATGCTGTAGTTTTGCAGCAACGAGAACATATATGCACTCAGATTTTTGCACCCATACCTGGTATAATTGTACCGGTAAGACTGGGAAGCAATTATTCCATATGAAAGACCGCAACAGTAGAAGTGTAAGAGGAAAGACAAGAAACAAGATGGCTGTTCTATCCTGCTCACCAACAACATAAAAAATTATAAAGGATTCTAAACAAACGTGGAAAATACAATAAGCTGAATTTATACCTCAACATATACATGCACACAGATAAAGAAGCTTACGTGAACAAAGACAAAAATGCAGACATTCGAAATTAAGAAAAGAAATTTGAAAGAGAGAAAATGAAAGCCTTCTTGGCTACAAATATGACGGGTGAATAGCTCGAAAATTTTATATATGTTGAAGTCAATCTTATACTTTTCTACTTTTCATTAGTATTAATTATTTTAATCTATCGGGAGAAGAGCAGTAATTTGTCTACAGCGTCTTTATATTATCTTTTAGGAGCAAATGACTACGGCACATAATGGGAATTATCATGATTTTTTTTCTATAAAGCAAGCTCAGACTGGATCAAATCACTACTTTCATAACATAAAAAAGTATATTAATCCAATAAAATTCAAAGTCAATTTCAGCGTTATCTATTGCACAAAGGCATAACAGAATAAGTAAAATTGCTAACAAGATGAAAACCCAAAGAAGATGCTTCAGTTTTTAACTCAAGACAAATAGAGCTTCGTATTATTCCAGACACTAGCATAAAAGGCAAGTCCGTCAACAGATGAGAAGCAATCAAGCAAACAAGCAAAGCATTCCACTTAATCAACCATCATAATGCAGGCAACAATGCATACCCTATAACTATTGTACTCCTCTTTCACTTTCAGCTGAACATCTTTTCTCGCCGCGCGAACATTGACGGGACCAATAAACATTCTGAGAAACTTGCCTGCCCATCATTCATAGCAGGGCCACCAATCAACCTTATGATAAAAACTCAATTTCCAGTAAATACTACTACCTCCGTCCGGAATTAGTAGCAGCACTTGATTTTCCAAAATGAAATAAAATCAGTTCACTAAATGGTACTGCTGATTCCGGAAGGAGGAAGTACAAAACAGCAAATACGCAGAGAGCAAGTGTACCCTGAGCTTTGCTGGGGAGAATTAAGGAGCTATCCCCATCATTAATCAAGCACCTTGCTTTATAAATTTCTTCATCAATCTGAACAACAAAAAACAGTCAAAACCCATAAAGCAACTTCAAAACAATCAATCTCAAATGCTCCGAAAAGGCATCACCTTTTCGGCCTCAGCGCGATCGACCTGCCCATTCCGGACGGCGGCGTCGACGGACGACCTCAAATTCCTGATACTCGACTCAAGCGTAGCCGCCCTCTTGCATATAGCCTGCTCCTCGATCCAGGTCTTGGACAGGAAGGCCAACGCCGTGTCCTGCAACTCTTTCGCGAGATCCACCACCCGCGCCGACTCCTCCCGCAAATCGCCGCCCCGTGCTCCGCCCGACTCCCCCATCCAGCGGCCCACCCAGTCCAAGCCTCCGGCGCCAACCACTTGCCTCGTCCCCTTCTCCGGCTCCGGCGGCGAGCGCTTGTTCGTCTCTGATTCGGATTCTTAGCGTGGGCTTTGCTGCTTCTGATGGGCCTTTATTCTAGAGCTTCTGGTGAGCGTCCATCTTGGCGCTGGCGTTCTACTTTTGGTAGACCCTAACGTGGCGCGAGGAATGTCCTATCGTATATCAGTAAAATATTATATTTAATAGATAAAATATCAAAAATATACGGAAGATATTATATAAAAAAATATAGGTGATCTAAAACTAGTTTTTACTATTTATTTTTATAATATAACTTATAGATAAGTATAAATTTTAAAATATATATAAATTATATATATAATTCAAAATATATGTTTGCGTTTTAAACTCGTATCCTTCCACCGGGCATAAGATGGAAAACAAGGGGAAGTTAATTTTTTAAAATATTTTTAAAAAAAATAAAAAAATAAATTATTTCTTAAAAGTATCGATATATTAGTTATGTATCGCCGATACATCGGCAATATTTAAAAACACTACTAAAATCGAGATTATACAATATCATTTTATCGGTTGAAGCTCGATATCGATATATCGCCGATGTAACTTTCCATGACATGGCGAAGCTTCTTCTCCGTGTTAATTTGTAGTAGAAATGACTTGAATATCAGTTAAGAAATTAGTCATAGTACTTATGTATGATGGCTTATGGTGATTTTTTTTTATTTTTTTTACTACAACACATACACACACACGTATATCTAAGTTCCAAGGTGCCGTATAAGAGGGTTGTGTGTCTCTTGTTGATTGGTGATTGATACCACACTAGCATGATAACTTAGGGGCCGTTTGAGGCGTGATTATAAGCAAATATCTACAATAGATTTTCAATATCTACTATAGCAACCAGGTTTTTTCACCTTCAGGCTGAAACACGTCCTAAGGTGTTTCAGCTAAAAGTAGAAAAAACTTGGATACTACAATATAGCAAATGGATGTTTTGCTTTTAATCACGCCCCAAACGGCCCCTTAATATTGTATCTACACCGAAAAAAATTTACTTTTCTTTTAAGTGTTGGCTCTGGACTTAAACCCGGGACGTCTCTACCAAAAGTGGAGAGTTTCCATCACGCAAACGTGGTGTGCGTAATATGAACGGAGTATAATATTTTACAAAAAATAATGTACATGTGACATGGTATATGCCCAAAACAAGATTATTCTTTGGATCCTCGCCAAAAACAAGTTGGGTGATGTAAAATGATGGCATGGATCGAGAAGGACAGATGAGATCCACCTGAGCCAGTCAGGGCACCAACCTGTGACTCTAAAATAGGCTCACCTAATCCCGTGGCTGTTAATAATCATGTACTCCTTATTTTTACCATATGGGGCATTAAACGAGATTGTCCGCATCTAAAACGGGAGGGAGGGAGTATTTAGGTGTTCTTTATTTTGACTAGTTGTGTCTCCTTGTGGATTGGGGCTTTCTCCTTAGGTATGGGTTCTTTGTTACTGATAGCATAATCAGATTTTTTATTTTCAAATTTAAATGCAAATGCCGGCAAATTAGAGTAGATTTTTCAGGTTTGACTTGTTCCATATGATCACCAAATAGCATGTCAATTATTTTGTTAGAAAAAAACTTATCAGTTATTTGAATGACATCATGAATTATTTTATATGCCAACAAGAACCCTAAACCCTTATTCGTGGACGGTCTTATCGATAATAACATTTCATTTGAGCACTCGTAATTAGGACTGCTAAACGAGCCGGACCTTCTCTGCCTCTCGACAGAGCAGCCGCTACCACCAAAACAGTTCTCTCAATTAGACTCGACTCCTCTGTTCTTATAGACAAGCGCCCCTTTTGAAAGCAGAACTTTCCATTCTTAGCACAAGCCCAAGCTTTCCAATTCAAGACTTGCCCGAACCAGCCCAGCATTCCAATTTCTGTTCTTTTCCTCTCAATCGAACTAGGATCGCCGATCTTCACCTTCTTCTTCCCCGGCGGCTGCCATTAGCGCTCCCGCTCCCAAGCTCAGCAACGTCTGCCGTCGATGCTTGCCCATGGCCTTGCCACCCAAACAGAACCGTCGTCGAGTGCTCTCACCGTTGTTGAACTTGCCGCCAAGACCCATCGCCGCCAAAGCCCATGGTCGCCGGATTCATTCGAGCATAGCTCTGCTCTGTTTCTCTGTCGATCACCTCGCTGTCTTCTTCTCCGGTGCCGTCGCTCCGCCAACAACCGCCTCCGTTGTCGTCGAGCACCACTCGCAGTGACCCACCGTTGTCGAGACCTCCACGGCCCTTTCCGGCATCGCAACCTCCGTCGCAGGCGTTCGAGCAGAGAGCTCGAACTCTCTGTTCTGGGTAACGCCCGAGCCATCGGCTCGGGCCTTTCTTTCTTTTTTTTTATTTCCTCGCTGAACTGAACTACTGAACCGCTGACCCGGTTCAATTTCGGATCTTTTTTCTTTTATTTTTTTTTATTGGGTTAAAACCCGTCGTAATAATCTCAGCCGCCTAATATAATCTGAACGAATCTTCACTTAAAATCAAAACCCGTCTTATTCCTTAGATGTACGCCAACGGCTTAGATATTTTCTATGCGTGATGTCACTATTTTAACTAAATAGGCTCTTCAAAACCTGCCAGCGTCTTGGATCTTCGATCTTTTCACAGAAGCTGTTTGACGTGCGTCACTTTTGGCAATGTGAATTTCGAACCTTAAAACCTGCATAAATAAAATTAAATCTTAATTAGACGCATAATAAAATATAAATCTGTTAAATCCAATTAATGCATCTAAATAACTCAATTAAGCGCATTTATTCATTAAACTTCTAATTACTCACTTAACACAGATAAACATTAATTATCTTTATTTTAACAGAAATTTCGACTAACATATAGGTAGAAAGGCATATAAAAATGTGTATATTTTGCATATATCACTTTTCCACCAGACATCCACTTAGCGGTGGCAAGGGACTTGACCAGGAAGTAGCCGGGGATGTCGAGCATAAGCTCGGCCGCGTTGGTGTGTCGGTCGAACTATCGGATGTCACCGGTGGGGAGCACCACCCATGGCAAGGATTGGATGGGGGCCCTGCCTTCCTGAGAAGTTCTTACACACTTTTTAACCCAATGGGCAACAAGGTCACTGTAGAACGCAAGACACATTCATAGAATCTGGATAAGAGTTAGACCACTTGAAAGAACCAACAAAGTCTATGAATTTAGGCATCCAAAAGCCTTGCTAGTCATACCGCTGGTCTTTTCCTACCTCCTTAATCCCTTGGCATAGCGTCCAGGTGCAGTGTTCAGCATACAGGAGATGTAATTGCCCATTGTTTGATCGAAAGGCACAACTGTTAGATGAAATTTCTGCCTGAGCCGGAGAGGAAGAAGTCTTGCGGCTTGTTGGGACATCGAAGACCTGAAGGGGCAAGGAAGAGGTGGGTGGGTTATAAAGGAGGCGAAGTCATGGTCGAGCAGTTGCAGCGGGGCAAAGATTTGGACTGACTCAGGATGGCTGACAACTTGATGAACCATGATGGCAGCGGCGGCAGTGGAGAGCCATCATGGTGGTGGCGGAGGAGGCCGTGCTCCTGCGAATGAGGGAGAAAGATGCATAGCTAGAGGCGGTGCGGAGCTCGAGGGGCGGGTTCAGTAGCTCGCCGCCGAGAATCAGGTATGGTTTAACGTCGCCAATCTCCGCGCCACCCTCGACTAGCTCCTCCTCCGCCAATCCGATGAGGGCTACGGCGACAGCTCCGACGTCGTTGCCACCGTCATCACCGATGACGTCCAGTCCTCTTTCCTTGCCGGCACCGATGATGGCGACTCGACCGGCAGGCGGACTTGCTAGGTGTGACAGAAGAATGTAGTGTCAGTGCTCCTGCTGCCGTGCCTGCACCTCTACCTATGTAGGGAGTGCGAATCAAAGGTCGAAATGGATGAAGCCTGCTTAGTGTTCAACGCAGAGCTCATAGGGCTGTTATTGAGCCATGTAGTGGAGCCCGAGATCGGCTCACTTTGAGTGAGCCCACTAATAGCCCGACCATTTATGGTTAAATGGGCTCGGGCTGGGCTGGTTCAGCGGGCTCTGAGCTCGTTTACCAGCCCTACTCGTAATTTAAGCTGTCTTGATAGTGTGCAATGCCCACATTTTTGCAATCATTATCTTTTTTATTTGGAGACCGTCTTGGGTTTAGTAGGAGTCCTGATGTTGTGCGACCTGCAAAGGCACCCAGGAGACCAAATACTTAGCTCCATTGCTGTCAGCCATTGGATTTGAATTCAACAATTCAGACACAAACTAATTAATGTTTCCTTTCATTTTAAAGTAGAGTGGAGATTAATTGTTTTTCTTTTGCGAATCCAGTAACGAATTATAACTGCTAGAAGCACCAATCTCTTTTTTTTTCTCTCTACAAACCACATTGTACAACCGCAGGTAATTACAACATCAAACTCAAATAAAAAAAATTACAGCATCTTTTTAAGGACCCGTTGATATGGCAGGTAACCTTTCTTTTCATTTCTTTTTTTTTTGGGTGGCATGGTGGTGATATGTCCCCCAATTCACAAGTGTAAGATAACCAAGTTTCCCAAAAGCTCGAGATGTTAGAAAAAAAACTATTTTTAATATTTTATTCCAACTCAACAACTCTCTTGCACGTGTAAGTACCCATCAAAACTTAGCACGTAAACATAATAAGATGAGAGGATGAGGCCAATAGGACCTTGAGAAGAAAAAAATACCCGAAACATAGATAGGAAAAAATTGCTCCTTGCGAGATTTGAGACCAAGATTTGAACTCTTATACCAAGTTAAATAACCAACTAACTTGGAGACATTTATATCCCAATTATTCTTCGCGTTCGGGGAACTTGGTTATCTTACACCAACGGTTCGAGCCCGGAATGAGGAGCTTTGAAGAGTGGGGTCTATAATTTACAGTCTTTAGCCTACATTTCAATGCCCATGGGTGCTTGTTGTCCAAATAACAAAAGATGAATAGTTCATCAGCCCGCACTTTAGCCAGCCCACCTCATTACATGACCGGTGGATGGTGCATTTTCAGATGGTGGATGCCCACTATTTGTGCATATGGGGGGTGGATCAGGGGTTGTGAACTACTGTAACACCCGAAAAATCGGTATGTTTACTAAAACTGTTATTTTAGAAAATTGGTCTAAAATAGGAATATTTTGCTGCCTAATTGGATTTTTTGTCATGTTGTGTGAATTGATATGTTGATTGATTGGTATAATGCATGATGAGTTGTGTTATCGATCGACCAAATTAGGCAGGACCCAGAGTGCGAGTACTAGACTTGGCGTTGGGCTCAACCTAGCGCTGAAGCTAGCCTGGCGCTAGGGGTTGAGTACACCTGACGCCATGAGTGTGGGCAGGCACAGGGTAAGAGTATAAAGAGTTTAGACTCATTTGAGTATCATGATTAATTAAATTGAATCATAGAAAGGTGAGAAACTATATTTGGTAAGTTATATGTGCACATCGTTCAGCAGACAGAGGACTAGGCGCTAGATGCACTGGGCTCCAGTGAGGGGATGTGTGGGTGAGACGAATTGGTTAAGTCATGTAGTTCGTGGTCTACGTGAGACGGAGTAGCATGATGTGTACGCAGGACGTTAGACATGGGCAACCATGGACTCGTGCCTTGATGGAAAGACACTGGACGCAGTGCCATGTGGGCACAGGCCTGGGGTGCCATACCCACGTGAATGATGTGGCACTAAGAGGTTATAAGTTGGTTAGAGTGAATCTTGGTAAAGAATTGTGATTTGATCTACTTGCAGTAAATAAGGAAAGTCCGGAGTAAAATCAGGAAGTTACTAATTCGCTTGAGATTAAATATGAGAGTAAATCTTTAATTAAAGAAAAATATTGTGTCACTCTTTATCAGGCAATCAGAGGAGCTCGTCAAATAGAAGGAGATGTCCAAGGGTTTTGCTAAAGATTTGACGATTTCCTAATTGGGGATGAGATAGACTTGAATCAGGAGAGTATCTTAATGGGAGATCTTAAATCCTAACTAAATAAGGAGTCAAAGTTGACGATGTCCTTGCCAAAGTGAAGGATAAATCCTATTGGAGGGCTGGAATTAGGATTAGGAAAGGGATCTTAATAAGTGAGATATCCTATTTTGTGTAGGATTTGGTATTTAAGCCACAAGAAAAGGGAGGGCCGGCCCATGCCTTGCACACCCAAACCCTAGTGTGACCCTTGTGTTTTTCTTTCCCTTCTCCCTACACCAATCCAGCAAGCTTCCAAGCCTCTTCTTTGATTCAAATCAGTTCCGTTGCATTGGCCGGAGGCGATGTTGTGACAAGGAGAAGAAGAGCTACTCGAGGACATACGAATCACTCGTATCTAAGTTGGTAGGATAATTTTTCCCTACCTATTCTTTGTATAATCTTTTGATTCATTCTTATGAGTATTCCATGAATGATATATGGTCTCATATTAGTAAGTATTGTTATGTAAATTATATTGTTCGAAGAGAAATTCCATGTGATTATGAGTATGAGTTATAAATGTTGACAACCATGTTGATTTATCTTTTAATACTTGCATGCTAGTCCTTAGATGGGAATATCATTCAAGCTTGTTACTTTTATTTATCGTTTTGACACCAAAAAGCCCCAAACTTGTTCTAGAATTTTCTAATTTCGTTGGTCCAAGTGATTATAAATTAATGTCTTAGTTTAAAAGGGTAGTTGCCTAAACTGCTACATGTGATAAAAGGCATATTAAAAGTTGTAATTATGGAATTCCAAAACATTCTAGGATCTGTAATGAACCTAGGAGAGGAGTAATTAAGTCTGGTAAGACACTAGTAACTCTAATAAGGATTAATTACACAAGATATATAAGTATGATTATGAATTGAAATCTCGGCTAGTACTATTTCTGCACTGACAGTCTGTATTGTAAAAATCACAACTAGTTACAGAAAAATGATAAAAATAAACCATCTATGAGATTAGAAACTAGAATCATAGAGTTTATTACATTAAAAATTTCAGAGATTAATTCCAAATGTACTAATTGTGGAAGCAGTAGGAAGTGGGCTATTGCACGTAAGACAGTTTGCTGTAATTAAGGTTAAGATAGTAATACATAATAATATTAAATAATATTATTTAATAAAAATCAAAGTGTCATTACCATTTACTATATTACTGATTAAGAATTATTACAGTAAGATTAGATGTGTAGAAAGACCTATAGTATGGGGTGATCCAAAGTGATCTATTGTATTCATTGTTCCTGATTTTGGAATATAGCTTGGTGTCGGTTTGAGGTTCCATTTGGAAATCAAACTATCAAAAACATATTCTTATTCTTGACTTTGGAGTCATAAATTATAAACCCGGGTATTTTCTAGAATGTTCCTATCTAGGGCTATACATGAAATATGTGTCAAAAGTATTAGAAATTGATCTTCACTCATATGGTGGGTCTTTTGTTATTTGAGATATGTAAATTTCAGTAGTACTCTTGAAGTGAGTCATATTCTGATGAAAGATATTGATGATCTATTCGTACTCCTAGAGTGAGTCAACTAGTGGTAAAAGATACTGTGATTTTTAGATAGTTACAACATCTGCCGTTGTTGAGATATTGTTCATTTTGACATTGAATTGTTTCTCCACTAGAGACCTTGCGAGAATCTCTCTAAGGTGGAATTATAGTGTGCTCACGAGCCGTTGCTAGATCTTGCGAGATCTCCGATTATTTATAGAACCTAATTCCCGCCCAAAGGGAGGCATATACGTACGTATAGACTGTATGATATTACGGAAGGTCTGCAACGCCCATTGTGTCCGTAAACACTGATGAGGCTAACATCCTAGACACGTGGCCGGGTTCCGAAGGGAGAACCTCTAGGGTGATTCTGGTAAGTAGCCACTTGCGAGTGGTAAGATCATCGAGCAGAAATTGAGTCTCTTTGTATTATGGATGCCTGAAGGTATTATGATTTAATTATCTTCTCCCTACACTTTTGATGTTCGGAGTCTTGACCATGGTAAATTTTCTCCTTACACTGATTGTTATTCTTTCCCTATGCTTACAAGTCGGGAATTGTCGTTGACTGACCTTTTCTCTCAGGTAAAGTAAAACCTTAGGTTCAATCCAGATATTATTGAATACTTCGTTGTTCATTTAGGGGCCGTTTGGGGCGTGATTAAAAGCAAAACATCCAGATGGGATGTTTTGCTACACTGTAGCATTTGGATATTTTATATATCCAGCTGATACACCTCAGAAGGTGTTTCAGCTGGATGTAAAAATCCACATGGATGCTACAGTATATATCCAATATCCAGTCTGGATATTTTACAATAATCACGCCCCAAACGGCCCCTTAATATACCTTTATTCATGCTGTTTGTTATACTGTCAGTGAGTTTTTATATCATATTGAGTATTTCTATGAAGTAGTCATGCATCATCTGATGCAAGCATGAAAAAAGAATGATTCAGGACGATTGCACTTGCAGGAAGGTGTTGCATACTGTTTTGAAGAAATTCGAGAATTATCTATTCTATTTTTTAATTTTGATAAACTTTATGAAATGGATGGCCAATGTGTGCCAAAGATTTGATGTTTTTTTTATTCTTGACTATTTGAAGTATCAGCTATAATAAGACTAAGTAAGATCATTTAATTTATATTGATAATACTTTCTTCTGAGACTGAATAATTGAATTTGGTAATACACATCCTGTTGAGATGGTGTAATTAGCGGTTGTTTCAACTATTCAGTCGCATGATTTTATTGATGGCTTCCGCACTCTGATCGAGGTTGAAATTTCGGGGCATGACAACTACTCATCTATTGGGGTTGTGAACTACTCATCTAAAAAAAGAAAAATAAAGACAAGGACAATAACCAGCCATTTAGCCTGAAAAGGCAAAAATCCAGGCTAGATGATGGTAACATTTGGACCATGAAAAAGTTGAAAATGGCGATTGAGATGTGGATGGCTAAAAAATCCCAAAAAATATACTATCCAACTGATAGAAGGGGGAAGTGTTGAATGTGAACATACTCAAGGGTCACGTGCCATTATTGCAAGGTCAAAGGCGACGATGCTTGAAACAACATCTTGGACATTTAGGGGCCGTTTGGGATGGAATTATTGCAAAATATCCACAGTGGATTTTGAACACCTACTATGGCATCCATGTTTTTTTTTATATCTAGTTAATATAAAAAAAACATAGATGCTACAGTGTAGCAAAACATCCCGTCTGGATGTTTTACTTTTAATCACGCCCCAAACGGCCCCTTAGCTACTACCTACAAACTTTCAGGTCATCCACAACATCCACACTTCACAATTTTAAAGATCCAAACAACCCCTAGATCACCCACATAACTATCAAAGCCTAGAAAGACGCCGATGTGACCTCATGCATGGAATTCCATATCATCGATATATCGATATTGGGTCCCAACCGATAAAACGAGACCAACAAATTTTGGTTTTTTTATTTTTTTCAAATATCGCTATTTTAAAAAATATTTTAAAAAAATTCGGAATTTTTTTAAAAAAGGGAAAAAAGTAATTTTTCCATTTGTTTCCCATCTTAATATGCATATTTTAAAATCTATGCTTTGTCTAAATTAGTATAACTCATTTTAGAAGTTAAATTGTGAAAATATATTTTAAA
This sequence comes from Houttuynia cordata, assembly GCA_039654745.1. NCBI lineage: Eukaryota > Viridiplantae > Streptophyta > Magnoliopsida > Piperales > Saururaceae > Houttuynia > Houttuynia cordata. Next base: position 61,659,349 of record CM077505.1, on the reverse strand, counting down.
ACTAGTTTTTGATCACTGATATTTTTTTATAAATATCTCAAATATATTATCTATTAAGCGGACCGATACCAATATCCGATACGGAATTCCTTGACCTCATGCCGGTCTCAGTCCAAACATAGAACTGTCGATTCTCTTCCATGGACTGGTGTGGTTCAGGGTTGGCAGAGAGGCCGTACTTCAAAGATGGCCCACTCCATTAAAAGAGGCTTGTGTGTAGCACCCCTCGGGGCTATTAATTTTCCAAAAAATAAAAAAGGAGAGAGCCCAGCAATTAATTACAGGACATGCAGCGCCTTGCTAGGTAGGGAGATGCTTTCTAACCATGGAATGTCGTATCGGATATCGGTAAAATATCGGTCGGTCAAAGAGACGAAATATCGGAGATATTGTGTAAAAAAATATCGGTCGTTAAAAACTAGTTTTTACCATATATTTTCACAATCTAACTTCTAAAATGAGTTATACCAATTTAAACAAAGAATACATTTCAAAATATGCATAAAAATGTATATTAGCATAGAAAATAAACATGAAAAAAAAAATTTCCCAAAAAAAAAAATTATTTTTTAATTCAAAAAATACCGATATATCGGTATCGGACACAAACCGATACACCGATACCATTTAATTTCGGATTTCAAATTTTTTCCATATATCACCGATATATCGCCGATACGATTTTCCATGTTTCTAACTTCAAAGATTCATGTTCAAGTCAGGAGTCGAGCAAGTACGGGACTTCGCCTAATTCTTCAGTTTGGTATATAAACAGCTGCGATCAAGACAATGGTCCTTTGTTTGACCAGAGAGAGCATGAAGAATGGCTTTTGTTTTTCTATATTATTATTCCTTTTAGTTTTTTAATCGGTGGAAAATGGCCTTTTCTGATTATGTACTTACAGATGAATAGATTTTGGATTCCTATCACCATATTAAATTGCTGCAACTCCAACACCTTCAGATCTTAAGGGAATAATACACCACTTCGATGTTGTAGCGAGTATCTAGACAATGGAAAATATAAAAAGTGAAGAATGAACGGATTTGCATGGATTAAAGCTGCCTACTACCACGGCTCAAACGTAGCAGCCAAATTCCAAAGCTTTGAAAGAATTACAAGAGAGGAGGTTGCAGCCACCATAAAGTATACTCATTAGTCTTCATCGATCAGGGTAAGTGGATCAAATGCGTGTGAGCACTCACATTTGCTTGCAATTGATCGGGCATCTGTGAGCATGGAAAATCGTCTCGCCGATATATCGGTATCGGGCCTAAACCGATACATCGATACCCATCAATATCGTTTTTTAAAAAAATATTTTTTTAATTAAAAAAATACCGATATATCGGTCCAAAACATTTCTTTGAAAAATATCGCCGATATATCGGCAGTATTTTTTAATTTAAAAAATTATTTTTTAAAAAAAAAATTCAAATTTTTTTTTTTTTTTGAAAAAAAAACCTTTCTTGTTTGTTTTCTATCCTAATAGGCATATTTTGAAATTCATTCTTTGTTTAAATTAGTATAACTCATTTTAGAAGTTAGATTGTGAAAATATACGGTAAAAACTAGTTTTTGACTACCGATATTTTTTTACACAATATCTCCGATATATCTCCGGTATTTCGTCTCTTTGGCCGACCGATATTTTACCGATATCTGATAGTCTGTGAGCCTAATGTAAATTGGTCAAAATCTGCTTCCATTGACATTCTCTGGGAGAACAGATTCCCACGCACCAGCGATGGCCACTTCAATCACAGTCACCAATCAGCTATAAAACGTTTCAATCGGCTCCAAAACTCTTGAGGGCGTCTAGCATGGGATGCACAATTACAGATCCCCAAGCGAAGGTGGCACGGGGTCATTTAATCTGGTCTTCAAACTTGGTCACTAAAACATTTTCCAAAACTCTTCAACTGATCTGGCTCCCCAAAGGGAAAGAGGTATAGCTGGAATGAATTGCTTCATTATTTAGCTAGGCTTTTGTTGATTTGTTCTTAATGGGATCTGATAATTGCTGTAGTTAGTCTTTACTATGTCCATTGATATGTTAGCATTCCTCAGCTTACTTTGCTTAGACCTTTACTAAGTTCAGATTAATCCTTGGTATAGTGATACCCCTACATCGACTCTGTACTCCAAAACCCTGTGTAAGGTGTACAAATATCATTTTCATTCATTTTTCTACATTAAGCAACCACAACGTAGACCGTAGTGACATCCCAAATGGATCTCTCTCTAGTAATTACCCAACATCAAAATGATTCAGGGCCCCCGTGATCTAGAATATCTACATTTAGATTCACCAACTGCTACTAAAGGGAAAGGCTTCCGACAACAATGCTTTTACTACATACATCATCTCTTTATATCGTGGGATCCACCTTCGTCTTTACATGTTGACCTAATAATGATGTGCTTTTGTTGAACGGTGGAAAAGTGATTGCACATCTATTATGTTGCAATATATAGCTACTTCCCTCTTGTGTTAGCTTTTCCTGGCATGCTGGCAGCTGATTGAGTAAAGCTTCATGTTACCTAGCAAATTTTTTCTTTTCTACAACTCTACCATATCATTAATCCCACAACTACAAGATCCTTCTTCTAACAGAGTTGTAGATGACAAAGAAGCAAAAAATTACATTAAAAAATGGGTGGATCATTTCCAACACATTGTACATACATTACTAAAGCTTCTATTTGACACATTTCTCTCATTTTACAGACTGCTTAAACGAATAGGCTACTGTACTTAGGAAGAAATAAAGGAGAAGGGAGATCTATAATATGAATTATTCAAGTAAGAAGACTTCACAGGGCTCACTCCTTGGTAATTTCCCCAGTCCAGTATTGCTTTACAGCCACAAGGATTTTTTCAGGATTGAAGGGTCCATCCTCATGATCCATTATCTTAGACTGCCATCTCATTCCATTGGTTATAGTCTGAATTTTCACCAGCACTTCCACCACATCCCTGAATATTACTGTGCCTTCCGGCCTCAGGATCCTATCCATCTCCAGTAATATGTAGGTAATGTCACACCTGTTAAAGAGGCATATTTAACACATTTATTAGATTGGTTTCCTCAATGAGAGCAATGTCACAGTCAGACCTGTATCAAACTCACTATATACTTCTTAAAAAGCAAATGGAGAACTCATTTAGATTAATGTCACAACTATTAGCTTACCTATCCTGATAGATACTGAAGACCCCAGCAGCATGTATCAGATCATAAGTTCTCGGATACGTAGAGAAAGCTTCACACCAGTCGTGATATGTGCCAATAAATCCTCGCTCATAAATAAGACCAAGAGTGTCATCTTTGGAATTGGCAGGGACCACATTCATGACCCAAACGGGGTATTTGGTCAGAGCAGCTGCAAATCCTCCGAGATGGGCGTTCATGTCCATGATGTTCCGGAATCGTCCCTGAGTGAGAGGAGGGACAATGCTCTTGTAGTGTGTCACCCTCTGTTTCCATACCTCATTATCCTCCTGAAATTGCTTGGAAGTGATGCCAGGTAGGAAGCCATTGCTTATACGAGGAGGAACGGCAAATGCTCGAGCAGGCCAATTCTCCAAAGCCCCACCAGCAACTTCATTGTCGTCATTCACTTCTGGCAGTGGAGTGATGCATGTCTCCATTTTCTTGTACCTTCATAAATTAATCACACTAGCGTTAATTAACCATTATCTCCCAAAATTCATGCTATTAGGAAACAGATTACAGTTATATTCTATATCATACTCCAACACTCTACTGCACATACAAGGATCCATCAAGCTTTGCACGTGAACACGCATAGGGAGCGTACACCGCATCTAGTGCATGGAAAGCTGTATCAGCGATATCACCGATTATTGATATCGGACTTCAACTGATAAAACGTAATATCAATTTCGAATTTTTTTAAATATCGCCGATATATCGGTTTCAGGCCGATATATCGGTATTTAAAAAAAATTATTTAAAAAAAAAAGAAAAAAAATAACTTTCTCGTTTGTTTCCCATCCTATGCCAAGAGGAAGGATACGGGTTTAAAACGCAAACACATATTTTGAATTATATACGCATTTTTATGCATATTTTAAAATTTATAATTGTCTAAATCAGTATCACTCATTTTAGAAGTTATATGGTGAAAATACATGGTAAAAACTAGTTTTAGACCACCGATATTTTTTTCCATAATATCTCCGATATTTTACCGATATCCGATACGACATTCCTTGATCTAGCGAGACTAGACCTAGGAACTAGCAGAACCTGGTATGAAACCAAGTTAGATAGCGGTTATATCACAAAGCTTGAGCCCTTAGGAAATGGATTATTCCAACATCTATATCACGGTCATCCAAGAATAGTATGGTGAAAACAATACTCCGTAAAACTAACCATTTTTTTTTTTCTGATGGAGCATCTATTTCAGGACGGAAGCAGTATATTAGTGTCAGCCATGCAGATTTATACGCTTACTAATGCAGGGTGAATTTGAATAACTTAGCTCACATATATAATCAAACAAAAATATTATAAGTAGAGTCAATACCAGGCTGCATCTGGATTGTCATCTTTGCACATGTGGGGTGTCTTATAGGCACTCCGACTTTTAACACATTCAAGGTGGTTAATGGGCTTTTGCCAGATAGCAAGGTCGCCCTGCTCAATCACCTTCTTCCAACAGAGGCGTTTGGCAACCTCCTCGATTGAATCTTGTTCTTGCTTCAAGTCTTCTTGAGTTCTCTCCCAACCCTTGTAGTGCTTCTTCCAGTGAATAGGTGGGCCAGAAAGAATCCAGTAACCCCCTGGTCTCAAGACCCTGTCCACTTCAATTAGGTATAGCCCATCTACAGAAAGCAGAGGAAAGAGGTCAAACATATGAGGACCAATTCAGTGTCTATTCAATATACTTAACCGATAATACACTGAGTGAGAGTAGAAACAAAAATGGCTGCACAATTTACACAGTTCAACAGGAGGGTCTAATCAGATTTGAGACTGAAAATTCCATATATAAGAAGCTGAGTATAGACAATGACATACCATACTGATACCAACGAATCAAGCAGCGAGAACAATGGGCCATATCAAAAGCTCTAGCAGGGTACGGCATCCTCTGAGATGCCATCACGCCGATCATGGCTGGCACACCTCTCTCCAGAGCAAACTGAACCTGAGCTTCATGTGTATCCCTTGGAGCAAATGACATAGTCAAAATATCCCTTCTCAGAAGATATGCACCCCAGCTTGCCACCTTTTGGCAGTCGAGATACAGTAAGTGAAAACTCAGCTAGAAACAAGAAGAGATATAAGAAGTACCATAATTGAAATGTGAAATTTCGTTCTTACTCCGCATCCTGTATCAATGGCAGTTCTGATCTTTCCAGTAGTGAGAGGGATGAGTTCGTTAATGTCGTCAATATAAGCATCAGCTCCGCGAGGAAACATCGTCCCACCACCCGGAAATCTAAACCGATCACCTTCCATTTGAATCCAATTTTGAACAGCCTTCTCAATGCTGAGCTCCTTGTGAGGAATATTATCATACCAAGCATAGTCCCTACTCTGTGGCCACTTAAACGGATTTTTATAATTCGGCGGTGCAGGGATCAGGCACATAACAAGCTCGTCTTTTTCAGGACAATGCCGCTCTCTGTAAATTAACATATTCCTATTAAACCTTCTTCCTCTCTTGGGGTCTTGACAAGGAGTGTACTCACTGAAATTCATGTTGCAAGGTGGAATTGACAAGGAGCCACCAGCACGGTCATCAATGGCAACTTGATGATGGGATTCAAAGTCAAGGGAGCCAGAAGAGGATGAATGGGAAGCAGCAGACCCAGGATTTGTCGATGAAACATCGCAGCCGATTTTGTTATAGATTTCAGAGCGATTGGATGCCGAAGGACTACTGTTTTGCCAGGCACCCAAGACATAGAACAGAACACATAGACCACTCACAGCTAAGATCCAAGTGAGGCGTTTTTGCTTTGATTCCAAATGTAAAGGCTTTGGAGATCCGCTGTGCTCCTTGCCCATTGCAATCTGTCAAGGTACAAAGTAGTTTATATTCAGCAATCAAAATTTTCTGTGTTACTTGCCAAATCTTTAGACCTTTAAGATTTGAACATATCCTTCCTTCAATTTCATACCACTTCATGAGCTAAAACCATCTCAACTAAATATAATCACAATATATTACCACAAAATTGTGCCAGCTCACATGAAACTAAAAAGCACATTACTAAGTCATATGGATCGAGGTTATACTGATGATTTTTTTTATAAAGAATACTCTATGATATAGAGCATATAGAAAGAGGATTAATGATGGAAATATGCAATAATGACATTGAAGCTGGCATTAATGAAGCGTTTGACTCAAACAAAAAGAATTCACTATCTGTTTTTCTTTTTCCTTTTGTTTTTGTAGCAACAATTGAAACAAAGCATGTGCAGAAGTGAAGGATATGTACATCATGGACCCAGATGCATATATGATACACGTGCAAAAGTATGTAAAAACAAATCTTCTCTACAACTTTTTATTTTTACACCTGTGATCCACGATGCAGTAAAGCTCAGATCTGCTATTAATTGAAATCCAGTTTTGGGGTGCAAAGAAGAGGGGGAAAAAAAGGAAATTTCGATCAATTACAACAAAAAGGAAGGCACTAATGATGTCAAAGACATGGTCAAAGACTCACAGCTCATAAAGATCTCTAACTCCTGTGATCTGAGCTATTAACTCTGGTAAAATCCAGACAACAAGAAATAAGAGGAGAAGAACAGAGTAAAAGAGGAAAACAGAGTAACCATTTATGCTTTTCCCATTAATTTTTAAGTTTATTACAGAAATAGTTAACACTGGTCATGCGGAAATGAACAACAAAAGCCACATTTAAACAATCAAGATGTGACCAATTCCAGAGCCATTAAAAACCCATAAACCAAACAACAGAAACAACACAAATGAAAAAAATAAAGCAAAATGAAACAACGTTCAGAAGCAGAACAAAAGAAAGAAAGAAAAAGCAGAGACAGCAGGAAGACATACGATTTTCAGAAATCGTCCAACTTCTCTTCAAGTTCACGTACGTCGGCTCATGAAGCTCCTCTTGCCGTTCCTTTCAGGCCTATCTAGTATCTGCTACAAAGGCTGAACTTTGATGATAAACAAAGGTAACCCATGAAGCTCAAATGAGATAAAAAGGCAGGAAAATGTCATATCAATCTCTGTCGTCGAATACAAGGAATACTATAGAACTGTTGCCATTTCAGCCCAAACATATGCATTGAAAATGGTGTCAGAACGTGTAACTGCAGCTCATAACAGGAGGAGAGGGTGGTGGGGAATGGGGGGGGAAGGCCGGGCTCTAACACTAGGCAGCAGAGGCGAGACGGGGGGAGCCTGACCAGCCTTAAAAAGCTCTGCTCTTTTCTTTCTTTTTTATTGTCTCTCTCTTTTCTTTCTTTTACCAGTTTACCAGTTCCTTTGCTTCGCTGTAATGTCCGGACTACGGAGAGGGAACGAGCGAGCGCCAGTTTGGACGCTACTCGCGGCTGGCAGCACTTTGCAGCTCCCGTCCCTTGTTCAGATCCTGTCGTCGTCTGCAGGTCTTTGACGTGTGAACTCCGGAGTTTGAAGTTCTCTTTTCAGAAAAAATACATTAAAAATACATTAGTATTGTTAGAAATTATATCAACGGATGTATTAGGAAAAAAGATGAAATTGAATTCAATCGGCAAGTTGAATTTAACAAAATTTTCTTGTGTGTTCATCATGCTTGAATATTGGTCTAGGTGTCGGTTTGCATGCGGCTACAGGCAGATGGATAAGCTGGATAAGATGATCGATTGTATAGGGGCTGATTGGATTTGGAATGGATAGGAAGGGTTAGTGCAAATCTATCTATTCTGCTTGTCTTCCTTTTTTGGATGCACATATTCAATTGAATAAAAAAATTGTTGGTAAGATTTAGGCCATATTCTGCCTAAATCACCCAATCTTCACATGAGAAGACTTGGATGATGTATTCCAAATTTCTGCTATCCAAACATAAAGACTTATTTTTGGTAAATCCGTCAAAATTTATTCGATTGGAATCTAATTTTGATTCTATTCAATTCCCTATCCATGAAAACCCATACTCCAAGAGTTCTAGGCCTTCCTACGGTTCTAAGATCTCTCTTTTCTCTTGTCTAGGATTAAAGTGGAGAGAGGCTTGAAGCACCATAGCACCGTGCTTGTTTATGCTGAGAAAGGTTTTAATAATAATTTAAAATAAGAAGTATTGGATTTGAATAATATTTGTTGGCATGTAGGACACACAACATTTCAAGACTCTCCACATACCCCTACACATGCACGTTCATGAGGATTTGTTGGCCAATAGGTAAATCCGGTCACCTACTTTTGGAATTGTAATTTGTCCAATGCAGCCAATTATTTTATTTTATTTATGTAGGGAGTACAAAAAAATTCCTCTTTTCTTAATGTGAAATGTGGATTTGTTTCAAAACATTTCGCCAGTACCAATGATATAAGGACACCAATCTCTATCCTATTTTTGAAGATTTTGTGGTCAAGCGGAGAGAGAGAGGAATATGGTAGCAGATAAAAAGGTTAGCATTTTGGTATTACAATATCATACAATCGACTCTCCATTATTATAAAAATATCATAAAAGTTAATTGGGTAGCTATTTGATTCCTAAATATATGCCTGAAACCTATCTGATCTCTAATTGGCTCTTTTTTGGGATCAAGTCTGAACCCAATTTCTAGAGTATAGATGGAAACAAGCTATGACTTGTAAGGTAGCTAGGAAGTCGACAAGAGCATATTAGACTCATCCGGGCCCTATTTGTTGAAACAATAGCATTCACAGTAAATAGAGGGCAGATAGGTGCAAATATAAAATAAAGAAAGTAGAAAAGGATAAGCCATTTGAGCTGGAAGACATCCATAATAAGGGTGGGTTTGGGAGGTTGCTTTTGGGCTCCAAAAGCCGTTTTAGCACAAAATTTTATTTCGGAGGCAGATTTTATACAAAAACGATTTTGCTACAAAAAAAAAATGGTTTTTACTTGGAACTTGGTCTTAAAGCCATTTTTTAAAAAATCACTTATTGAGGAGATTTTGTATATAAGTGGTTTTAGTGTGGAGAATAATGTAAAAATGACTATAATTGCCCCTCTCTCATTAAATGGATGGAGGAATTTTATTTATTCTCTCTCATAAGGGGTAAAATCATTCCATGAGGCATTTACTCTCTATCCAAAATCAACCATATCCAACACAAGTTTTAGAGGTTAGTTTTAACAAAATTGATTTAGGGGTGGGCGTTACCATACGGCTTACAGTTTAGCTTTGATATAACAAAAGTGATTTTGTCCAAAAACGACTTTTTATAAAAGAAAAACCATTCGCCAAACATACCCACCCTAATAGGCCGTTTGGGGCCTAAAAAACTAGTCTCATCCATCCGGTTAGTGGATTTTTGGGATAATCTACTAACCAGCTGAAACACCTAGCTGATTTTTCACGCCCCAAACGGCCCCTAATTGTCCAAAGACCACTTTTTAAACCCTTTTCTTCTTCTTTTTTCCTTCCTATATTTTATATTTTAAAAAAGGACAAGGATGAAAAATGACTTTTCTTTTAGTGATCAAAAGACATCTAAACAGCACCTAAGTATCAGTCTATCTTGTATAAAACAAAAGTATAGAATGGTTATAATATCTTTTTGCCTGCTATTTTGTAGGTGACATGTGAATACTGAGGGGGTATCAGGTGACTAAGGGGCCGTTTGGGGCGTGATTAAAAGCAAAATATCCAGATAGGATGTTTTGCTACACTGTAGCATCTGGATATTTTATATATCCAGCTGAAATACGTCCTGTGATTAAAAGCAAAACATCCAGCTACACTGTAGCATCCGGATATTTTATATATCCAGCTGAAACACATCCTGAGGTGTTTCAGCTGGATGTAAAAATTCACATAGATGCTACAGTAGATATCCAAAATCCAATCCGGATGTTTTTGCAATAATCACGCCCCAAACGGCCCTTAAAGGCTTATAGCCACTAATGTTGAATTATTACCCAGACACTGTTTCTGAGCCCTGACTCCTCTGCAGGACCACTCTTCTTTTCTCCATCTGCTGACTGCTAGTGGATCAGTAAGTAGGAATCTAGTAAGGTTCTTGGTTCTAATTCATCCTACTAATCCACCTGGAGAGGACATATCGACTTGCATATGAAATGCACCGCACCACCCACCACCAAAGGCTAACAATGGGCAGCTAAAGTTGAAGTTTAGACGAAACTGGAAGAAAAGCATGGAACTTTCTTTCTCATTTTACTTTAAGAATAGCAGGTTTGAGTATAATTTATGCTGTCTCATTGCTCCAGGTGTAAAGATTAAAGTGGAAAATAAAGGATTCAAGTGAAAGTAACTTTATTGAAAAAAATAAGTGAGAGCTGTCTTTTAAGATTTTTCCCTTGTAATTAGAAGTTTATGTCAAATGTCCCAGACTGCCTTCACTGTTTTACATTGCTCAAACAAGGCTTAAGGTAAAAAAAAGTCTGTCAATTTTTTCACCAGCTGAGTTTTCCTCTTGGTAAAAAAAGTCAAACGGGAAATGTTCATCCCCAACCTTCCTCTAACTCCTTATAGCTGGCGTTAGACATTGGTGAAGCTGATAATTAACTGTCAAGTGTCGTTTCATGCACATTAACAAGAGTTGCCATCATACTGCATTTTGTGATGTTCAACCTTGAGCACGCGCAGGTCATAAGTCAACATAAATATGACAAATATAACTGCATCTCTGAAATGAAATGATCCATACACCTTGATTAGATCTTCTGCACATATTGTTGGTTTTTTTAGCCAATTAGGGATTAGATAACCCTTCGGTTATTTTTAATAGATATAAATTTTTTCGAAGGAACTAAAAAAATAGTTCTTTTGAAAAAAGCTGTATCCATTAAGGGCCGTTAGGGGCGTGAAAAATCAGCTACATCCAGCTGGTTAATGATTTTTGGATTCACGCTAAAAAAAGTGACTAGAGGGAGTAATTAGGAACAAGTAGCTACTCAATTGGGAAATTTGTATTTTATGACATCTCTATAATTATGTAGAGTCGATTGTATGACAATGTCGGATCATAACACTGCACTACCCAAATGCTGGCAAGTGCAGAAAGAAAAGCAGTGATAAATTACTAAAGAAACTAGTCATGCTATGCCTTGTGGAATGTTTAACTTGGCCAACCAAATAGTCATTTACCTTCATTGAGTAACCAGTAAAATGAAATGCTTCCATTTAGGTAGTCCACATGAGGAATCTTCAAAATTGTAAATTCCAATCAAATACGTCCTTCGGAATAAGCATATTCTGCCTCTGTCCGACTTGAATAGATACATTTGTTTTTCCAAAATGAACCAAAATTAGTTTCATTTTGGTATATCTATTTAAGTCCGGATGGAGGAAGAATGCGACAACAGGATAATGACTTCAAATTAACAACTTCTACAGTTAATTGAGGTCGCACAGTGTAATAAAAAAAGTTGAATATAAATAAGAATTCGAGGTTCAAAGGCAAGACAACCACCCACCAAATCAGTGCATCCATTAATGAACTGCCAAGAAGATTAACTTAAGAAGCACATAGCAAAATTGCTTTCCACTTAATCTGCATAAAAGTCATCTGATATGAATGGGCAATCATCTTTCGTCATGTCAGAAGACTTCTATGCAGAGTATGAAGAGTCCCTTAAACACCAATCAGGCATTCTGTAAGCATATTGGATGACAATTAGAGAAAATAAATAAAGTTTAAAAAATAAAAAACCTCTCCTATACATGTGTTTTGTGCCCAATTTGCTGCTTGCAGTTGCTCTTAATCATTTTAGAGATTGCCTAGGTATACTCATCCAATAGGAGGAGAAAAAGGCAAAAAAAAAACAACATACGGAGGGGGATAACTATTTTTAGCTAGTGTAAAGTAAACAATTTTTTTTTAACTAGTGTCATTGTGTTGCTCTTCTTTGGCAGCTTCACCAGTCCAATACTGTTTCATAGCTACAAGAATTTTTTCAGGGTTGAAAGGTCCATCCTCATGATCCTTTATCTGAGATTTCCATCTCATTCCATCAGTTATACTCTTAATTATCCCCAACACTTCCACCGAGTCCCTAAATATCACTGCACCTTCTGGTCTCAAAATCCGATCCATCTCCAGTAATATTTGGCTAATGTCACACCTGTTTACAGAAACACAAGACAATCATCACATCAGTTTCATATATTTGTACCAATTCACTCCCAAACATGTACCTTAGCTTGTACAAAACTCCTTAGGCCAAAGGAACAAGAGAATTACTCCCTCCGACCAAAAATATGTGTCCTCATTAGAAAACCAAACTGATCTCATTTTAGTTCATCTTGGATTTCTAATGAGGACACATATTTTTGGATGGAGGGATTATTTCAAATCAAATTAGGAAGATGAATGACCTTCTATCTCCCTAAGAATTCATTAAGACAATCATTTGTATAGTGAAGCATTGAAAGCAAGCATCATGCATTATATAAGGCTATTTTCTATAATCTCACCTGTTTTTATAGAGACTAAACAGCCCGGCAGCATGAATCAGATCATAAGTCCTCGGATATGTCGAAAAAGCTTCGCACCAATCTTGATATGTACCAATCAAACCTCTTTCGTATATCACACCAAGAGTGTCTACTTTTGAATCAACAGGAACCACATTCATGACCCAGACTGGGTAGTCCAGTAAGGCAGCTGCAAATCCTCCCAAATGTGCATTCATATCCATTATGTTTCTGTATTGCTTTTGAGACATTGTGGGAATAATCTGCATGTAGTGTGCCACTCTTTTATTCCATGCCTCATTGTCCTGTTGGAACTCCTTCAGGGTTATTCCAGGAATGGATCCACTGCTTATCCTGGGAGGAAGTGCAAAAGCTCTTTCTGGCCATTTCTCCAAAGTCCCACCAGCAACTTCATTCTGGTCCCTCACTTGTGGTAGTGGAGTGATACAGACATCCATATTTTTGTACCTATCAAATTCAGCAAATTGAATGTGAACTAGACTATGAATGACAAGATATAACAAACAATTGCCACTAATGAATGTCTCTCTTACCATGCTGCATCTGGGTTGACATCCTTGCACATGCGAGTTGTGTTTAAGATCTTTCGGCTTTCAAAACAGTCGACATGATTGAATGGCTTTTGCCATACTGTTAGACTATCCTTCTCAATTACTTTTGTCCAGCAGAGGCGCCTGGCAACCTCCTCTATTGCATCTTGTTCCTGTTCCAGGTCTGCTTGAGATCTTTGCCATCCCCTCCAGTACTCCTTCCACCTTATAGGTGGCCCGGAAAAGACCCAATAGCCTCCTGGTCTCAACACTCTGTCTACCTCATTCAGATACATCCCATCTACACATGAGAGACAATAAACACATCAAAGATTTAAAATGCTAGCATCAATCATTATCTAAACGATTGAACTCCATGTATAACACCTAATGACCTTCAAAATATGAACTCACCCTCTTTGTGCCAAGGAATCAAGCAGCGAGAACAATGGGCCATATCGAAAGCTCTGGCAGGATAAGGCAGTCTTTGTGATCCCATTATCCCTATCATGGCTGGCACACCTCTCTCTAAAGCAAACTGTACTTGAGCTTCATGTGAGTCCTTTGGAGCAAATGACATGGTCAAAATATCCCTATTTAACATATATGCACCCCAGCTTGCCACCTTCAGGTCATATACATGGAACATGCCAAAAAACATTAGAAGCTAAACTAGAAACAGAGAGAGAATAGAATTCCTAAGTTGAAAGATATAAAGAAAGTAAAAGCCAATGAATCCTTACTCCACATCCTGTATCAAGTGCAGTTCTGATCTCTCCAGTAGTCAAAGGGATGAGTTCATTGATATCATCAATATAGGCATCAGCTCCATGGGGAAACATGGTACCACCACCAGGAAATCTAAATCTATCACCGTCCACTTGAATCCAATTCTGTACAGCTTTGGCCACAGTGAGCTTTCTCTTAGGAATATTGTCATACCAAGCATAGTCCCTACTGAGGGGCCAATGGAAGGGGTTCTTGTAATTTGGTGGGGCTGGAATCAGGCAGGAAAGAAGCTCCTCCTTATCAGGGCAGTGGCGCTCTCTGTATTGTAACTTTTCCCTAGGGAACCTCCTTCCTCTTTTGTTGTCTTGACAAGGAGTGTAGTCACTGTATTTCATGCTGCAAGGTGCAAATGCTTGGAGCCTTATACTAACAGTACTTTCATTGATAGCTACTTGGTGGTGGGACTTAAAATCAATGGAGCTTGAAGAAGAAGATGAATGCAAAGTGGTAGTTGAGATCACATTACAACTGGCTCTGTTCTGTATTTCAGGGTAAATGGTTCTTGTGGCAGTTGAAAATTGCCAAGTACCCAAATGATAAAAAATAGTGGCGAGACCACTGCAGGTTAAGATGTATATGAGAAGGCTCTGAATGGGTACTGAGGACAGAGTTATGGGAGATTCCTTAGCCATTGAAGCTGCAAAAGTATAAGAAATGATGGAAATTCGGAGATTAGGATTCTACTCATCAGTTGCAAATGAAATAATAACATTTTATATTTTTCGTAATTGAGTTCTTGATAACTCTCAAACTACTTATATGCTTCTATTATTTGCCACACTTGTACGAAAGGAAGGTCAAAACCAACTAAAATTGATGTGTTCTAGCCTAAAGCTTTCACATAGAAACCAGAAATGGACATAACAACATCAAATGAATGTAAACTGGAGATGTTTAATCATACGTAGGGGAAATACCGATAAAGAAGTGAATGATATTGGTGTGGAGTTTTGTTTTACACAGATTATATATGAGAATTCAAATAAGAATTGACATTGTATTTTGTCAATGAAGTGAACAATTTGCTTTACTAATGAAAATAACATGAGTCAAAGCATCTCTAAGGACTGAACTTTCACTAGAAAACATTACAGAGGAATAAGTTTTGACCAACCACGATGAGCCATCAGAGTAACAAATGACTGAGGTTGACATGCTTTTTGAATAGTTTAAACTAGTGCAAATTGCTGGAAAGAAGAGAAAAAAAGCACAGAGCTTTTATTAGTCAAGCCCAAATAACTTAGAGCTAGGCTAGATTTTTCCAATAACTTATAACTTACTAAAAGTAAAGCGACGATGCAGCAATACCCCCCCACAAGTAACATGAAAATAGTGTTTGTTTTCTCCTGAAAAGAGTTGACGATGAAAATCGGCAGAAAATTTTCAAAATGGTAGTTCCATCCATCTAACATGGCTTAAAACTGATGAAATATATCTCACATAACGAGTTGTAGCCTTCGATTACTTGATGGGAAAAAAAGGAAAAAGAAGATGAAAAGATAGATACCTGAACGTATTCAAACTGCAAACTTTTATCAAAGGAAAGCCTGTCACTTCCTCTACGCCAGAACTCAAAACTCAAAAGAAACACCCACCATGGATTCTCCCTCCCCAAATCTCTCAACTGAAGATAATACACCAAAAATCCATATAATACTATTAGGTCCCTCCTGTTTAAGAGTCCTGGACGTAGCCGGGGGAGGCGCCATGCATAAAGCAAACAAGCTGCGAATCCAGGGGAAATATAAAATCAACCTTTGAAGTTTGATGTACTTGGATGCTTCATGATAAGCTTAAATAAATTGGTTACAAAATGTCAGAGATATCAGCGTTTTCTATAAAAATCAGAGATATCAACTCTCGTAAAAGTTTATTTTAAAAAATATAATAATTCCGGACGGAGGGAGTGCCGGGCTTTAGGTGGGGCCCACAGGTTTGATCTATGGGCCCTACCACTAAAGAAAGTTTGCCATCTCTTTAAGGTGCATTTGGCAGTAAGGATTTGGACTGTGTGGTTCATAAAATTGCATATTTGGTCTAGATTTTACGTTTGGCATTTGGCAACATGTTTTTAGTTTGATTTTGCCCAAATTACACCATAAATTCCGTCATTTGGTTTATAAAACGTAAATAAATGAGTGCAAATTACATGTCTGGCCTGTCATTTATACAATGACACACTTGTGGGATTATTTTTCCCAAATGGGGACATGTTTTTTTTGGACAGAGAATATTATTCACTTACCATCCTTTTTTAATCATAATCATGTACCATCTTTTTTATTTTCAGAATACCATTCTTTGATATTAATCTTATCTTAGTGTAATTAAGCTAGAGCTCACGCGCGTCTACATGAGCCAAGATAATCTGGGCCGTCGCATTTTAATTCGATATCTGGTTTTAAAACAAGGGAGCAGGAAGACATATTGTCGTGGGTCTACTCCTTTTTTGCTTTTGGGCCCAATGCTCCAGGCCCAAATTGATTTACTCAAGTGAGCCAAGTATAGGCCAAGAAATTGGGCCACGCTGTCTCCAAGACATTATACTTTCAAGTTCTTTTTCCATTCAAAAACTGGACGATAAGGATAACTATGGTATTTTCCATTCAGCCCCTCTGGAGTTTAATGTATGTTGCAAGGTTGAACCCAGGCACTTCACTAAGGAGGACTTGGTTCTGTGAGTGTGAGCGTCCACTGCCTTGACCAGTTGCACTTCACTAGTAGAATCTGGGCCTAGAGAGGCATGTGCATAGGACAGTGGTAATTATAAACATGAACATGAATCAACCTTGCTGAGTGTTCTACCAGAAAAGGAAATTAATAAAACATATTTTTCACTCTCACCATGAAGGAACAAGGCCATCTTTTGTACAAATTAGCTTCGTGAGTCTAAATGTACAAGGTAACCGAGTACATAACCCCATCCAACAGAAGACAATGAAAATAGAAATCAAGAAAAAAAAACACAAAAGATTCAAGTGCGAAATTAAATTTGGTAAAGAACTATACATGTTCAACCATGTTTTCTCACCGGCTATTCAGTTTGAATCTATTAACTAGCCGAACAATTTAAGTCTGTTAAAAGTTGACCACTACTACAATCTATGTATGTGCGAGGGTCATGGTGGTTGCTAGCTTCCCCTTTCTGGTCTTCTATAATTTGGCAATAACAATAGTATCCATCGTGCTGAGTACTGTCTTGAGGTGATAATTATCCATACATGCAATATTGTCCTAGGAAATTTTCTATGGTAAGGTAAAAGGTCAATAGAAAGCTCTTGAAACTGCTTATCTTATGATTGATACACGTAGATAGTTTGCTCTTTAATTGCACATCTTAGTAGGTGTTGACAAATTAAGAAGCGCCTGAATGTTCTCACTGTTTTTATATCACCAAATTAAAGACCTAAACTGGATTTGTTTTCATAAAAAAACTGGGGATCTAGCCTTTAAAGAAAGCAGATGGATATATCTAGGGATCGCCAAAGATGCTGCGCGTCTAGGCCGCATGAAGAACCGGAGTTCAATTTTATAGCAAGCACCTGGGTAAGCCATTGAAATGCCAAAGGTTGAGTACTGGTGTTATTCATGTAGTGGCATGCATGTCTTGCCGAGCTTTTGGGAAAGACGATCGACGCTCTTTAAAGGCATGTGAGATACAGCTCACAACCATGTGCTTATCTGCAGCATTCTTTTACAGCTACCAAGTTAGCTTTTGCTATTACAGAAGATGTAAACCCTGCCTACTATTTTGAAAATGATAATAGTCCAATGAATCTGTCCAACAAAACCCTCCAATTGTAATATGGCAAGTTTTGGCTGGACAGAAAAAAGCAGGCCATGTGAGCCCCACTTTGTCTGTCCCACAAAAGCCAAACATACTACATCATAAAAAAAAAATTACGCTCCTCAGATGATTAATGCTTAAATGCAGGATGATGCTATAAGCTTATGCACAACCATGGATCTATGGGGCTTTTTGTTTCAAATGATCATGGTTGTGTGTGCATTATCCCTATTCTATTACAGCCCATAGGCTTAACATTTTTGCCACCTAGAAGTCCAAGATGTTGGGGAAAGAGTTACTGATGTTACTGATACAACATTTTCCTCAATCAAACATGCTATTTGTATATTGCTTGCTGAGGGTTTTCATCTAATGATGCATGAGCAGACGATACTGGAGAATACACGGATGGTGGTGATCCACCGACCGTGTAATGGGGTGGGGTGGCAAACTACTCATCGTTACTGATTGCGAAAAGTTTTCTGTGACCAAATTAATTCTTAGTGAAAGAACAAAAAGTTTAGGTAAAAGGATGCATTGTCCCTATAAGATCAACTTGTGAAACACTAGCAACTGGCCGACACGCACCATATTTAAGATTAATGCTTGAAAGTCAGATAAATGCTTGAAAGAAGACGTCCCGCTTCTACTAAGACAGGGTCATAATGAGATAACCTGATTCATAGACAGCATTAATTCTTTCCATTTGACCCAAATTCCACTATCCCTTTCAAAGCTTACCAATCTTTTCCTCCTAATTAGTTGAAATTTAGAGAAGTTGCTTCCGTCCTCAATTAACATTAAGCTGGAGACAACCCTCTATATATGGAAGCATTACAAGTGCTATTTCTTTGTTCTCAGGCAATTATCCTAATTAGCATTAATCAAACTTAGGGACATGGGATCTTGATTATCCTCTTCGTCATGGCTTTTAGAATGTGGGTCTTAAACTGATCTTTGCGTGATGATTCAAGTCAACTTGCTTGATGAAGGTCTTTTTGTGCATGATTGTTACCATATACAGGTTCCTTCTACCATGAGGTGGTTACCTAATAGTCCCGTGCAAGTTCTCTTTGTTAGTTGTAAGAAGGAATACTGTATTATGTAGGAGTTGCTTTCTGAGTAGCTTGGTTTACTTCACATCAGGAGACACACCAGGTGAATGATCCAAAGTACCACACATGGGCATCTTCCGTGTCACACTGCACTCATGGGACCAGTTCCACTCAAAGTGTCCATTTGTTCATCAGTTTTCGCAAAATATTTGTAACAATACCAGTTTAGTCGGTAATTATTAAATTCAAACATAAGGTTAGTTGATAATTAGGCTCTCTCTCTCTCTCTCTCTCTCTCTCTCTCTCACACACACACACTGCATGAATCCAGATGAGCGCAGGATCTGGGCTCCTCCGTCCTATTCCATTATTAATGTTGTGAAGAAACGGAGTAAATCAATAGCAATTAAGCTGTGTAATTAAATAACCTTATCTGGCTACAACCTTCCACCATATATGTCATGTAATGGCCTGAACTCTTTTTTATGCTGTCATAGTGTATTTGTTCCGTCCCATACTAATTGTCCTATTCAAAATGAAGTAATTTCTAGATTGATATGGAAGAATTAAATTTTACTCCCTCCGTTTTGTATTAATTTATAGTCTTATTTAGTTTTGAAAATGAACATTTGAAAAACTAAATAAGACTATTAATATGGAGCGGAGAGAGTAGTTAGTTTTTTAAAAACCAAATACGACACTTAACATAGGACATAGGTAGTATATTACTTCATTTTCTCCAACAATATTGACCTTAGGGATAATCTCTCTTTCCAAACTACAGAGCTAGCTATAGCTGCTATCCTGATTTCATTCCATAAACAAGTATGGAAAACAAAAAACAGCCTTATGATCTTAAGGCTACCCTGGCTCCATCATTTTCTTATTCGAATATATAGATGGAATCTTACTCTAGGTATGTAGTGGTTTAGGCATGTTTTACGGTTTTAACTTGCCAGATTAATATATGTTTAACCTTTCCATTGTGTGCAGCTCATCACAGGCTAGGTGTCCCGTTCACCTTTCCGTGACAACTTTAGGAGGATGACTTAGGAGGATGATTACTTCAAACTTCGAAGACACTCCTATTGACATGACTTCCTTTGATTGCCTCCCTTAGTGCCTTGCTTAAAATACTAACCCATCATTGCATGGCTCAATTTAATATGTTCTAGGAAAATTGACTACTCTAAGCTTGAAGTTATTCTATAGGGACAGATGGTGCCATTTGTGCTGGCAATTTGGAAAAACATGGAGGTGAGTCAGTTATTCTATGTGTGACTTGTACGAGTCATAATACAATAGAATCTAGAATAACAACAATTTTTCAACTACTGTATGTTTTCAAAATCTTGATATATTAGAATGATTCTTTTTTATTTCTTCAAATAATAATTTTTGTTAAATAAACTAGTCATAATCATTATTGTTATTGTTATTCTTCTAGTTAAACAAGATTATAGAATTAAGAGACCCCGTTTTAATTCATTGCCGACCGTCATGCATCTTAGAAGGATTGAGGTAGTTGTCACCCTCCACATAATCAGCCCACCAAGAATCCAACCCACAGTCATGAACCTTGATTCCACAAGAAAATGAAATCGACTGGAAGATTTTTTATATAAAAACTGTTTAGCATGATTTAGGGGAAAATAACAGTGCTAGCTAGCGTACTACAATCAAAATCAAATCGCACTAATAATCTTGTTTCTTTTTTGTTAAAAAAATTGAACTAATAATCAACAACAAACAGTTTATATCTAATTAAAACCACTTAAAATTTGCATTATGCAAGGCACAAAGCACCAATGAGTACTACTTACTCTCTCTGAATTTGCCTTCTATATTCAGGGCCATATGTGACAAAGTATTTGCTTGTTCAAACTTCATGGCTATGCTTATGAAGTGGAGACTTCTGATTTGAAGTTGATCTTGGCAAAGGAAAAAAAAAAAAAGAATACTGCTCTCGTTTTTTTGAATTAACAATATCAATTATAAACTCTTTTTTTTTCAAATGGTGCTAGAATTCTAAGCGGACGTTAATGTGCGAAGGGACGACGTGTTATGAAGGGAAAGCGGCTTTAAACAAAGTGGCTTTATTTGTCTAAACTCGCCAACA